>CP092864.1:121442266-121619480 GCA_030710605.1 Cordylochernes scorpioides
TAATAATTTATTTATATATTTTTAAAATAGCCTATCGTCTTCCCCGTATTTTTTTTACCTATGTATGGAAATTTTGGTTTGAATTAGTGAACTACTGCGAATTTGTATACCGTACATACAAACAAAAAAACATACAAACATTGATTTATATATATATATAATATACTAGCGGACGTACCCGGCTTCGCCCGGGTTTTACCCGAGTAAAGGTTTGTCTAACGAATCTCTCAATAAAGTGAACATTTTTTCCCCGGTCCCTTGAAAAATATTCGATAAGTTGAATAAAATCAATATTAATTGGTTCCCTCGGTAATTGGAAGTTAAAGGAATAGTATCTTGCCTTGGAATTGTATCATTATTCTTGTCTCAAATAAATTGCCGTGTCATCCTGAATTTTGTCTTTCCTAATTTTCAACATTACAAAATCATCGTATCATCATGATAATATTTAGAGCAGATTGTTTAATTATAACAGATAAATTAGAATATTTATCTTGATTATTTTAAAGCGAAAAGTTATTTCAAAAATTTTATTTGCTAGAAACCTTCCCAGTACTATACTAAATAACTTCCCAAAGTTTCATGGCGTTCCAATGAGTGGTTTGGTCAGGCATAAAGGACAGACAGACACACACACACACATACATGTGGGAACACGGGTGTAAAAATGTTTTGAGTTGATTGATAATTGTTGAGGTGTTCGCGCAGTCGTTGGTGCTGAGTGGACAGGTGTTCACAACAGGGGAAAATAACGAGGACAAAGGGTTAATTGGGTTGGAAAAGGCTTGAAATCTAGGGAGAAGAAGGAGTTTGAGGAATTGAGCGAAGTTGACTAGCGACTATTCTATTGCATGATTGAGTATTTGACTTATCTGAAATTTGGGGAGATGGGATTGGCTCCAAGGTCCAGGTGCTAACTCGATGGTGTCGAGCTCCTAACTCGATGGTGTCCAGCCGATAACTTAACTCGGTGCGGTCCAGCTCTCCACTCCAGGTGCTAACTCGATGCTGTCCAAATGCTAACTGCCAATTCTGTGTTCTCGATTTAAGAAGAAAACTCTTCTGATTGCTCATTGGCTGAACATTCGTGACGTGTAAGTTCGCTATAGGCTCGAGGCTAAATGAGCTGCTCTCTGATTGGTCTTTGCTAATTCATTGTCTTTTGGACTTGTTTTAACCTGACCAGGAAGTACTAGTTTCTTGAACTCAACTTTTATGAGTTCCGGGATAATAAAACCCTCCTAATGATTGTTCCCTCTTAGGCCTTCTCTCTCCAGATTGTTAAGCCTTGTTCTTTATTAAATCTTTCAAAAACATACATTTCATACATATTGGGTCGGGTTTGCATCTAGCTATGTACAAATTATGACAGATGCGCCCCCTACATGTGAAGAATTTACGAAGGGGTTTAGCCTGAGTGAGTTCTGTAAAGGAAAAAAAATAATTTTGTGTGAAAATTAATTGGTTATAGGGAGGTTATATACAAGCATTGGTAAGGATATAAGAGATAAAAGAGAATGGTATTAATGATATATAGCTTGCGTATAATTAATAGAAATCAAAAATTGTAATGGTAAGACATAAAAATGAATACTATGGTACACATAGTGGGAAAAGAGAAATGCCTAATTATATTCTGCTCGAAATTGGGAATGGAAGTCGAGGGAAGTTTATTAGGTCATTGAGAAATCAAAATGATATAAAAGTTGAACAGAAATAAAGTGAATGCTTGGTTGCATGGTGAAAAAAAAAAAGAAAAATGCCTTGTTGCGTGGTGAGAAAAAAAAAGAAAATGCTTTGTTGCATTGGTGGAAAAAGAAATGCCTAATTACTATTCTGCTCGAGATTGGGAAGGAAATCGAGGGAATTTCATGAGGTCTTTTGAGAAATCAAAATAAAAATAAAAATAAAAGTTGAACGAAATCATAGTGAAGGCTTGGTTGCAAAAAAAAAGGGAAAATGCCTTGTTGCGTGGTAAAAAAAAAAAAAGAAAATGCTTTGTTGCATGATGAAAAAAGAAAAATGCTTTGTTGCATTGGTGAAAAAGTGTTGCTTAATTACTATCCTACTTGAGATTGGGAATGGAAATCGAGGGGGTTTCATTAGGTCTTTTGAGAAATCAAAATTTAAAAAAATAAAAGGTTGAACGAAATCAAAGTTGAATGCTTGTGTTGCATTGGTAAAAAAAAAAAAGAAAAATGCTTTGTTGTATGGAAAAAAAATGCTTGGTTGTATTGGTGAAAAAGAAAAATGCGTTGTTGCTTGGAGAAAAAAAAGAAAGTGCGTTGTTGCATGGTGAAAAAAGAAATGCCTAATCATATTTTGCTCGAAATTGGGAATGGAAGTCGAGGGATTTTTATTAGGTCTTTGAGAAATCAAAATAAAAATAAAAGTTGAACGAAATCAAAGAAAAATGCTTGTGTTGCATTGGTGAAAAAAAAAAAGAAAAATGAAGAAGGTTTTTGTACATTAAAAGATACCCTAATGTCTAAATTTAACCGAAAACCAATGAGTTTTCGTTGATAAGAATGGAAATATGACAAAAATAAAGAGGTGGTAAATAAAATGGTAAATAATTGCTAAAATAAGTGATAAGAAATTGAATTAGAAAAATGATAAATTGGATTAAGTATTTTGATTTTAAAATAAGAAAATAATGTAAATGAATGATATATAATAAAGAAAATGCATAGCGAGGTTCGCAACTCGCTTTGTATCTGCATGCCACAATCTAGTTTTCGCAATCAATTAATTATACCCCGTAGATTTTTTGTCTTTTCCTGTGCGACACTTGGGTAGAAACGTGTATGTATACAGGAGACATGGGAATCTAAATAACCTTTTCGTGTGCCTTTTGTCTTGTGTTGTGTTGTATTTTGAGATCTCAAAGCCGAATGTTGGGTGTTAATGTGTCTCGAGCCTTAATGCGTTCTAGGGGTTTTTATGCAATTCCCTAGGGCACTTAAGATGTGCTCGCCCAATATCCACTTTATTATATTGGGTGTCGGTACCTAAATCAAAACCTTGACTACAGGATTCGAGGGGAATCCTCGATCCTTCTAAAAGGTTGTTTAATCCTTTTTGGAAGAAAACGTAAGCTCGAAAGCTTAGTTACCTAAATTTTTCTTAACGTTTTTAACTGGTAATTTGCGTGTTTTTGTTCGTAATTGACCTTGAGATCTACGTGTTTTTAAAACTAGCGTCTGTGTGTGACGTGGGTGATGTATGTTGGAAGTCTGTAAAGAATAATAAGAATTAATAAGAATAGAAATGTGAACTCATTTGGAGTGTCTGTGTGTGACGTGTTAATTTTCTTGTGAGCATATAATTGAACTATGTTTTTTGTAAAAGTCGATATGCAGGTTCAACTAGGATCCCAAACTGGGACGACACTTAGAGACCGTCCACAGCTCGTGACCTCAATTTAGCTGTTGGTCGAGGGGCCCCCACGGTAATTAGAAACCAGGAGCAGGGGGGTGATGTGGAAAAACAAGATCCAACTAAATCTACCCACCCTTTATTTGCATGTAATTGGAGTAATGGCGTACGTTTTTATTGTCGCGCGGGGAAGCTGTCCTTCTCACTTACTGTCGCCTAATTAATTTTTGTGCAACTAATGGTCCTTTCTAATTGAATTTTTTCTAATGGTTCTGTACGTGTTTTACTGGACTTGGGGATTCTCTTCTCAGATGTGGAACGAGCTCTTCTAGCATATTCCATACCAGATTTAGTAATTCAAAGACGGAATTTCCTATATGGAAGATTGAATTTCCTATATGAAGGACTGAATTTAAGATGGAATTTCCTATATGAAAGACTGCCTCTTGTAGTTGGAAAATTCTATGAGAAGATAGGGTATAAATTAACATGTGAACGATGAATAAGAATGGGACGAACCCATAGGGCAGAGATAGCAGACAAACAAAAAAAAAATCAGATGAAAGATGGGGTATCGACACATCTTCTCCCATATTGGTGCCATGAACTGTGGCTCTGGAATATCTGTTTGAACCTTATTTATTTGTGGCTGTTCAATGTCGCACTCCTTGTTATCGTTGGAGAATGGCGTGGATCGTTTTTTGGACAAAATGGTAGGATTTAAATGATTGTCAGGTTCGCAGTTCGCCTGTTTGGTGGTCAATGGTTTTGTTAAAGCTATGTCGGTTATAGGTGGTTTAAGTGGAAATGTGCAATCGTTTCTCTGTAAATTTGTTATTGTTTGTTTTGTGTGTGTGGTATGTTTGGTGTACGAATTTTGTCTTATTTTGTAGGTGGTATCGGTGTCTTTTTGGAAAGGTTGATTGGATTCAACGATACTTCTAGCGAATCGGCAGGTGGGACAGGTTTTTACCTGTTTTTCGATGTCTTGTGTCATGTTCTGCCAATAATATTGTGAAGAGATGAGTCTCGTCATCTTTGAGATGTTTGGATGGTGATGTTGGGTATGGACGGACTTAAGAAGTCTGGCTGTGAGTGAATTTGGAACTATAGTTTTAGTTACACCTTTTCGGGAGATGGTATGCAATCCATTGTGATCCATAGTCACGCAAGATTTTCCAGATGGGGAAGACTGATGGCTCTTTATGAGTGACGCATCTAAAAGCCACAAAATGGGATACGAGTTACAACGCCTGTTTCATGTTGTTGTACTCCATTTATGCTACGGACCTCATATTCGTATCTTGACAGCCTTAATCTCCACCGAAACAATCTGCCTGACGGGGCTTTGATCCCTTTCAACCACTGCAATGCGGGATGATCAGAAAGTATTGTAAACTTTCTGCCCATTAGACAGGCGCGGAAATTATCCACATTTTCCACAATGGCTAGGCATTGTAGTTCCGAGTTTGAATAACTTCGCTCGTGAGTACGCAGAGAGCGGCTGAAATGCTGGACTGTGTATGTCTTCCCATCAGGGTAGACCTGTTTGAGAACGCCTGCAATGCCGAGTGTTGAGGCGTTACAGTACACCTGGCATGGCAGACCTTCCTGGTAAAGGTGTAATGTGGGGTGTGTGGTAAGGCTTTCTTTCAGGCTAGTGAACGCTTTCTGGCATTCATCATCCCAGACCCACATGACATCCCTTTTTAGAAGGTTGACAAGTGGCGTCCGCAAGCGGGCGTGGTCTGGAATGAACTTTTTATAAGCGTTCACAGCGCTTAGGAAAGATCGCAATGTTTTTCGATTGTGTGGTTGTTTGGTGACGTGAATTTTTTCTATGTTTTGTGTAGACGGGATGGTTGTGTTATTAATGGTTGTGCATGTGTTTGCTTGTTGTTGTCGTCTTTTGGTGCGAGTGTCGTGCTTGTTGTGCTGGTTGTGCGTGTTACCGTTGTGTGATGACGTATGGACGCGTGGGTTTTTAGCGTGAAAACCGTCCTGTTGGATGGATATTGTCTGTGTATTGTTGTTGTGAGTGTCGTGTTTGTTGCGGTGTACACTTGCGTGATTGTCTTGTGGCGAAGTGTGGTCACTTATTCGCTTTGTGTGGGGGTTGTGCGAGTTGTCCTGTGGGATGTACACGTTGGATGCATTGTTGTTACAAGTTGAAGCCGTTGTGGCCTTGTGAGTTGAGGGCATATAGTAATGGCAATTGGCTTTAGTAAAAAAGTTGTGTGGTGCGTGATTAGATTTGTGGCGTGTAGATAATTGTGTTTTGTTCAATGGATGCACGCCATGGTTGCCATGTGTGAAAGATTTGGGTGCAGTGCAAGTCCTTTGGGACATGTTTTGGCATAGCCAGTACGTGCATTCATTTGGTACATGGTTAAAGTGATAGGTAGAGGTAGACAATGGGACGCCAAGTTGGAAAATAGTGCCGTTGTTATAATCTGTTACTAATTTAAAATGGTAAAGAGTATTTACGCTGAGAATTCCAAATGGCAGCGATGCCTCCACCACGTGGAAATTCTCTTTTCGGGATATTTTACCTATTGTCAGAGGAAGAGTCAATTTACCTATTGTTTTTGCAAAACCAGTTAGGGTTTGTAGATCTAGGGAATGCTTTTTAAGACTTAAATTAGGAAGGTGAATTTTTAACATATTGTATAAATGATATGGCACTACGTTCGAACCTGCGTCTGGGTCAATTAGAAAGGTGCAGGGTAGATCATGGGTCAGAAACAGTTCCAATGTCAATTTTTTGACGTCACAGGGTGGAGATCCTACCTCAGTCTCGGACTCAGTCTCGAAAAGTCCGCCCAGCTGGTGTGTCTCTGGCTTGGGATGGCTGCGTGGGACGCCTGACGTGCTGGATTTTGGCCTTTTGCATTGCCCTTGGTCGCGTGGGTTGATTTCGGGCCACTTGCACTGCCCTTGTGTTTGAATGTCGAACTTGTTGGGGTGGTACAGTCCACCTACTTGCGTTTTTCCGGCTACTGGTGCAGGGATACGGCATGGTGGGTGGTGACTCCTCGGCGGGCGGCATCAGGTCGTTCGGCCACGCGTCGGAGGTGGCGCGGTCCATCTCTCTGCCTGCGGCGGCGTGGTGGTCGACTGTCACGCGGGCGGAGCTCCGGTACGTCGTCTCTTGTTACGTCGTGTCAACTCCTCGGAGGGCGGCGGCCAAATGAAAAATAATCGCCGTCAGGGTGCGTCGTGTCGCTTTTCTCCCCTCCACTAGATTCTTGCCTTTGCCGTTCGTTGCTCGCTCTCGTTTGTTTTCCATCATATATCCTGTCGACTGAAAGCTGTGGGAACACGGGTGTAAAAATGTTTTGAGTTGATTGATAATTGTTGAGGTGTTGGCGCAGTCGTTGGTGCTGAGTGGACAGGTGTTCACAACAGGGGAAAATAACGAGGACAAAGGGTTAATTGGGTTGGAAAAGGCTTGAAATCTAGGGAGAAGAAGGAGTTTGAGGAATTGAGCGAAGTTGACTAGCGACTATTCTATTGCATGATTGAGTATTTGACTTATCTGAAATTTGGGGAGATGGGATTGGCTCCAAGGTCCAGGTGCTAACTCGATGGTGTCGAGCTCCTAACTCGATGGTGTCCAGCCGATAACTTAACTCGGTGCGGTCCAGCTCTCCACTCCAGGTGCTAACTCGATGCTGTCCAAATGCTAACTGCCAATTCTGTGTTCTCGATTTAAGAAGAAAACTCTTCTGATTGCTCATTGGCTGAACATTCGTGACGTGTAAGTTCGCTATAGGCTCGAGGCTAAATGAGCTGCTCTCTGATTGGTCTTTGCTAATTCTTTGTCTTTTGGACTTGTTTTAACCTGACCAGGAAGTACTAGTTTCTTGAACTCAACTTTTATGAGTTCCGGGATAATAAAACCCTGCTAATGATTGTTCCCTCTTAGGCCTTCTCTCTCCAGATTGTTAAGCCTTGTTCTTTATTAAATCTTTCAAAACATACATTTCATACATATTGGGTCGGGTTTGCATCTAGCTATATACAAATTATGACATACATTCATTTTTATATATATAGACTAGCGGATGTACCCGGTTTTACCCGAGTAAAGGTTTGTCTAACGAATCTCTCGATAAAGTGAACATTTTTCCCGGTCCCTTGAAAATACTCGATAAGTTGAATAAAATCAATATTAATTGGTTCCCTCGGTAATTGGAAGTTAAAGGAATAGTATCTTGCCTTGGAATTGTATCATTATTCTTGTATGGATGTACCCGGCTTCGCCCGGTTTTACCCGAGTAAAGGTTTGTCTAACGAATCTCTCGATAAAGTGAACATTTTTTCCCGGTCCCTTGAAAAATACTCGATAAGTTGAATAAAATCAATATTAATTGGTTCCCTCGGTAATTGGAAGTTAAAGGAATAGTATCTTGCTTTGGAATTGTATCATTATTCTTGTCTCAAATAAATTGCCGTGTCATCCTGAATTTTGTCTTTCCTAATTTTCTACATTACAAAATCATCGTATCATAATGATAATATTTAGAGCAGATTGTTGAATTATAACAGATAAATTAGAATATTTATCTTGATTATTTTTAGGCGAAAAGTTATTTCAAAAATTTTATTTGCTAGAAACCTTCCCAGTTTTTTTATTTTTATTTCAATTCAAAACGCTATGTCCCCCTAGGGACACTTGCGCTAAATGTACATACAAATATATATAACAAAGAAAATATTCAACATGGAAAGATACACAGAAAGCGACTTAGAAAGATTCAAAAATGTTATTTACATATAGAGATATTTTTTGAATTTTATTTACAGTTACATCATTAAATTAAAAAAAAAAAAAACATATACATATGTACACACATATACACGCATACACCTATATATTGTTTACAACCATATAATATGTCCAATATTTCCATGAGATCGTTACATCAAAGACCATTTTTCTTAATGAAGTCCAAAATATATTTACAAAGGAAATTAAATTTTATATATGTGTCCTTACTTGAAATTAATTCACTAGGGCCTAAAGCAGTTAAACCGTTGTTGACTCTGTATTCCTGAAAGACAGGGCACTCCAGCAAGAGATGTATTGAAGTCTGTTCCCCCAATCCGCAGAAACATGTCGAATCTTGCACAGCCTGAATTTTCTTAAGAAAAAACCTGAAATTTCCATGATCTGTGATAAATTGTGAATTATAATAGTTTGGTCGAAAATATTTCGGAATATCATAAGGAAAGAAACTTTGAAATGTTCGATTAGTATTCTTTTTCAGTAAATTAATCCTTGATATAATGAAATCTTTGAGTATACCTGGAATATACAAATCATAAAATTGTTTATCTTCTGTTGATAAATTATTCAACTCATAACCTATAATTCTAGATTCCATATAATCAGTGATCAAAGGAATATTGGCTAAGGTGTGAACACAGTTATAACAGGTTGTTTTATATGTTTGGGTACACCATAGCAGAATTTGATATTGCATTGAGTTCAGTTTGTACATATATTTTTTGCTAATAAATTCAAACCATATTTCTGTTCCGTAAGTTAACGTTGGTCTTATTATAGATTTATAAAGTGTAAGCCTTTTTTGGATGCTAAGACCCCAAGATTTTCCACAAATTGAAAAAAGAAGATTTTTTAATCTTTGAGTTTTGTTTAGTATAATGTTAAGGTGAGGGTCAAAATTCAATTTGTTTTTCCTTCTGTGATTCGCAATCGTAATTCCAAGAATTTTAATTTCTTCTACGGGCACAATAATATTGTCTCTAAAATTAATTGATATTTTGTCTTTATTGTGCAAGTGTAAAATACTAGTTTTATCAAGATTGATATTTAGCTTATTATCATTACACCATTGATCTATCTTTTCCAAATTAAACTCAATCGACTTTTTTAGATTTGTTAGCTCATTATCCCAACATATAATTGTTACATCATCAGCATAGCAAATGATTTCAGAGTTTGGTGATTGCAAATTAATTAGCAGATCATTTAAATATATCAGCCATAACAACGAAGACAATGGTCCACCCTGAGGACAGCCCTTTGTTAATATTTTTGAAACTTCCATATTATTATACTTGAAAATCGTTTTTCTATTTTTCAAAAAAGAACGTAAAATTTTGATCAATTCAACTGGTAAATTGTCTTCGTCTAATTTTTTAAACAAGGCTGGCCACCATGTATTATCAAATGCTCCTTGTATATCAATTGCAATCAGCGTAACTAGTTGTTTCTGTCTATGTTCCATTATGATCTTTGTGATTTCTTTCAAACAGGTAATTGTTGACTTATTCTTCAAGAACCCAAGAAACCTTCCCAGTACTATACTAAATAGATATATACAGGGTGTACCAGGTAAATTGGGAATTTCAACAATGGTATTTTAACTGAAATTTTTTGCAAGTAAAAATTAAAATATCCGAATGAAATTTGACACAGTAGTAGATAAAAGGATATAGTTTTTATTTATTCAATGTAGTTTCCATTATTAGCTACAACAGTCTCGAGGCGAGTGCGGAATGAAGCACAGGCCTTGGCGACGATGACCTTGTCCATTTGGGTCATCACCGTGTGAACTGCTTTCTTGACAGACTGGATGGTGGTATGAGGAGCTTTGTTGACATCTCTCTCAACAACGCCCCATACATAGTAGTCGAGGGGATTGCAATCTGGAGAATTAGGGGGCCAAATATCAGGACCCCAGTGACTAGGGACGTTAAGTGTCAGCCACGATTGTGTCTTTTTTGCCTTATGGGCTGGAGCTGAGTCCTGTTGTGTCGCGTTCCCTATTTTAGACCTACGAGAACGGAGCATGTAGGGAGTGACTTAGTACAATTTCCTTATTAAAATTTACTAGCATAAACTTTCGACAACAATGTCACCATCATCCTCGAAATGCATATTGTGCCTTAGTAAAAAGTCTCTTAAAAAAAAAATCTGTAAGTGTAACGTTTTGACAACAGGGCCTCTCTACCACAATAGGCAAAGCGTTTGATATAGAGATAAACAATGTAGAGCTTGAGCATATAAAACTATAATTGGAAGAATGGGATGTCAGATACTATACAAGGTACAGAAGGACTTTAGAGTTGCAGCTCCAAGTGAGACTTCCAACCACTCCAGGCGTGGGTGGAATTCCCCAAAAAGGGGGGGGGGGGAAAGGGGGCCCAGCGTCAGGGAGTCCCGTTGATGGATCCTTCGCGCGGGAACTAACGATGTCTCAGGAATGTGGGGGTCCAACGTCCATTCTCCCCCCCCTGCTTCTTCCTCCATGAAAGAGAAAATGGCGGACCCTTCCTCGTTGTCTCAACTTATCCTTTTAAGAGAATCGCCTTCTAACGATTTAGCCACCTACTGAAGACGCTGGTAGCTATTTCATAGAGGAAATTATAGCAACAGATCCCTATAATTCTATATATCAACTGTAAATAAATTCACAATAATAAGGCGTTTATAACCCAAATTACACAGACAATAGTCAAATAATATACCTGATGGAATGCAACCAATACCACAGTATGTATATAGGCGGAACCCGACAGACAAATAATAGATAGAATGGATGGGCGCACCTGACCCATAAATAGAAATGATAGCAATTAAACGTACACTTCCTCATATCTGATAAAGTAATTCTTGTTTCATTAACCATGTTCCATAGCTAATTCTAATTTCATAAGCTAAATTATTATATTATAGTTTTCCTTAGTTTAGAAATATGTAAATAGTCTATACTTAGCATATAACAAGATGTTAATAGTTCCTTTATGGAAAATTTTATAAAGATGTAAATACATTAGATAAATATATATAGTTACTAATGATCCACTACCATCGCGTTATTCCCATAAAGGATCACCATATCCGAAAGCTTGAGCCTTATTAAGCGGGAAAGAAAATGATACGCAACCTCGAAGTTTATCATTTCTCATAGGGATTTCGCAGAGGTTAAGATATTGGAGTTAATTTGCTATCTGGATATATATATATATATATGGAAGTGACCCCACTTGTAAAAATTATACTAGGGTCCAACAGAATAAACTATAAGGTAAATAAACTATAGACATAATAGTGGTCCATTCTCCCAAAGGAGAAATCCAGACGCTGGAACGGGTCGGACTCGGGTTCGTGTCACGCCCAAATTTTTAGTGTCACGTTCTTTGAGATCATACAACGACTTTGGGAGAACTCAGATAAAGATGAACATGTTATTACACACACAAAAAAAACTAAGATATCCTGAATATAGAAGACCTAATTAACACTCCTGTTGAAGTATAACAAGTGGAAATCAATATTTCAGACCAGGTATCATGAAGTACCAGATTCAGACTCCATTGGTGGAAAATCTGACCGCACATGCAGGTATACATTAATCCTAAATTTTATAGTAAAGATTCAACAAGATGCGATAAGTATGTTACCATCTGGATATATGGGGAAGGACTCTATTTTATGAAGATTACACCAAAATCTAACAAATAAAAGACAAGCAAACTATAGACTTATACTATTGACATTAATAAATCATAATGTATTTAAAACAAAGGTCTTCAATAAAATTATAAAGAGAACAACCCAATGAGTTTAAGACAACATGGATCTTATTAACCCTTTTAAATCAACGAACAATACAATGATAGTCAATGATGGAACATACTGAAACACAGACATTCACTACAGTGTACATGGCCAGCAATTTATGGGAGACTTGATTATTAACAACATTCCCTTCAAATAGGTAAGAATCATACTATATCTTGTTCAAACAGTGGGGAAAGACAGATTCTTCACGTGAGGATACAAGTATTATTAAAACCTAACAGATATATATACCCTCAAAACAGCCATGATAAAGTCGTATTTTTGCAACTGTTGCTGTGTCAGCATGCCACAGCACACAACTCTATTACATCAGAGTTGGTAGTCCATACTAAGTGGGATTTTATAATAAGGTGGGGGTATTACCATAAAACTAGGGAATGAAATTGTATAAAGAAGGAAACGAAACTCTCTGACTAAGAAAATGTATATGTAGATATTTATTAGGCAAGAATAAAAATTTTGGGGACATCTTATACTAGCGGGGCATGCTATTTACATAGTAATTAGGTAGAGGTGACTTAAGGTTACAAATTCTTCGTTGCATAATAGGAAAACATAGATCTCCATCTATTCTAACGGGATAAGGTACTAAAAATACTAACATTACTTTAAATTATCATCTAAAGCCCTTTTAGGGCCCATTCAAAATCTAAATAGATCTGTTTCTAATTGAAAACTATGAAGGGGAGTTGGGCCATGATGGCGGTGCTTACCTTCTCTCGGAACGGGCGGTAAGGTCTGGTCTCCTCCACGTCTCAGAACGGACTGGCTCTATCTCCTGTCACTGAGCGAATTTTTCTCTCTCCTTTTTTTTAGTCAAAACGGGCCCTTTTTATCCTAGGCTTTCTTCATTTCCATTCGTTGATCATGCCAAAGCTTTTATTGGCTGGCATTTTGATTCGTCGAGAGCAAATACCCACGTGATCAATGGGCATCTTCATTCGTCGGAAGAAAACACGCACGTCCCCCATGACCACGCCCCCCAATTTCCCGTGTTGCCGCGCGAGAAAGAAAATTGTATATTGGATAAAACAAATTAATCCCTAAAATTAATTCCTTTAGGAATTAATTAATATATATATATATATCCCGAGTATATAAAATTATTGATTTACATGTTTATATGACACATTGTTTTTCTTAGGTCACCTACTACCAAAAAGAAATGAGGGGAATATATGTACATATGGTACAGCAATATATGTACACATGGTACAGCAGTTCTCAGCACGGATGTCTCTGGATGTCACCCGTGTCTTCCCTTCGCCACCAGGCATCTGCTTTTGGCAGGGAAGTCTGGTGTCTTCAGGTGTCTGTTTTTGTACATCCTTCCAAGAGAGGCCCTGCGTCAGGGAAGGGGGCCTTTAGAGCATCGTCGGCCATCGTTGGGAATTCTCCACCTAGGCATCAAACACCTCGGCGAGACACTGCGTATATATATGTTTATATGATGTAAATGAATGTTTACATTTTTGTTGGGTTTTGTTTAATGGAAAAACTGACCCAACAGTTGGAAGACATACTTCCTTCCTGCGGCCACCATGTCCATCCAAGGCTTCACAACGGTCTCCAGAACATTGATGTAGGTGTCAGCGTTCATCCTAAGGCCCTTCTCAAAGAAATGGGGAGGCATGACATCACCTTCACTGCTGATAACGCCAAGGACCATTACGGAGGCAGGAAATTTCGTGTGCATCACGACAGGTATCTCTGAGGGGTCTTTACAGATCCAGCGATCATTCCTGGGATTTACCTTTTGGTCCACGTCAAAGTTCTTTTCGTCAGAGAAGAACCTTAGCATGCCAAAAGAGTCGTGTTTCAGGTTGTTGAGGAGGGCAGCAGCTTTTCCTTTTCTGTTATTCTTCATATTCTCAGTCAGCAACTGACCTTTCCGAAGGGCATAAGACTTGAGACCAAGGTCCTCATGGATAGTTCTGACAATTGTCATAGAGCCAACGTCCATTTCCTTGGCTATGGCCCTCATGCTCTTCCCAGGGTTTCCATCAATCTTCTCCTTGACATTTTTGACAAATTCTTCGCCTCTTACCCTGTCCGATCGACGCGAGTGCTTTTTCCTTGTAGCTATCCCCTCTTTGTTACTGTCGGCCTCATCAAACTGCTTCTTGACACGATAAATAGTGGTTTTGGGCAACTTAAGAAAATCCACTATCTCTTTGGGGCTCCTTCCGGCGCGCAGAGCAACGATGATGGCAGCTCGATTTTCAAATTCTCGGTTACTCTTCATCACTACACTGCGCGCACATGTACTGTTGCATTTTACATGAATATGGCTACGTAATAAAAAAAAAACAAGTTTTTAATCTCAAGTAGTTTTTGTTTTATGGACTGTCAAAGTTAGTCCCAATTTACCTGGTACACCCTGTATAATGATGGTGAAGATGATAGTAACTATGATGTATTATTTGGAACCCTCGTTACTATTAATTACAGTTATAATGATATAATCATAATAAATAACTTGAAATTACAAATATATTGTGAATAAAATTACAATATTTGTAAATATTTCTGGTGGGATAAAATCGATATTATAGTAAGCCCGTTGAAGAGCGATTAACGCTTGAAAGCTAGTGTTTTTTAAATAAAAAAGATACTCATTGTGAGAATATATTTGTAATTTTAAGACTTTTTTTCACAATTTTATCATGAATAGAGATTTATATAATAAATAACATTTGTTAAAGCAATATTTGTCTAGCAAAATTTCAGTGGGAAGAAACTGAGTGAAGCTAGGTTATTCTATTTTTATATAATACTTATGATAATTTTATGAATCCATAAATATGTAAAAAATTGGTTGCCATTTGTCTAATTTTAAGCTTTGAATAAATCTAATCATAAGTCAAATAATCACCTGGAGAAGTATATTACCAAAATATAAACAAAATCTTTAGGCAAATAGTTTCTAGAAACTTCAAGAAATGCTTGCCTCATGATTTTGATCTTCTTTTGATAATATAATCCTCCAGGTGAATATTCAACTTATGATATGGATTCAAACTCTGAACTACTTTAAGAATTTTGTTCTTCTTCTGAAAATATATTTTATGTTGATCTAAATATTCGGCAATATACATGCAAAAGATTTATATGTTCTATTAGTGGATTTGGTGGAGAACAGTATAGTAATCATCAATTTATCTTTAGATGAATAGATTCAGTAGTTTCAGCATATATTTCGAGCAAAATACATATTTAAAATTATTCATAAATAAAATAAAGATAATGAGAGAAAGAGAGAGATGATGTTTTCGATTCAATATCATTGAAAATCTTTATAGCTTTGAAAAATAATTTAAAAGATGTTTGGGTTCTTCTGGATTTTCTCGAGTGTATATGTGTAAATTGAAATGCTATATATTTTTCAAGTCAAATAAAAATTATATATTATGTACTTTGAAATGCCTGTGTTATCCCTGAGGGATGTTTGCCCAATGAATATTGCTTTAAAAAATATAATTTATTATGATTGCATATTACTTATTATCACTTTAAAATGGAATAAATTGGAAAAATGTTTGCAAAAAAAAAAAAACTTCAAAATGATTATCAACAACAACAACAAAAAGCCTTTATTGAGCACCTCTCGTCCTATAAAGGATTCGCCAGTTTACAGAGTAATTGAAGAGAATAGATCTAAGAATACAGAGAGAAACCTATATGTAGTAGGTATAGTATAGTATTTTCTACACTGTGACTATATACAACAGCAGCAACAAGCCTTTTACTGGAATCAAAGTCCCATACAGGATTCGTCATTCTAATCCTGACAAAGATTATTTACATATAATTATTTACATCAATTAGATTATGTATATAGCTTCCCCTTCTCTTCAGCTGTCTTCCAAAATTTGAACAACGCAAACGCGCCAGCTCTGTTTCTCACCACCTCATTCAACAGGAGCTCCAAAGAGAGTCCCTCAAGGCCTATTTCACTGAGGAGCACTTCTCGTTCGTCTTTCAGCCCCATACATGAGAGTATATGGTGATGTAGCCCCGGCTCCATTCTTGTCTCGCAAATCTCGCATGTCCATCCGTCTGTTTTAAATATTCTGGGGCGATCATCAGTAAAGAGCACCGAGAGGATTCTCAGTCGGACACCATTTGACCCGGAGCGGGAAATCGCAGGACAGATAGTGTTCTGGTAACGGAGTTGAGCAGATGTTTTTATAGTGGGGGTATAGTCTTGAATTTATTATCAAAATGATTATCATAGTAATAATTGTACATTAGTTGAAATTCTCATTACTATAAGTAGAGTGAAAATTATTTAATTACTAGCCGAATGACCCGGGCAACGCCCGGGTTTTACCCAATTAAATGCTTTTATTCAAATACTAGTTATTACAATTATAAATTGGCGCCGTGGATGTCATTCTTGTGAAACGTCCCGCTCCAAACTTTGTGACTGAGAAGCGATATTTTTATAAAGAGATGATCTGGCTTTATGTCTTCTGCTCGAATGAATGTTTTTTCTGTTAGAATTTTGTTCCTGCATACTAAAAATGAACTGGCTTCACCCGTGGTCTCTGCTTTTTGAAATTTTTCTGGATATAATTTTGTATCTGATAATCAAATATGATACAGCAATATTGTCATCATCATTTTCTGAAAAAAAAAACTACTTTTTTTCTCAGAACCCCCCTGTCAATTTATTTTTCTTGACAAAAAATCCGAAAAATATATTTTCCAGATTTTTCTCTATGTCCTGTAAAAACACGTTTTACATGTCCATTAGGTCAGCTGATATTACCTCCCATCTTCACCGCTAGAGGCGCTGCTTGCGAGCGAAAGGGCAAATTTGCCACGCAATTTGCAAATAACTTGTATACATACTTGTATACTTGTGTACATAGACCATAAATCTGTACATAGACAGGAAAAGCACATATATTTCAGTAATATAAATGAGTTTTAAAAATTGTAAAAAAAAAAAAATGCATCGCCGGGAATCGAACCCGGGGCGCCCGCGTGGCAGGCGAGCATTCTACCACTGAACCAAAAGCAAACGGTGACAGAATTAAGAAAGAATGCATGACGCTGATAACTGTATATATATTAATAATAAAAATAACATTATTGTTAAAGCAATATTTGCTTGTTAGACATTAACTAGGGAATAAGGGTGAAGTGGGGTCATTCATTCAAGTCAGAGAAAAGTATATAGTAATAATTATTTTTTTATAATTTTTTTTTCGAAAATTTTTAAAGCGGTTTGTTATTTGTCTCATTTTAATATTTGAATAGCTTGCATGTTAATCTATATAATTAGTTACCTACATGCAAAATTTTCCAGCGGTTTATTCAGTAGTCTTGGTGGAGAAGAATAACAAACATCAAACATCTTAATAAGAAATTGAATGCGCCTAGTGACTCTATAAATATACCTAATAGAAAACATTATATAAAAGATCAAAATTTTAAAGAAAGAAAAATGATTGCAAGTCTTTAAATTTTTTTTTTATTTAAATAATCACTTTATTTTTAACCTTTGTAAATATTTTCGAGAAAATTGATGTTGATATAATTTTTGCTTTGTATATTTCAGTGTTTTTGAAAATCAACGCACTGCACGCTCTACAGTATTTAAATATCCTCATAAATTGGCAATGATAAACATTGTAAGGTTTGTTTACCTTAAAAAGAATGACTGCGTTGCTCGAGTATGAAAAAAATATTTACTGACCGTTTTTACATATTAAATTGAATGAAGAACTTTGTCAAGGTAATGGATTAAAATGCCTCTAGATCTGTTTATAAAATTTCCAAGAATAATTGATGGGGGGTTAAGGAAAGCATTTTATGTGGATCACAGATGCTAGAATTGCTGCAGGATGGACATTTTGAAGATCGCCTAAATGGATTTGAAACAGCAGCATGGAATTATTTTAGAAACATTTTAAATAATTTCTTGGGAAATGTCAAAATTTAAAACGATATTGGATCATGAAAAGAAAAAGGCATCTCCTTATGTGCAACTGAAAGTTGCATGAGATGCCTTTTTTGATAATTTATGAACCTTATCCCAGTACAATATCACATTTATGCTATTTTCACATATAGTGGATTAGTTAGTGTGTATGAACTACAAAACACTTAGTTGTAAAGTGTCTCAAAAGATAATTTGCTGCCTTTTTTCTCGCATTTAGATTTTTGTGTACAATCTTGGCTCGTTAACGATGAGTATGGTGAGAGGTTTAATTTAAATACCAGTCTATCAAGCATCGATAAGAGAGTCCCAATTTACTTGCTGGATAAGCTGAACCTTCAAGAGGATGTACCACAAGCAAAATATAGCAGAGAATTCTGCATTTCTACTTTTTACAAAAAAGCATGTAGGTCTATGAATTAGGATAAATATTTTCTCATATTTACACAAGTTTCACTCAAAATTCTCGCGTGATAAATGAAAATAAAGAGTATATATATATTTTTTTAAATAAAAAAATATTTCAAGGCAATATATTGCTTAATTTGTGAGAAGAAATAAATTTTATTGACTAGTTTTATATATTGAATCATTTATATTATATGAGTTTATATTCAATTTTGATATATAAACAAATTTTAATATTCAAAAGGAAGTCCTGAAATTGCTGAAATAGAGTGTTTAGGTTTTTAGTGTTGCGCCTGTGGTGCAAAAAGAAAAATGCCTATTTGAGGGAAAGGCGAAACTTTGATGTTCAGTTAGGGACAAAAAAATCTCCTTCCTCGCTTTTTATTTGATTGGGCCTTGTGTCACTTGGAGCGCTTTTAAATCAAAACAGTCTGGTAGTCGAGGAAAGAGTTGGCATTGAAGACTTGAGATAAGACACTCCACAGAGCAACACTTTGTAGGGCTCATGATGTGGCCTGAAGAGTAGTTTGAAAGGAAAAATCAGTAGTGGGCTCCTTACTAATCGGCCAGTGAAAGCAATGCCTCTGTTATGATCATTAGGATGACATCTGAAGAAAGTTAATTTTGCAGTCTTGGAGTAGTATTGGCTCTATAGCACTTCTTCAGTGGCAAGCATTTGAGAAGTAGCCTTCACAATTTGAGTCGCTAGTAAATGAAAAGAGGTCTTTTAAGGTCTATCTTGTTTGGACAGGTTCTGTATGTCCAACTATAGCTGCTGGAAGTAAGGGACAGCTGTGTCAATAATTACAGCAGCCTGGTGGGGCTTTTTTAAAATGGTTCAATATGGATAATTTTTATTGGTTGTGAATATCTGAAAACTGCTTATTAAATACTACTGTACAGTCGTTTTGTGCGACATTTAGTTATAGATGGGAGTGGAATAGAAAAATTACTCTAATTTGATAATCGCATAAAAGCTGTGACCCCAAAACATCAGGAAATTCATCTGGATTGATATTCTCCGATCATTAATTAGGTTTATTCCTATAATATTAGATTATTGTTTGAAGACTTTAACAATATATTTATTATTCACTGTGTTTACGCTCTGTTGTTATATGATCTAATTATTTTAAAATATATATTTATAAGGCTAAACAATTTTAAAATATACAATAATTTTTAAATGCTTACTTAATACATGGTGGAATTATTTGTGATGATCTAATTAGTTTGAGAAATTTTTGTGATTATAATATATTTCGAAATAATCAAAGTTTAAATTCGAAAAAATAAATTATTCAAATAAAATTCATTTTTAAAATATCAAAATCAGATAAAATCTAAAATTTACTATTTTTCAAAAATATCAAAATAACTCTCGAAATAAATACTCTGTAAAGTTTTGGAGCAACATTTCTTGAAGGAGTAATCCTTTTAGTTTTTCAACCTAGATGTGATCGCTATAAGCTCTTTCTTTTTAAAATACACATCTCGATTAATCTATAAAATACATTGAGTAAACTAGAAACACCGTAAGTATTTATGTTTATAATAATGCATATTAGTTCCAAAATATCATAATTTTGATTTCCAGTTCGTTAAAAATTTGTTTTAAATAATAGAATTTTTACTTTTATAAGATGTGTTGTGCATACACTTATTTATAATCCTAAAGACTTTTAGTGCCAACAAATTTAGTTTATTATTTGTGTATATATGAAGATTTCATTAATTTAAAAACTTTTAGCTAGTTATATATATATCTAACAAACTTGAAATACAGATACGTGGAATAATTTCGGCAACTCTTCACTTTAATAAAAAAAAATAAACATTTTTACATTATATCCTCATAAGTAATTATATTTAAAATTAATATAAATGTATTAAACGTATTCACATATTTTCGATTGTGTTGGCATGTTTACCAGGGGGTTGAATAAAGTATAGTTTAAAGATTTTTCATGTTCATGCTTTCAGCATTTTGGAAAATTGTTTTGTGTTAAAAATTAATAAACCTTTAAAGGTATATAACAATTTTTTTAAATTTTGTATTAAAAATTTTTAGAGCCACGCAAAAAGTTTTAGTAATGTAACTTTCTAAGATTTAGATTGTTTTGTGCAGATGGTTCGAATGAACGTTCTGGCTGATGCTCTTAAGTCTATCAACAATGCTGAGAAGAGAGGCAAGAGGCAGGTTCTCCTTAGGCCCTCCTCAAAGGTCATCATTAAGTTTTTGACCGTAATGATGAAGCATGGTTACATTGGGGAGTTTGAAGTAGTGGATGACCATCGTAATGGCAAGATTGTGGTCAACCTGACTGGAAGGCTAAACAAGTGCGGTGTCATCAGCCCTCGCTTTGATGTCAAGTTGAGGGACCAGGAGGCATGGTGCCGTAACCTGCTGCCATCTCGTCAGTTTGGGTAAGTACAGTAGTGTAAGAAACGTGCACAGGGACACACCTGCCTCTCACTTGGAGGTAGAGGTAATCCTATGGTGCTAAAGTAAGCTACCTCCCAGAACCATGGTCTGATCTGACATAGATCATGCACACTGATTGAGGAGGTACACTTTTCTACATAGAATAAAAGAAACATGTCATCATTTAATAGACAACACACATTGGTTTGAATAAACACTTGAACAAACACAAACTTTTTGTTGTATTATAACTTTTTCACTTGTGAACTATAAACCAACAATATTTTATATATATATATATATAAAGCATATCCTTTTTTTTTCTCTTGTCCCAGTTAAAAGCATATCCTGACCAGGAGCACATTTGCTTATATATATATATATAGATAATTTACTGTTTTTATTTGAAAAATGTTTAAAATATGGCCAATTTGCTTTTTAAAGTCAATTCCCAAAGAGGATGGTTATTTTTAATTTTGAACTTTTGAAAATAATAAATTTCTGCATTTCAATATTTCACACATTGGTCAAATTTGTTGAATTCCAATTCAAGATGGCTTCATGATTACCAAATCAAATAAATTATAAACCATAGCTTTTCACCAAATAAGAGCAACAAGACCCATGTGGCAGTTGACCCCATTTGTTTATGCTCAACATGTTCAGTCATTGATTTAGGATAGTGCTAAGTCATGGGCCACCTGTAGCTTTCTTTCATCCTTGTAATGTGGCAAATACTGGTTCAAACTTTCTTTGCCATGATGTAAAGTTTGTTCCCTTGGCCTGAAGGAAGCATTTGACAATATTGTAGAAAAAAAACTGACCTTTCACAATAATCACAAATCATCATAAAGATCTTTAGAGCTGCTAAAGTTGTTAATCAAGTGTCTTGGAGAAACTTGTAAGCCTATCATTTATCCTTGTTCTACATTTGCCAGACTTTGTGGGTTGTTTGCTTAGCATATACAACACTTTGCTTATAAGAATACTGAAGAATAAACACTCCAAAAAGACATCTGATCATATAACTAAAAGTTGCATGATCAGATGTTTTTTTTTTTCTTCATTTACATTTCAGTACGATTTCACTTTTGTACTATTTTTTCAAATACTTCAAAGTTATACTAGAAACTGGTGTCAAATTTGTGTTGGCTTATCTGAAATAATAACTATTTTAGAAATTGTAAATGTAGCAACATGAGTTGTGTCTAATGTGGCCATTGTATATCACAGTAAGATAAATTGTGGGTGGATGTCTATTCCATGCAGTGTACAACTGCCATGCCAGCTCAAATATATAATGTAAATGGATGAAAAACTTTACATTAAGTGAGAGGTATCAACTCTTATTCCTGATTAAAAAAACATTCCTTGTGCTCTTTGGTTAATGTCATCAACTTTGTTGATGGGAATTTCTACTTTTTCATACCCTCTACTGGCCGGCCTTCATGAAATAATAAATCACTATCATTGGTGAACCCTACAAATTAGTTGAAATTTTCATTCATTAATGTTAGGTGCAAACAATGTATTATATATTAGTATGTATAAATGTGTGACTTTATAATCTATCTGGTGTACGTTATTCACAATTATACTTCAATGCCTATCCAAGCCAGTGTCTTGGTTCTCTCAAAGCAGGTTTTACTAAGAGCTGAATTCAATGCTTTTGCTATCCAAGCCAGTGTCAAAGCAGGTTTTACCAAGTAGTGACTTTGTCAAAGCAGGTTTTAATGAGTAATGAATGTTGCAGGTACATTGTACTGACCACATCAGGTGGTATCATGGACCATGAGGAGGCCAGGAGGAAACATCTTGGAGGCAAGATTCTCGGCTTCTTCTTCTGAAACCTTGAATAAAAGCCAAGTAACAAATTCAGGACTCTTGCTCCACACCACACTGCATGTACATTCAATAAATCCCTATACCTTCCTGTATTTCCCTTCATGTCTGATTTCTAGGTCTGTGTTAATTTGTTTTGGTATTACATGTGAGAAAGTGGTGAATTTTTACCCAATATTGATTCATCAAATGAATATAGTTTTGATATAACGATAAAGCTCAATTTGGAATATAAAATTGCAACCAGACCAAAGTTGACATTTTGGTTACAGTATTGTTACCGAACATGTATAAATTATCATTTAATCATGAAACATTGGTTAAAAAGCATTTGACTGACATAAGTATTTACTTGGCTAAATTAGGTGTAATAAAAAAGTCTTGATTTCTCTTCAAGCCTCTGGCCAAATTTTTGGTTGTTGAATTATAGTCCGCACCAAGTTGATGGGGGCCAACGTGGCTTTTCTTCATAAATCAAGAATTGTGTTAACCAAATTTTTTATAGAACACCTATAACCTAAATGTTTAGTTGATTTTTTTGTTCCACTAGATTATGTGCCATTTGTTGTTTGTTATTCCCTTGTGTAAAGATTACACAAATTCCATGAGTTCATGCTCCTTGAGCTGTTTAATGATAAGCAGTGGCCTCTCCCAAAGGTGGTCCTATTTAGTGCATCTAATGCAAGCCAAAATGTGTTATGGAGCTGCTGTTGCAGAGCTACATTTTGGACAATTGGGGTTGATTTTATGTTCCAATTCTTGAAATGGCCTGTTATAAATCTTGTTAGTGTTGTTTGATGCTGTATCTGATGTTCAGAGCTCCTCCTGGGTCCACTCCACTGTACCAACTGTGCTTAGATGGAATCCTAATTGTTTTTTTTTTTTGGGTACTGCCTCTCTTTCTTTAAAAGGAAGTTTATTCTGTGGCAAGGGTTATCTTTTCCCTTTTATTTTGCTAGCGCATCGTTCTCCTGTGACTCAAATTTTGTACTGCGCTTCTATTATCAGTAAGCATCCAGATATTTTGATATTTACTATTTCTGATGGATTTAAGGCTTCTTAGATGGCTATAACTTCTGATCTGAAGACTGGCCAAATATCTTGTTTTTTTTCTGTTTATTTCCTCAATGCCATTTTTAGTTTTAATGAGACAGCCAGTGTACCCTAACTCATAGTTATTGCATTTTTATAGGAATGTTATAAATTAGTTCTAATTTTATAATTGTTTTAAGCATTTTGGATTATGGTATTTTTTGCTGGTGGGTTTGTGTGGCATTGAAAAACATTTTGTAGTGGTTTGCATGGAGAGATTTTTTCTGCTAGAAACAATTTTTTTTCTACTTTATTTTGAAATTAAATTTTTTTTTGTAACTTCTATCCTTTAAAGTCATAAAGTCTACCTCATAAAGTTTAATATCATGTGAATGATCAGGATATGGCTTTTTTTATTTTTAAATCTTCAAAAAGTGTTTTGATATGGTTTAATTGCACCAAAGGACACAACTAACTGTATACAACCCGGACTCCTGGAGCATATAGAAGTCACCAGCTATTTGGTAGACTTATTGTCTCCTTGTTGCTGTGGACATTCAACTGATCAGATGTTACCAGGCCAGTTTGCTTTTAGGAAGATTCCTTAATGTCTTTGTATTCATTGTACTGAGGAGGGTTGCAGCTTGTAATCTCTGAAGGGGCATCTAAAAAGATGGGCAGTTTGGTTTTCTTCTTGAAAGTGCAGGTGGCTTTGCTTTTGAAAATTTTCACATTAACTTGCACAAAGCCATGTCCTATCAATATTGTGCATGTGGTGTGGTATATGATTCTTAGAATCCTGAGGATGAAGTCTGGGAGATGTATCTACTCTTTGCTGCAAATACAGGTGAGCTTTCTGGGGAGGGTTCAAAGTGCAGAGGTGAATAGGTGTGCTGTTTTTGCAATTGATCTGTTTACTCATTTCCCTTGAAGCTGCACTGTCTCCCCTGAGCTGGCAGCCTCCAGAGTTTCTAATTATCTCTGCAATGCATATATAATATGCTTTTTTTAACATGTGCTTGTGGTCAGGAGATGCCTTCTTTATTTTTAATATAATACAATGAAAAAACAATAGAAAAAATAAAAAGGTCAGGTGTTGATATTAAAAACAAAAAAGGCATATCCTGACCAGGAGCACATGAGCTTTTCAGAAGGCAAAGCCCCATCTGGTAGAACAGAAATCAACTAAACATTGATTCTGTTCCACCAGATGGCGATCTGCCTTCTGAAAAGCACATGTGCTCCTGGTCAGGATATGCCTTTTTATTATTTTTAATACAATACAATGTATGTGGGGTTCTTGGAACATCAGGATGACATGTAGGGCTGCCATGCAATGACTTGGCATTCCCTCATAGCATACAAGATGGCCAGTAGTTCTGCCTGTTAGGATGTATAGTTGTTGTCAAACTGGATTGGTTACAGAAAAAAATATAAATCCTTTTTTTTTCTTACAATTAAGCAACTAAAGGGCATAATATAAAATATTTTGGTGAGGAAATAAAATTGCTTATATATTTACATGTATACAGAGTTGAGGTTTATTAAATTTATAATATAAAATTTTGATTTATTTAAAAAATGACACTTCGGTAAGTTTTATTTTCTTAACATTTCAACAAAAATCTTTTGTCATCATCAGGAGAAATAAATAAAAATAAGCATTTAGCATGGCGTTAAAGATTGTTCTCAGCCTTGCCAAATGCTTTATTTCTCCTGACAAAGAAAAGATTTTTGTTGAAATGTTAAGTAATTAAAACTTTAACTGGCCAAAGTGTCTATTTTTTACAGAAATATGAATGCCGGCCAGGCAACCTCCATCTTCAAGATAAAATATTGAATGCACTATAAATCAACCAATTCACTTACTGACCAGTCATATTTATTTCAACAAAAATCCATGATGTATCATGGTTAAAATAAGTATAAAACCATCTAGACATTCCACCACATTATTGTAACTCCTGTAAAATCATCAGTAAATGGAAGTATCTATTTTCACTGAGAGAAATTTTGAAATGGACCAAATGAGTTTATGATTTTTTTCAATGTCTATTTTTAGATCGGTAATCTATTATTTCTATTATCCTATTGTGTGTGTGTATATAATTATATAAGGTCATGGAGACTGCTATAAATGGCCTAACCCTTTATTTTGTACCATGTGTTAGGATATATTCCAAACATCATAAAATTACTGATAATTGTTGTATCATACCTAGATGCTGTTTGTGTTCTTTGTCTTATCTGGATGGCACAAAGATACATCAGTTCTAAGGGATGCAGAAAAAGTTATCGCTTTATTATATGTGACACTAAACAGAAGGAATACAATAAGTAGGACTTGCTCTCAACTTCTCCGTCAGAAGGATCCTTGGCGCCGTGGATGTCACTCAAACCTTCCGCTCCACACTGTACACGTCCAGCCTGGACTACACCGCCTTGTAGGTCACTCCGATGTCAGGCTCTCCTGGCACTGTCTTGCAGGATCATCCACACACCTGGAGGCAACTTGCCGGGCCTTCTCCCACAGATGTCACTGGACTGTCCAATACTGGAATGCTGATTTTGTCACCTGTTCCCCTCACACATGGAATATCCCCAGCAGCTGGAGTCCACCCATCTTCCCCTAACTTTACTCTGGAATCTTGGCTTCTCAGATAGCTTGTCATTCATTTTACAATATACAGTATAACCTCGTTAATTCGACACACCCCAATTCGACACTCGGCGATAATTCGACCATGTTCCGATGTCCCGACCTCCGGCCTATCAAATAACAAACCGTAATTCGACAGTATCGATAATACGACAGTTCCGATAGTTCGACCATTTTAAAATTCGAATTTCGACAGTTGAATGTTATTTTACATGCAACTTTACCGCTAAACGGTATTACGGCGGGCGCCGATCGGCATCGGCGGACGCCGATCGGATCACGCCTGCGCACTTTTGGTTTCTGGTTAGTTTAAGTTTCACTTTGCAGTGCCGTTGCGCAATTTCGCGGATGTTATTGTTGTTTTTTTTACGCGGGACTTTCGGCATCATGCGCTAACTAATAATAATTTTTATTTATTTTTTATTTTTAACATTGAAATATTTTAGCTATTTTTAAATTTATAAAAAAATTCTTTTTAAATAAATAAATCTTTATAAAATGTAGCCACAATGATTATGATAACATTTTATTTCAATATTCCATTTCTGTGTTATTATAAAAGATTTAAACACAAAATCAATTTATCTCCGCAACCACTGCCATATCCACCTTTCTTTTTCCTTCCTAGTAATATTCCTGAACTACCACCCGAGGTCACCTACTACACAGACGGCTACAAGACCAATGATGGAGTTGGCGCAGGTTTATATAGAGTGTGTATGAATGACAACTTTCATGAACTGCGTGTCTGCTATCCTTTGTCACGTCACTGTTCAGTTTTTCAAGCTGAAGCATTTGGCTTGATCAAGGCGCTTGAGAACGCTTCAGAGCTCCCCATCAATACCACTATTGAGGTTCTCCTGGACAATCTTTCGGTTGTGAACTCAGTCCTCAACTGCAGGACAGGAAACTTCCTGATCAACAGGGCTTTGCTGTTGATTTCACAACTGAACCGCAATGGGAATAGATGTTCTATACGATGGATCAAAGGTCACAGCGGAATCGTCGGCAACGACGTTGCAGATGAGCTTGCGAAGGCTGGCGCTGGGTCCGATCTCCCGAGCTGTTATCGCCTCGCGCCGCTCTCGTATCTAGAATCCACAGCGCGCAAACTGGCGTGGGCGGCTTGGCAGAGCAGATTCAGCTCCACCACTCGCCCTATCTGCACCCGCTTTGGCCTCACTCCAATGAGTCTCCTAGATAAAAAGTATGCATTCATTGTTCCCAGCGTGCACGCTGTTGTAGGATTGCTTTCCGGACACACTTGGACAGACAGCTTTTCCCACAAAATGGGATTTATTGACGATCCCACGTGCCTCTACTGCGACTCTGGGGCGGAGAAAACCCTTGAACATATTTTGCTCGAGTGTGACAGTCTCGATTCCCTTAGAACTCGCCTGCTATTTATCGCTGGAAAGGAACTTGGTCATACGCCAAGATCACTCCGCGACTTCATCCACAGTAAATCAACCTGGCACGCCTGTGTTGATTTTCTCCTGGCTAGTGACAGATTGAAGCCGCGGATCCGCGAGGAGGAATCAGAGGAGGTCTCTGACTCTAGTTCCCCTTATTTGCATGATTGTGCTGTTACCGGTTTCTGCGTGTATGCACTTGGTGCGTGTGAGGTCAACACTTTGGTCTACCATCTTTGAGCGGACGGATTTCGACAGGGCTATCTCTAGTTACCCAAGAACTAGAGAGCATGGTCGAAATTGGACGCCGCTCCTTGATTGGTCGATTATTCGCGCGACGTCACTGCCGGGTCATATGGCTTGACGGCCGCTCATTTTCATTGGATTTTCGTTGGATTTTTTTTTTTTTTAATTATTTTAATTTAAAATTACCCATTTTTAGTTTGGTTATCTGATTTGCAATATTTTTAATCTTGGGCTTTACCATCTAATACAGAATTATTTTCTGTTCCCCATAGACCATCATTTGTCTCACGTGCACATTTAATTAATTACTCTTTTTTTTTTTCTTCTTTCTTTTCCTTTTTTTTTTTTTCTCTTTCCTCTCCTCTTGAAAAACTTCTTTGAACCTAACTTTTATCTCTTTCCTCAATTTTTTATAATTTTTTTATTTTTATTCCCATCTCTCTCTCTCTCACCCCTTTCAGCTTTACTGCACCTTCTTTTCTCTCCCTCCCTTACCCGGGGATACTCACCTGCGTTGCAGCTCTGGTGGCTCGCCGCTGGCTTGGTTCATTGCCGCGGTGCATCATGATCGGTCTGCTTGGTGCAGCCAGTTGACGGACTAGAAGACCATTCTCTTATGGCCAATTAGTCTCAACAACAACAACAAACATTTTAGAAGAAGAAAAACATGCATGTTTTTTCAAAATGCCATCTGGAATACATCCTGAATAGGATTTCAGTGCAAAAACAGACATCTATAAAGGATTTTTTTAAAAGATCTTCATGATAATTTTTAAATAATATTTTAAAATTTTCTTTTTATTTACCATATTTATTTCCTTTCAACTGCTATATTTTTCAATTAGAATAAAATATTATTTAATATATTATATTTAATATTTTAATGTCTGTAGAGTTAATATTTGATTATATTACTGAAAAGAAACACATTGCCAGTAAATTTATTTGTTACAATTATTTTTGTTTCTAAAATATGTATTAATGCCATTTTGTCCCTGATACTAAAAGTTAATCATAAAAATAAAATAAAAACACACAATGGTTTCAATTAATATCATTAATTTATATTACAAGGCTATTTTAAAAAAAATATTATTTTAGCGAGTTAGATGATTACCTAATCATCTCACCTTAATTCAACACTTCCTTTAATTCAACCGAAAGCTCTGATCCCTTGGGGTGTTGAATTAAAGAGGTTCGACTGTATTTGGAAAGAGGTGTCGTCATTGAAGGATTCGTATACTTTGGTCTCAAAGGCAGCAAAAAATCTGTTAAAGTTGATGTAGGTAAAGTGTTCTACAGTAGAACCTCTCTGTAAAGGACAACACCTAATTGCAGAGTCAAAGTGTCCTTTAGGGAGAGGTGTTCTCTTACTGGAGAGTTGATAAATAGTAAACCTGGTTGTTTTGGTGATGAAAAATGTCCTTTGTAGAGAGGTGTCCTCTAGCACGAGTTGTCCTCTCATGGAAGTTCTACTGTATATACCATCACTTACAATTTTATAATAAAATCAGTAAACATGCTACATTGGTCAAAAATATTATTTTTTGGATATCTCTCAATATAGACATACACAAGCCTTTTTTTTTGTACCATGCACTCTATGCAGGGTTCAATTTAGCAGCTTTGTGAAAGTTTTTTTTTTATTATCCCATTGTATAATTATACAAGGTCATGTAGACTGAATTCATGGATTAAATTTAAGGTAATAAGACCAAATCCAAATAAATAAATAGTGTGTAACCTTTCGGTAACAACGCTGTTACTGAAACGTCACATACTATTTATTTATTTGGATTTGGTCTTATTATCATGTGTTTCTAATCTATAATCCAAATTGTGCCTAATCATGGATTAAATTTATAATCTTGGTAGGGTTGGAATACAGGTCCAGGCTCCCATACATTCCAAGAGATAGTCTGGTGAGGTCTCTTTGGTCCTGCAGATGGTGCATTGTGGGAAGACACCATCCTGGAACAGGAAAGGTCTTGTATGGCCAGTTTTGAGTCTGGAAATACAGGTTGCTGCTTGTCAGTTCATCCCACATTCCAGAATAGCTCCAGTCTTTTAGTTCAGGTACCAATGATTTTGTGAAAGTTATATTGGTGAGTCTGTTGTCTCTATGAAGTTGTAGTGTTCTGAGCCATAACTTAGTTTAATGGCCGCCATGGCTCCAATGTAAACAATCAGTTGTTTTGGACAGGAATGTTGTGCTATTTGAAGGAACTTCCATAGGAAGTAGGCTTGCCTGCCTTAGATTTTAAAATCTTAGATTAAAACTTAGATTAAAATGATATTTGTAATTTTTCCTTTGTTCAAAAAATGTATTAATGCAATTTTATCCATCACTAAAAGTTGACCACGAAAAATTATGAAAAAAAAAAGTCTCAATTGTATATCTTTACATTAAAAAAAAATTTCCCCTAATACTCATGGTACAGGTCATGATAATCATGGTCAACAAACCCCTGAACATCTTCTGATAGACTGTCCATTAACTTCTGATCTAAGGGAAGAAAACCAACTTTACCTGACTAATACAAAACAAGTTGCTTGCAATAAAGACCAATACATAAAGTTTAATAGATTCTGCAGGATGTATATTTTGAGGCGAAAGTATTGAATGTACATACAGTGGTACCTCGACATACGAGTTTAATTCGTTCCGCAACCTTGCTCGTATCTTGAATTACTTGTATCTCGAAGCAAATTTCCCCATACAAAACAATTGAACTACCATTAATCCGTTCCAACCTCCAAAATGTCACCCCAGTTATTTTTGTTACGTGGTTTTAAATAATAAAAACATATTTATAAATATCAAATATTCATTGCACAAAAAAGAGAATGTAAAGAAATAAATTAGATATCCTCACTGGTCTTTGCCTTTTTCGCTACATTTTTCTCACTTTCACCTGTAGGCCGTTTAGAAAAAAACATGTCCAAGGAGGTTTGTTTCTTCCTCCCTCTCAGAATGTTCCGGAAATGAGTTAGGCAAGTGTCAGTAAAAAGGTCAGATGCACGACCTGTTGCAACTTTTTCTGGGTGTTTTTTTTTCCACAAACTATGAAACTCTCTTCCACATTCCTAAGATCTCCTTTATCTCACTTGTAGAAATTTCATGTTTTAATTCAATACTCATCATCTTTTTCTTAGCACTTGACTTTTTACAAACTTTCTTCCGATCCATGGTTATAAAAATAAATGAACTAAAACTGTAAATGTAAACGCAACACAAAACGTGAACACAAAACACAACTTATCACAGCGGAAGCACGCTGCTAACTGATCGTGATGGCACGACTGCGTGTTACTACCGAACCAAACTCGTATCTCGAATTTTGCTCGTAACTAAAAGCAAAAAATCACTTGCTCGTCGGCTTGTATCTTGAAAAACTCGTATGTTGGGGCGCTCGTATGTCGAGGTACCACTATATTTCAAGCTACTATTTATAATTACTATATGCAAAATTTGACATCAAACTTTTAATTTTCATGATTCCCAATGTTCAATTGTATAAATTGTATATAATTTAAAATATACACGCAATTATCCAAATTGTGGATATGGCGTGTCTCTCCCAACTGTTAAATAAAAATAAATAATGATAATCATGGTGGGTAGTTTGCGACTACTTTTACTGTAAGTGCACCACATGTCTACACATGTGAAAAGCAGTTCGACTTTGCACTTACAAATGTGCCAGAGCCCCGTCCGTATCTTTACATTATTAATTAAAATATATATTATAACAGTATTTTATAAAAATATTATTTCTCTCATATTTGATTATCTTAGAAAAATGTCCACTAGCAGTGAATGTTGTGATGAAATTATTTAACTGACTTTAATTCAACGGAAATCTCTGAGAGCCCTTGAAGTGTTGAATTAAAGAAGTTGGACTGTGTTTTATCTTTTCTAGTACAGTTGAACCTTCAGATAGAGGTGTTCTCTCACCCTGGAGAGCTGCTAATTAGTACAAATAGCAATGAAAATTGTCCATTGTAGAGAGGTGAGAGTGGCCTCTTATAGAGGTTCTATTTCTATAATTAAATATTAATGTGCAAATGATAAGGCACAATTTAGATTATAGATTATAAACACAAGGTAATAAGACCAAATCGAAATAAATAAATAGTGTGTGATGTTTCAGTAAGAGCGTTGTTTCCATCTTCAAACAAAAGTACTGAATGAGAAATTATACCACAGCATGTTTTTAAATAGTTCTTTTTCTTATCTGCTATCTTATTTACACACTTGATAACAGTAATTATTTAAACCATGCTGTGGTATAATTTCTCATTCAATACTTTTGTCTGAAGATGGTAACAACACTATTTCTGAAACGTCACACACTATTTATTTATTTGGATTTGGTCTTATTACCTTGTATTTATTCATGTGTAGGGAAAATGTCACCTTGCAATTCATTTTAGCTTTCTAATCACAATCATATGAAAAATAATTAAGCACTTCTCACATTTGCATACAAAGACCATGGTAAAAAAAATTAGAAGATTCTAAAGGAGCAATTCAATATTGGAAGGGTTTGACAAAACAGTTAGTATCAGTTTCACAATTTAATCCACGAGACCCAAATTTAATCCAAAAGTCCAACCCCACCAGCGAGTGCAAGTAACCAAACGGGGCTCTGGCACATTTGTAAGTGCAAAGTCGAACTGCTTTCACATGTGTAGACATGTGGTGCGCTTACAGTAAAAAGCAGTCGCTAACTACCACCATGATTATCATGGCCTGTACCACGTGTACTAGGGATAAGCAAAAAAAAAAAAAATTTAGGACAGTAGAATTACAAAGAAATATTTGCAATGAGTAGTGTTCTGAAAATTCCCTTATGTTTATGCCCCTAACTGGCCTTGTCATTATTGTTTGTGAAGCATTGCTCGATGCAAAATTTATGTGATTCTACTGTCTTAAAAGCTAATATCCAAAGTTTGCTCTCTAAAATATCACAACTATGATTCCATTCTTCAGCATAGCATACTTACATCTTCTACTTTATTATCTCCACTCAATCATATTAAGGTGTAAAGCTTGAGACTTTTGATGGTGTCTGCCGGGGAAGAGTAAAGCTCATCAATGGATGAGTCAATAATGTGTTTTGGGGTTGCACTTGGTACATAGTGGGAAAACCTTGCAACCATTCTGGAAAGTCATTGTCCGTAGATGACCAGACTTAAGTCTGGAAATCAAAGACTGTTGTTCTCTTGGGAGGCATACTTACATAAAAGAGGTCTATCAGAAACACCAAATTGTTTCTGAGGAGAAACTTAACAAACTGATTTTCACCTCATCTACGACTGTAGATTGTTCCCTGATCTAAATGATTTAATTCTCATACATCAGAAACTTTGTCTATATAAATTTTATGAACTCTGTCAATTAATACATGTAAATTTGTAAATATTTTCAATTCTAAGTTTTAATTTGTTTGTTATTTTGTTTGTTTCCTCTGTAAAATAGGTGCAAATATTTAAATATTGCACCTGGTTGAATAATAAATTTAAAAAATTTATACAGTTAAACCTGTCTATAGCGCCCCCTCTTGGGACTTACCAAAATAGGGTGCTATAGACAAGTCACTTTTAATGTAAATCGCATCATACTACGTATTTAAAATTGGGCACAATAGAGAGGAAGGCGCTATTTAGAGGGGGCGCTATAGACAGGTTTAACTGTATTGATACAAGAGATTATTGTATTGAAAATTGAAACATTTGTGCTCAATAAACACAAGGTAATAAGACCAAATGTGTGACGTTTCGGTAACAATGCTGTTACCGAAACGTCACACACTATTTATTTATTTGGATTTGGTGATAATGAGATTTGGTCTTATTACCTTGTGTTTATAATCTATAATCTAAATTGTGCCTTATGTTTCAAAGTCTGTTTTAGCATATTCACATTGTACCTTGAATACAATTTCCTATTTAAAAAGAAGCCTATATGACCACCTCCAGGCCATGCCTGAAGATCCAGCTCTGCAGGTCAAGGGCCACTTGATGATGGTGAAGGCCTCCTAGATCAGAGGCCTAACACTGCGACAAGACCAGTACTGGTGGGCCAGTGACAGGTCACTGGACCTACAAGCCATTCAGGACTATTGGACCAAAGTCAGTTGTGCTGGATGGGGCAAAGCGTGCAGAGTTAGCTTCACTGCCACGTCCGCGCTGTTCCCAGAGAAGTTATAGGACCGACCAGCCGATGTTAATGGTGAGGTTTAGATGATTGATGGTAGCTTGGTGCTTTATGGGATATTCCCCTTTAGATAATTCCACAGGAATTAGATCAGAATGATAAAAGGATATCACCAATATGGAGATGAGGCATCCATTGACACTACTGCAGTAAGACTGGTGGCAGCATCTTGCTGCATCCACATGTCCCTTAGCCAAGGGATCGGCAATCTTTTGAGTCGGAAGAGTCAAAAATTACAATTTACAAAATTTCAAAGTTTTTAAAGAGCCAAATTTTTTTCTTTCCAACAATAAATAGTACTCACATAAATAATATTTGCGTATGGAACTATATAAAGAGTCACAGATTAACATCCAAAGAGCTGCATGTGGCTCGCGAGCCGCAAGTTTGCCGACCCCTGCCTTAGACCAGGACATCTCATTTTGGGAATGGAAAATGCTTGGAAATTGTGTTGCACCACTCAGCAGTGACTGATGGCTTCATTAGGTTTGTTCCAAGGGGACCGGACCACCTATTACATGACTCACTATCACTTGGCACTGTGTGATGGCATGTCATGCAGCAGTTGTCTAGCCCAGAATTGATGGTTTTGTTTATTAACAAAACTATTGATGTAAGAATGTGAATTTCAATGAATACAATAAACACAAGGTAATAAGACTAAATCCAAATAAATAAATAGAGTGTGATGTTTTGGTAATAACGCTGCTAACAAACTGTCACACACAATTTATTTATTTGGATTTAGTCTTATTACCTTGTGTTTATAACCTATAATCTAAATTGTGCCTTATCGCAATACAATTAAATGTTGTACAAACTCATCTTTGCTGATTAACTGATTACAGAATGTTATCTTGGTCACACAATTTATGCATCATCTGTACCATGTATGGATACAGCCGTAAAAGTCACTTTTAAGGCTTCACTACATCCTAGTAGGTGAATTATGCACTTGACAACACAATTGCTGAGTTGTTTTCTTTGGTTCATGGCGTTAGACACAAGTTCAATGTTTATTGCACTGCTTTACCATCAAGATCTCCCAGGAAGCCAGTTTTGTTTGTGGTCTTATAAAAGTTGTGACCTTTTGGTATGGTGTTACATTTCTTAAATAGTAAATACAGTTGAACCTGTCTATAGTGGCCCCTCTTGGGACTCACCAGAATAGGGTGAAAAGAAGTCGGTGGACGAGTGGGTAACACCCTTGATTTCCGACAGTCATGAACTGGGATTAAATCCCGCGTTAACATTTTGTTTAATATGTGAATAACCTTCACATTTTATTCATTGTTGAAATTATCATAAACTAGGTTGCTCTTTTTGAGCGGTACCTAATAAAGTGATTTTGGAACCGGCGGAGAATAGGGTGCTATAGAGAGGGAGTGCTATAGACAGGTCACATAATGTAAATATTGCATTGTACTATGTATTTAAAATGGGGTGCTATAGAGAGGGAGGCGCTATTTAGAGGGGGCGCTATAGACAGGTTTAACTGTATATAATTTTTAATATAAAATGCCACTTCAAGCTGATACAGTAGAACCTTTCTGTAAAGGACAACACCTAATTGCAGAGCTAAAGTGTCCTTCAGGGAGAGGTGTCCTCTTACCGGAGAGTTGCAAAATAGTAAAAATGGTAATTTTGCAAATGAAAACTGTCCTTTATAGAGAGGTGTCTGCTAGTGGGATGTCCGCTAAAGGGAGGTTCTACTGTATAAAGGAGTTTCCCCTACAGATGAATGCCTCTCAGTTGGATGTAAGAAATTCCAACAGTTGCCACATCACAATGATCCCTGAAGCAACAACAAGCAACATGATATATATTTTCTAAACTATTAAAGATATGTATGATTCTTTTACAAATCTTTGTAAAAGAATCATATGCGTCTATAATACTTTCGAATTTTCATAACAGATGGCGCACTAATGCATCATAATGATATATATATTTGCACATATCATCCTTGCACTTCCTGTTAATCTCTATGAAAAACATGGCTATAAACATTGTCCCATCTATTTAGGCCGCCCTATACAGAGGGTGTTTCATTTTTAAACGAACAATTTAGAAATGCTGTAGCATGTAAAAGGTAATGCTATTCAAATGATGTTTTATTTATTCGAAAGAACAAGCATTGATTTTATATATTTCATGAATGATTTTTAAATATTTGGAATGCCTAAAATTATAAATGATTTGTAAGAGTTAATATATTTAACTCCGCCTTTGCCGGTCCCAAGCCCGGATGAAAAAAGGAGGAGGGGGAGCAGTAACAAGCTCGCTAAAAAACCTGGGCTCAGCAGGCCCGGCTGATAGTACCCTGTAAGGGCTCCTAATCCAGGGATACAGGATGAGCAGCGTTTGTACTCCATGTTAGGAGCGGCTGCACATGGCGTCTGTTCCTCATGTCAGAGGCGGCCATTTCTTTTGGAGCTAAGCCGGCCTGCCACTGAGTAGTGCTCCCAGTCTTAATGACAAAGGCAGACAAATTCTACTTCACCCAATCATGATGGTTGTCAAACAGACACCATCAAGGGTCACAACTTGATACCCTAATATGTTTGAGTGGAGATAAGAAAGAAGAAGAAGGTTTTCAGACTTTCCAAGGAGAAATTTACCTAATCGTTTACCTAATTTATTAAAATGTTTCAAATTATTATTATCCCTAGTACACATGTGGTACAGGTCATGATAATTATGGTGGGTTGAAGTTGGCGACTGCTTCTACTGTAAATACACCACATGTCTACACATGTGAAAAGCAGTTCAATTTTTCACTTACAAATGTGCCATTTAAAATGAAAAAAAAAAAAAAAAGAATATTACTAAGTGTATAATCAGTAAAATAATAAAGGAAAACAAAGAAAATTTTGATATCAATGAATTAGTAAAAAAATTCCTCTGGAGAAAGGTGCCTGAAGAAACTTTAACTCCAACCAAAAGAAAGATAAGAGAAATGGCTGTCAGAGAGAATCCACCTTCTCAAAGGAACATTTCCACAATAATCAATGTACCACTTTCTACCATTAACTGTATTATCAGGGAAAAATATTGGCCTAAAATACTTTAAAAGTCCAAAGTTCATGTTCTCAAGCCACACACTATTGAGGAACGAAAAACCGTTAGCAGGGCCCTTTATGAAAAGTACCTGGTAGGTGAAAAATGGAAGAATGTTGTTACACTGGACGAGACATGGGTTTACCTCAATGATAGCAACCAACCCCGCCCCATTTACTACGCTAACTCTCAAATATACACCTTTCAGAACTAGGTCAAGTAATGTAAGGAAAGTTTCTCAAAGGGCTTCATGATCGTTGCAGGTTTCTGCTACAATGAAAAACTTCCTATAAAGAAGGGGATCCAAATGTCAAGATAAATTTTCAAATCTATCAAAGATGACAAGTCTTAGACACATTATTCGACAATGAAATCCCATTTTTGTATCCAGTGACTCAAGATTCGTGTGGCTGCACCAGGATAAAACCACGAGTCATACCTCACGTTCAACACATCAATATCTGGATGAAACCGGCATTTTTCCATAAATAGGCGGTACAGTAGAACCTCCCTGTAAAGGACACCTAATTGCAGAGCCAAAGTGTCCTTTAGGAAGAGGTGTCCTCTTACTGGAGAGTTGCTAAGTAAAAATGATAATTTTACAAATGAAAACTGTCCTTTAAAGAGAGGTGTCCTCTCATGGAGGTTCTACTGTATCTCTAATTTAACATTTACTTTAGCCTCATTTTTTCATATCTTGACCATTCCCTTTTTATTAAAGACAATACTTGCTGTTTTATAGAAAATGATAAAGCACAATTTGGACTATAGATTATAATAAAGGAAAATAAGACCTAATCCAAATAATTTATTAGTGTGTGACGTTTCGGCAACAACATTGTCACCATCATCAGACAAAAGAATTTTTAAAAAAATGTTTTTTTTTTATTCTTTTGTCTGATGATGGTGACAATGTTGTTGCCGAAACGTCACACACTAATAAATTATTTGGATTAGGTCTTATTTTCCTTTATTGCTGTTTTATATCTTTTATTTGATAAATAATTCAATATAATACAGTGGAACCTCTCTCTCTCTCTCTCTCTCTCTCCACGTAAAGGACACCTAATTGCAGAGCAAAACTGTCCTTTAGGGAGAGGTGTCCTCTTACCAGAGAGTTGCTAAATAGTAAAAATTGTAATTTTGCAAATGAAAACTGTCCTTTGTAGAGAGGTGTCCGCTAAAGGGAGGTTCTACTGTATATATACAATAATACCCTCTTATTCAACAGGAATCATGTAGGCCATGTGATGTTGAACAAATAACTGTATTTCCCTTAGAATTCCCCCTATTTGTGGCTGATGTTTGAGGAGCAGATTGGGCTGCTGTACCACACTTGGCTGGGCCACTTTAGGACCTAGAGAATTACATGTATATAGAGTTTTTTTTGTTTCCAAATTTCATATTTTATTTCTCTCATGTTTAAAGGCATGATTTGGATTATAGATAAAAACATAATACAATATCCAGATAATTTAATAGTGTGTGACGTTTCGGCAACAGCATTGTCACACACTATTAAATTATCTGGATTAGGTCTTATTTTCTTGTATTATAATCTATAATCCAAATTGTGCTTTATCAACAATACAAATTGAAAAAAAAAAAGGGGGCATCTTATTGTGCAACTGAAAGTTGCTGATGGCTTGCGCTATCTATCGGAATAAATATAAACTACACTGGTGTCCAAAAAATAAGAAACTTTTGTTTTTAAATGATATGTTTTAAAATATACAACGCTAAAAGCTAAAAAGTAATTTAATTAGGTATTTTAAGTCGTAGAATTTATTTATCGCAACCATTCGATTCGGTGAAATTGAAAATAGGCAAATTTTTTCTTGTCTTTATAAGTGTGCTATTTGGCGTGTCGTTTACCCCATCTAAGAATTGTCCAATTATAATTTTATTTGATCCTTAGTTAATTATGAGTTTACGAAAAATTTTAGCAGATGATTTAAAATGGAGAGCTGTTGGAAGAATGGAGGCAGGGCAATCACAAGTTGAAGTAGCAAAATGGCTAAATGTGAATAAATCTGTGGTCAGAAAAATATGGAAACAGTTCATTGAGACAGGAACCATCAAAAGAACAGAAGGTTCTGGTAGAAAAGAAAAACAGCTACCTCTGAAGACCGTTATCTGGTCGTAACTGCCAAGCGCCATAGGGAGATGACAGCTATTCAACTCTCTAATGAACTCTCAAGTGCTACTGGAACGAGAATTTCAAGACAAACTGTTTACCAAAGGCTTCACGAAGGTGCTCTTTATGCAAGACGACCAACGGTCTGTATCCCTTTAACCTCTGCTCACAGGAGAGCCCGCTTGAATTGGTGCTTGGAACATCACGCCTGGACTCATGATCAGTGGGCCAATGTTCTCTTCAGTGACGAGTCAAGATTTAGTTTAAACACAGATTCTCGACGAGTTTTCATCTGGAGGGAGCCTGGAACCCGCTATCATCCCAGTAACATCAGGGAAATAGACAGTTTGAGGGGGCAGTCTCTTAGCCTGGGCTGGCATCAGTTCTAGCAGACGCACATCCCTCCACATTTTTTCTGGGGGCACTTTAACTGCCCAAAGGTACAGGGACAAGATCCTTGAACCCTATCTAAGACCTTATAGAGATCAAATTGGTCACAATTTAATTTTTATGGACGATAATGCTCGTCCCCATAGGGCTAGGCTAGTCAATGAATATCTCCAGAGTGAGAATATTCGAAAGATGGATTGGCCAGCTAGATCTCCGGACCTGAATCCAATAGAGCAAGTGTGGGAGGCTCTAGGGAGGCGTATTGGAGCTCGTCACCCCTCTCCCAGAACCCTCGTTGAGCTAAGAACTGCTCTATTGGAGGAGTGGGGTTTACTACCCCTGGACCTCCTCCAAAGCCTGGTAAACAGTATGAGGGCTCGCTGTGAGACCTTGATAGCTGTTAGAGGTGATCATACTCCCTATTGATATCTTATTTCTTTAAGATCTGGAACCTTAGCTTTGGGTATGTTGGTAATAATTTGCATATTTCATAATTTCAAATCTTTTTTTTAAATTTTCATATAGCTAATCAAATTCTCCATAGTTTAAACTATTTGTATACTAAATTTTATATTTGTTAATAAATTAGCTTTTGAGAAATTTCAATATTGGTTAAGTTTCTTATTTTTTGGACACCAGTGTATTTGTTGATTTTTAATTATTCCAGAATTGGCTAAATACTTTTGGCCTTAACTATCCATTTAATGCCTTTTCAGGATGTCTGAATGACCAGTTGTTGAGGCACAACTTGCACCACCCTGCCAAAGGCTAACAGCCTGAAACGCGTACACGGTTAGCTTTTCTTGATTAATCAAGAAAGGGTATTTGGCCAATTCTGGAATAATTAAAAAACAATGAATAGTTGATATTTATTCCGATAGATGCCGCAAGACATCAGCAGCTTTCAGTTGCACAATAAGAAGATGCCTTTTAAAAAAAAATTACTCACCTTATCCCAGTATAATTTCACATTTGTACTAAGTTGAGGTTGACACACATCACTAGACTATATATCATTCCGGGGGTTGGTGGAAGGATCATCTAAACTGTTGGTTTTCGACCGCTATGACCCGGGATCAAATCCCACATTGGGCACTTTTTTCTGATTTAAAAAAAAAAATGCTTCAATGGCCCCCGATTCTTGCAAAAGTCCAACCCAACCAGCAAGTGCAAGTAATCAAACAGGGCTCTAGCACATTTGTAAGTGCAGAGTCGAACTGCTTTTCACATGTTTAGACATGTGCTGCACTTACAGTAAAAGCAGTCGCCTACTTCTACCCACCATGATTATCATGGCCTGTTCCAACGTGTACTAGGGATAAGCAAAAAACAATATATATATACAATAGAACCTCCCTGTAAAGGACACCTAATTGCAAAGCCAAAGTGTCCTTTAGGGAGAGGTGTCCTCTTACCAGAGAGTTGCTAAATAGTAAAAATGGTAATTTTGCAAATGAAAACTGTCCTTTGTAGAGAGGTGTCCTCTAGCGCAAGTGTCCTCTCATGGAGGTTCTACTGTATGTCATTCCAGCAACATTGTTCCCTCATTGGACTCGCTTCCACAATTTATCAACAGCTTTTCCTGTGTATAAACAAACACCACTCCTGTAGGCTTTATTTGTTTTAGAAGATTCCTTTCTGTGAAACCTGCCAAGAGCTATCACTCTCTTAATTATTGTCAAAGTGGATCCAACCTCCATGACGGAACAAATGTGTTTATTGCGTCCCAAGGGGTGTTGGCTGAATTAAAGAACTTCTAACAAACTCATCTGTTTCCCTCATCTACCAGACAATCCCCACAAACATGAAACTCAGCCAGAATTACTTAAAGCTCTTGGCCTCCAAATCATTGAGGAAAATAGCTCCCTCTTCGACATCACAATTTACACTGACGGTAGACAACTTGAAACTGGACTGTCTGGCAGTGGAATTGCTATCTACAAAGATAAGATCCTGGAAAAAATCTCCCTCTCCCACCCTAGACATCTTTCAGTTTATAAATCAGAACTCTCTGCTATAGATACGGCTCTAAAAGACATCAACATCAACTCGCCAAGCAAAATAATAATCTACTCCGACTCAAGAGCAGCCATTTATACCCTTCAAAGCTGCTTCTCCAGTCAAGAACCTCTCCTCAAGAGCATTGCTAAGTCTGTAAACCGACTCCCAGCCAACAGCTCAGTCACAGTGCAATGGCTTCCAGCTCACGTTGGAATTCCTGGTAATGAGCTGGCAGACTCTCTGGCAAAGGCTGGAGCTCTTGGCCTACCTGAAGCAAGAGAATCTACCACCCAACTAGACGAAAGAGACCTCCTCCGTACCATCAAAACCCAATGCCTGCAGGAATGGAAATCTGATGCTGCACATGACTGGTACAGAACAGGAGGGACAAGCACCGGTTCTGTCCTCCCAAGAGAACAACAGTCTTTGATTTCCAGACTTAAGTCTGGTTATCTACGGACAATGACTTTCCAGAATGGTTGCAAGGTTTTCCCACTATGTACTAAGAGCAATTCTCAGCCTGCAACCCCAAGACATATTATTGACTGTATTGACTCATCCATTGATGAGCTCTACTCTTCCCCGGCAGACACCATCAAAAATCTCAGGCTTTACAAGCTTGATACCTTAGTGTGATTGAGTGGAGATAAGAAAGAAGAAGAGAACTTATACTTTTTAATTTAATTTTATAAAATCTATTAAATATAATTACAAAACAGCATTAATATATTCAGGCTTTAACAGGTTTTTTCTTAATAGAGAGCTGAGATAAAGGGGAAAATCAGATGGTTTTTCCTGCAAACAACAGGTTCAAGACAGGTTTTACTGTATTTAAAATAAAAAGGCACAATTTGAATTATAGATTATAAACACAAGATTATGGAAATTATGGTGGGTAAAGGATTGTTCATCTTGTGTTTATAAATCTATGGCCAACTAACTCTGGATATAAACTGAGACAGGGGCAAAAAGCTTCTAGAGCACTAGTTATTTTCCATACATTGGAGTCTCTTAGTGAGACTTCGTGGGTATATTCTCCTTTTGCTATAAATACCTCTTCTACTTTAGCCCAAGGAGAGTCAGTCAAAGTAGATAACTTGGGTGGTATCAGAAAACTGGTTGAATCAGGTAAGTTGAAAAGGTTATATTATACATTAAAACTTCTAGGGGATATTTAAAACCAATAAACCCTGTGAAAATTATGCCAAAAATGGATTTAAACAGCAGGTGTCATCACACACATGGATCTAATTAAAAGAAATTGATGATGAGAGTGGAAGACATCTGCAAAAGTAAAAAACAACTACATCTATCAACTCCTGTACAGAAATATACATCTATATATATACATAGGTTTAGTACTATGAGGTTTTCTTGCCATTGAAGAACTTCCGAAGTGCTGCGTAGGCCTGGCCAAAGTTCTGGGGGCTGTGGAGTGATGAGCCAATCCACTTGGGGAGGGAGCCTTGAATGGAAGGTCTTGGGTAGCGTTCATCTAGCAGCAGGATGGCTGCGTAATCATTCTTGTGGCGGATGGCGCGGCCAATGGATTGGTTGACTGCCTTCATGCAGAGGTTCTCGTAGTAGACCTGACTAGGCAGTTTGCCCCCTGGGCCTCGGGGGTAGCTGGCGTCCAGGTGGGCCATCTTCTCCTTCAGCTCCGGGGACTTGATGTTGGGGAAGGGCAGGCCCACCATGACAACGGCTCTGCCCATGTCATCTGAGAAGTTGATGCCTTCACTCATCTTTCCTCCCACCACACTGAGGAGAAGAGCTCCATTCTTCTTACCAATCCTGTTTTTGATGCACTTAGAATATTGGGAGAGGACTTTGTCCACTTGGTCCGTGGTCTTAGGCTCTCTGAAGATTGTTTTCTTGTTGTCATTAATTGTTTTGATTAGACCATCTTTCTCCCACTGGGAGAATACCTGTTGCTCATAGTCATAGGAAGGAAAGAAGACCACAATGCCCCCTGGTACTACATTGCACAGGTTTGAAATAGTTCTGCCCACCTCTTGAATTAAAGAAGCTGACCCTCGGTTCTTGTAGCTTAGGTCAAAGGCAAGTCCTGATGGACCTTTTACAAGGGTGAGAGCAAGCAGATTTCCAGGGTCAACAATATGGCCGCAAGAGAAGTGAGTGATCCTCTCTGCAGGGACTCCTGCTGGCTTGAAGAGCTGGTCCACGTACTCCGAGATTGGCTCCATGGTGCCACCTGCCAGGATCAGTGAGCGACACCCATTCACCACATCTTCAAATTTCTGTGCAGAATTTAGGAGCAGAAACTTCACAGATGACTCCTTGAAAGTTTTAGACTTGTGAACAACAATCCGACCATCACTGGAGGCATTAGTGAGGGATTTGAGAAATTCTTCCAACTTGATCAATGGTGAGGACAATTCAGTCGGTGAAGCATCATTCTGAGCTTTATTTAAAATGGAAGTAACTACTTTAGACTCTTGAGTAAGGTTTTTCTTCTTTGAATTTGCTACGGTGACAAGGCTTCCAGAATAACCGTTGAGTTTCTGAGCAATCTTGCTGACCTTGCAGTAGTCAATGATCTTGTAGAGGTTAATGTTGTCGATGCCAAGCTCGGAGGTGAAGATGTTGGGAGTTAGGACGACAGGCTCAGCTGCCGGACCTTCGAGGTATTTCACCAAGGCAGAGATTATGAAGAGAAGCTGCTTGAGGTAGAAAATGTTCTTGCAGTTGAACCTGGAGTAGAACTTGGTGTAGTACTGGTTGAGCTGGCTGTATATGGCACTCAGCTCTCTACCAGTGATATTTGCACTGTAGATGGATCCCAGGATCTCCAGTAGATTGTGGGCTTCATCAATGATCACAACACTGTTCTTAAGTGGGATGCCACAAGCCTCGCGTGTCTCGCGATGCAACAGGGTGTTGTAGGGCACTACTAGCACCTCAGCACCATCCACGGCCATTCTTGTGCCATAGTAGGGGCATGTCTTTGTTGCATGGCCTTCACTCACTATATCCTCTATATCCTTCACCTCTACCAGAATGTTTTCCTTTAGAGATGAAATCAACTTCTTCTTGTAAAATGGACATGTTGACATCTTAGATTTTGACGTTTTAGACTTGCTAGTTTGAAGCTCCCGGCATTTATCATTAATAAGTCCGATATGCTTTAATTTCAAGACACTTTCATTAATACAGAGATTCTTCCGTGAGCCAAGAGTTACCACAGATACCTCCTCACAGTATGGGCTTTTCTGGATTTCTCGTACAAATTGGGACAGTTGGGAATGGGTCCTACTACAATAGATTATTCTGGGCAAATTGATTTGTTCTTCTGTTTCTAATGAGTTTTCATCTTCTTTTGATTCTTCATCATCACTATTGTAATCATCTAATACAAATTCACTTTCTGCATCTTCCTTTTTAAGAATATTATATATCTCATTATACATTTTTTCTTCAAGTTTTATTCTTTTAGGTTCTTGAGATTTTTCAATGGTAATTGCCTTCTCCTTTCTCTTTTCTTTCATTTCTACATGACTCTTGTAAGCATTATATTCCTTTTGAATTTCTTTCATGCTTTCTTCACATTCACGATTTTTAGATTGAACATTAAACCAGTCATTGTCATCTTCTTGGAAATTTAAATTTGCAATGGATGTTTCAAGATCCTTTAATTTTTTTGTTTGGTAATCTTTTAACCATTTGAGTGAGCCACAAATAATGCTCAAAGATTTTCCAGTTCCTGTCGGACTTTCAAATATCCCTACTTTTTCGCTTTCTAGCGTTTGGTAAAGGGTATGCATAAAATCATTTTGAATTGGATATGGTGTAAATGGAAATGGGAAAAATGACATTATGAATTATATGAAATACTCAAAGATATTAGGAACGCGCTATCGCCTTCTTTTTGACAGCGGCAATAAAACAGAACGCGCCAAAACAAAATATAAACATGTTTATTTACATATAGTATTATTTATTGAGCTTTGAAAAGTCAAAGAACTTGAAAATTATTTGAATAAAATAGGCAATTATGATTAACAGGCAAATTTTAAAAAAATAGGGAACAATAATTGTACGATTATATTTATCGAGTTTTTATAGATTTAAAAAAAAAAATAATAATAAAGAAGAGGAGTTGTTTGTTATGGATATCATAAGGTAATGTCTATAGTTTATTTTTAAAACGTCTTTAAAGGGTGTATTTAACTTAATTTGATCAATCCAGATTTTTGATGTCTATTGATCTTCATAAAATTATCGAAAATTCTCTCAACAACACACATAAAGGTAACCTAGGCTCCTCTCTGGAGCGTATACCACCAACTACTCTAATATATATATGGAAATTTTGCCAGGAGAATATTGATCTGAAATGATAAAGGTCGCCTCTCCTGTCAAAAAAAGACATCAAAGCTAGACGCCATCTATTAACAATCGCCGCAAACCAGCGGATTCGGGTCAGTGACAAAGCCACAACACCAGCTTTGGCAAGCTGAAAAGCATCCACCTAGAGACCATGGTTTCGAGCTAATGGTCCTCGTCAGCCTAGGGTGGACTTTATAATCTTGAAAATCTGCTTAAGAGGTGTTTAGCTGGCTAAGTGGCTTGGCCAAATCTATGGCTAAAATATAGATGGAAATTTTGCAGGGAGGATATTGATCTAAAAAGACAAGGTGATGTGTGTTGTTGAGAGATTTTTTGATAATTGGCTTCATCAGTAGACATCAAGAATCTGGATTTATCAAATTATGTGTGATATCTAACCAGAATATTATCGCCAATCTTCAGCTCTGGTGGTAGTGTTGCGTTCCCGGTTTGGATAGTTGAAAAGGGAGGATACACGATGTGACTTATTAAAGTTTCCTTACTTAAGTATGTATATATATAGCAATTTAGGCCAACAACCCCATGTATATAACCCGCAGCAAGACCTTAATGTTGTATAATAGCAGCACAGCTGTCAATGATGCACTATCGGCATATGTCTTTACATCATCACATGTAATGCAATTTGTGCAAACAGGATAAATAAAATAAAAAAAAGGGAAAAACTCTGTAATTGATTAAGAGTTGAGCTAAAGCAAGAATCGAGCATATAATATTGTCAGAACAATGGTCTAAAGATGGAAACAGCCGCGACACTAGTATACAATTTCATCAGGCAACCCATGAAATCGTTATTAAATTGGGCAATCTATAAAACACTGAAACACAGACACTCGCGACAATGTATGTGGCCGGTAATTTATGGGAGACTTGATTATTAGTAACATTCCCTTCAAATAGGCAAGAAACATACAACATTTCATTTAAACAGTGGGAGTAGCACCATAAGGCAAATTATGTATGAAATAGGTAACAGAGGAAACAAGAAATTTTCTCTAGATATTTATTTAAATATCTTAAAATTTGGGAACATGTCTATACTGACGAGATATGCTATTTACATAGTAAAATTTAGATAGAGGTGACCTGAAGTTACTTTATAGCCCTTTAGGGCCCATGCAAAATCTAGGTTGGCTACTACACAAAAGGGGGGGGGGGGGGGGAAGGCGCTAAGTCATAATGACAAATGGCTTACCTTTTCTCGAAAGTGCCGGCAAAGGTCTGGTCTCCCGTCTGAAGACTGTCCTTTCACTGAGCGACTCTGATCGAAAATCCTGCCTTTTGGCAAAGAACCTTCTTTTATTCATGTCTCTCTCCATTTTCATTCGCCGAGAGAAACACCAATCAAAATGGCCAACGGCTCCAGTATAGGATTTCATAGACGCCCCAGGCCTCTCCCATCAAAATAGAACGTATAGTATTACCAAAACAAAAAAATCTAAAGAGAGAAACAGCCACGGCACTAGTGTAAGATTTCAGACTCCAGGCCCCCCCCCCTTCCACATGGATTGAAATACCATCCTCCCTTTTTCTCGGGACGGTATATATATATCGCCCCCCCCTCCGTCTTAGCTAAAATCGACACAGGCCTCTTTTCACTTGAACTGTAATATAACGCTTTCCTTTCTCGGGAAGGATATTTTATAAGGTTCAGTCTTTTAGAAATCTTCCTTCTCCATTTTTTTTTCTGATCACCTCTACCTAAATTTTTGATGAGGGGAATATATGTACATATGAAACAACAGTTTCCAGCTCGGATGTCTCTGGATGTCTTCTTCTTTACCAGGCATCAGCTTTCGGCATGGAAGTCTGGTGTCATCAATTGTCTAGGTTTCTGGGCAAAAAGATGGTCTGTAAGTCTATGTGGGAGGGAAGCCATGTATCCATTTGATTTGATTATACATACGCCTTCTGTTGGGGTATGGTTACAAAAACGTGCCCCAACGATCCTCCCCCTGCCAAGTAATGGACAAATGCGTTTGTGCTATTCATTATTCATCTGCCTTCCATCAGTTACTATGAAAGCAGGCCCATTTCTAGCAAAATGCATTTTCCATTACTAGGTGAAGCCAGGTGTACCGAAACCTATAGGGAAGATAAGGCTAATCAAAATGATGGTATGCTATTCTAGATGTTTATTATTCCGAACATTAGTGGGCATTGTGCATCCTGGCAAAGGGGTTTTTATGTGTTATTATTCTGTCAGCACACTGTTATCAACATAGGTTATGGGGGACAGTCATATCATATGTATGGAAGTAAGCAAGGTCATCTGTCTTACCATTCATGGGTATATATACCACCCTTCCACTTTCTTCTTTGGTCTTGAGGAGTAGGCCTTCCTTGTGGTAGGTCCTCTCAACCCCATCCTTGCCTCTGGTGTGCTGGTTTCATTGCTACCTTCTTTCTGTTAACAGTACAGTTAGAACATTTCCCTATTACATATTATATAAAAAAAAATTTGGGCGCCAAGAAGTCGTTTTGAAATAACTGACTAGTCCAACTCCTAAAACATGCCAGCATCTTTATTTAAGTACCAATCAAGACATTCGTGTGGTATAGTTATACATATACAATCAAAGGAAAGGATAATTATAGTTAGCTGAAAGAAATATCTTGGTATATAATGATTAGCCTATGACATGATGACTTTTGCTAAAAAAAAAAAAAGATTACAGAAAACAAATTGTGAAAGTAATTATTAAATAAGGCACGAAATATGTAATGATAAAATGAATCCTTCCATGTTATATGATGGGTATAATATATATATTGAAGAAAACACGTATCATGTGGATAGTGATTAAATATGATAAAAAAAATCATCCCATGATAGATGATAAAGAAAACTACTACAAAATTATATATGATGACAAAATATATATACTTATACAAGTAAGGCGGATAAAAGACAATAAGGATAAAATAGATCATGCCTTGAGGGAAGAATAAGCCATGACAACATGTTAAAAAAAATCGCAACATGGCAGGTAAATATTACTAATATCATGAATATCAAAGGAAATAAAATTGTTGAAATGAATAGCATATGATTATAATATAATATATATGATATAAAATAATAACATATTCAATAAGAAAATGAAAACACATTATATATATTTGTGCGCTGAAGGTTCAAGGTTTAGTATCTCAGTTAAGTTTTCAATCTTATTCAGTCTGGAATCACGAGTTGGTCACTGGGTAATATTCGTCTATCCCGATCCTACTGGAGGGTGTGTTTTCTCTTATGTGTTAGATTCCTCTGTTACAATACTCTCAACTCAGATGGGTACGTCATTTAGAATCTTGGTCAAATGGAACATAGCCCAGACCTCTATTAAACTACACAGTCCATTTTAAATCTAGGGTGACAACCGTATGAAGAAAGCTCTCTGTTTGACAGAGAAACTAATCAACTTCTCCCATTCTGTTTGTGACTCCGTTTACCTTGCCTCTGGGGTGTGTACAGTTCAGCTACCTCCCCCTTCCAAGAAATTCACATTACTTTCATCTACTAATATACCCTCTATTCATTGACCTGAATCCTATAAATCTACATCTTATAAGTTTGAATTTTATCAATCTGAAATCTTGGTTCCTTTTACAAATTCCTTCAGAATTCTACTCCCTGTATAACTGCTCTTAATTCTACTGTCCTCAATACAACACTTCTAAAACTTTGACTCACTGGCTTGTTCTGGCGTCTCGTTCGCGGTCATTGTAGTTAACTAATACTTTAAAATCTTATCCTAACATGGAACGAGTCTAAACTCGTTGAAGGTCCTAATAATTACTTATTCTGTCTCTCGAATCGGTCTTATGCTCGAATTCATTCCAACAAAACGTATGGCAGGGCGAATCCTTTATTAGAAGAAACTTCCGCTAGCTATGGGGGATCAAACTGGTACCAAAAAAAATTCAATAGACGGAAACACTTCGTCTAGAATAACTGGGCAATCTCTGCCTACTTGCCAATCTTACAGGACCTCCCGTCTGCAACACCCTCGCTCCAGCCACGCTAAAAGCGTCGAAACTACGGTGTCAGATCGGTTACCCAAGGTCGCGCCGTTATACCCCAGGCTATACGGCATGGCTAAAACAAATCCCCCATCCTGCATAAAATTCAATCTATACCTCTTCGTTTCCTCTTGTGAGGAGGAGTTGAGTGGGAAATTCGGCTTGATCCTCGCCTTCCACTGTCTCCAAGTCTGAGGGTCGGGATAGGGATCATTTATCCACAATCCTTAGAATTCAAGCTAAACTAAAATAAAAGAAAATCAAAGGAAAATTATATCCTCTAACGAGGGACCTAACAAAAGGGAGCGAATATTTCTAACTAGATAGAGTTGTAGTTGTCCTGTGAGGCTTCCGATCCTAACAAATAAAAGAAATCAAAATTAAAAAAATATCGAACCTATTAATTCCCTACACTATTCTAATATGCCTTTGGTCTAACAGTATAATTGTTTCTATCCTTGGACACATTCACTAAGATTTCCCATTCATTCAATTTCATTCGCATCTTGCACATAAACTAAAGCTAGAAACTACTATAAAAGCCAAAGCACTTCAATCGTCAATGTTAACATTTACTCTAACTATTACTAATCTCCAGGACTAAATGTGAAATCAAATAAAATAATAAAATTAAAACAAATTGGGAACTAAAGCCCTAGGTTACTCAAAAGAAAATGCCTCTGTACAAGCTCTATATATACTGATACTTTATACTCGATAAATGATTGTTAATAAAATGGTTAACAATTCTAAATAATCTGAAAGCTAACCTACCTAAAAAAAAATGTAATTTCAAAACTGCCCTTGCTTTGACACTAAGTGACTATTCACGACAATTCTATAAAGACACACACAAATTATAATGGCGAATAAAGGACCATTAAACGTGACACCTCATAAAAGCGGATTGAGTCTCTCCCCTAGCCACCGTGGGTGAAGTCACTTTCTTCTTACTTCCTCGTGCGTCTGCCCCCTTTGCAGTAGTCCGACCTCAACACTCTATTGAAAGATGGATTTATAGGGTTTATGATTCACTACCCAACACTAACATTCTCAAGTGCTTTCCGAGGATCGACTACGGTCTGGGCCTACTTAACTTCTACCCCTGGCTTAGGGTCCCTATACTTCACAACTTTACTCTGAAAGATTGACCTTTCATGTCCTCATTAGAAACCTATTTCAAAGCTACTACCTGAAGGCCAGGGATTATAGGGTTTCTGAATTACCCAACACAAGCCATAGGATGCCTATTAGGTTTGTTATTTTAGACATATCCCCCCTCTAAGTTGTGATTTCCTACACCTTCCTTCATCTATTACTCCCGATAATAACCAAAAATTCAGATTTATACTAAATAATTAATTCACAATGGTATACATTATTCTCACTGGTCTTTGAAACTCGGGGTTTAACAAGAAATAGTTTGTATAGAAAAAAAAATCCTAATGAAGTTCTACTTTAAAAAAAAAAAGGTTTTTAAATGAAAAAAAAAAAAGGTTGAAATCTCTAAACTTCTCATTCTATCGAGCTGATTCTCCGTACACACTTCAAAATCCTGGTTAGTGGCGACAGTCTAAGCAGAATTTACACTGTGTGGGCCTTTTCACCCTTGTAGACCTGCGTAAAGTTAAACTGTTCACACTAACTCTGTCAACTTCCCCTCGTCTCATTACTTCTGAGTTCGCTCTGGTTGTCACCCCTTGTGGAACCACTACATTAACGGACCTATTAGGGAGATAAGCTGGACCTGTAAGATGAATCCAATGATCTTCATCACTGGAACCTTGACTTGAATTACCATCACTAGTCTCCTCCTCCTCTGTGGGGAAAATCCTAATTGGTATATGGTATTGTTTTAACCTATCTATATGGTATTTATCCAAATTCCCAGTTTCTAGATTCTTCAAGAGATATACAGTATCACCAGCTCTTTTTAGTACCTCATATGGACCCCCATACCTTGGCTCAAATTTGTGACGCCCCTTCGTCTCATGCATTCTCTCCACTAGGACTAAGTCCCCGTTATTGAAAGTTCTCAGCCTTTTCTCTCAGTTCTCTCTCAGTCTGCTGTCTGAAATATTCCAGATTAGTAGTGGGGATTGGAGAAGAGAATCTCATGTATTAATGGGGGCAGGGAACCGAAGGGTGAAAGATGGGTTCATGGTCCAAAAGGGAAAGGAAATGGGAGAGGTACATGTTCATCCATGTGGGTGGATAGTAATCTTAGATCAATGCTCTTTCTGGGTGTATTGAAACTAACTAGCCATGATGGTAGAGGCGCTGTTCTTACTGCCTCTACTGTACATCAGAATGAACTATAATTATTACTAGTGTATTATTATTCCAACAGCCTATGACCTTTAAACCTTTATACCTTCATATACACTCGACGGGGTAGTCACCTTGTTAAAAAAAAATCTATAATGTCATAGATCAGCTAGAGGGAGAACATAACAAAATTGTGCGAATAGTCTGTTTCAACTACTGATTGTAAGCCTATTAAACTCGTTCTCTTTAGGTTGGCTCGCTCATTAATCTACAATCTACGTTCAATAGTCATATTGAGTTCACATGGATGCTAGATGTAAACTGTATCAAAATAGTGTAGTTTTCTAGTTTCCGAATTATATGACAGTTAGAAAAAGAAACAAACATTCTGGAAATATCTCGCACTGGCTACTATTAAAAAAAAATTGAATGGGGTACAGCTCTGATCTTACAGGATACCTCATGGCTCATAGAATTGAATCGCTCATTTCTCACTAAAATATTCACACAGGGTATGGAGGTCTCCAGCGGTTCTATAGCTATTGGTTAACTAAATTAATTAATGGCAGGAATTGAAGTTAGTTTAAATGCTGATGTGCTGTTTTGTCATGCGTCTTTATGTCATCTGCAAAGGAAAGTGTCGCCTCAAAGGACCTAATTCTGGGACTAACATCCGCTGCACATTTCAGGAAGGAGTGGTCGTCCATACAATAGCAAGATATCATTTTGCTGCCAATGTACAATGTTGAGCATTTTCCATGTCGTCATTTTGTCGATCCCCAATCTTCTAGGGTGTTTCTTTAAGCATTTCTTGATGTCATTTAATGCTTCATGCGATCCCGCCCGGCATTCAATAAGTAGTATTTGATCGTACCACCTCCAGGAGACCATCCTATTGCGGCCGAATCATTTCCACCCAACTTATAACGCCGTCCATATCGCGTAATTGAAATTAGTGTAAAACTCAAAGAATAAGACCTTAATCTCTTAATTCTTTACTAATTTCAGTTGGCTCAACATAAATCTTCTCAATTATTAATTTAGTACAGTGGCGTGACATGTCACACTTCTTCTAGTTCTTTCGCAAGCTCGATTAATCCCAGTGAAAGCCAGTTCAGGCGTCAATCCCGTGCTAACCCGTCATGCATGACTTCAAATTTGGAAATTATTAGACCTGAATATTTGCAGTGGCATCTGCTTCCACTGAAGGTATTTAAGACACAAGGCTGCCTCTTATCTTGTTTAAATCACTGTCTTTACACCCATATGCCTGTGTAAACTTTAACCATGACCTTATCAATTCTCAAAATTCTGCCTATCGAATATCCTGAGAATCAATGTTCTTCTTGTCTACGGCGGATTAACACAATAATTGTTCCCTAGAGTTATCTGCGTCGAGTGGTCAGTCTGTACTACTAATTCTCCACTCTAACTCCAGGATTCCTTTATCTACTCAGGTTGTTCAAAAAATTTCAAGACAGTTGTTCAAATCCCCAATGATAATCTGCTAAATTTCGATAATTATTGAATTCTCATTAAACAGACTAACTACACCTTCCTGACACAGAAGTGTCCAGCATCAAGATATGGCGTACTGCCCATTTCTTCATTTGATGACTGTGTCAAATTACAGCTGAAGAAACATACTAAGCATATAACTGGTTTAAATTTCATGTAATCTCATCATGCCTTCTGCTGGCAAATATTTACTGTAAAATTCAATACTATCAAGATGGTTTTATTTGTCTTCATCCAAAAAAAAGTGTTTCAGAAATAGAATCTTGGAAATCTCTACTAAAGACAAAAATTATACATTTGTCAATTCAGGATAACCTTCCCTTGTCAGAGTGTATACAGGATATTTAAGATTATATGCAGTTGGAGGCATCATGAAAAAAAAAAAAGTCGGTTGCCTGACGCGTCTTTTTATGGTGATCAAACTTCTCTCTTCACGGGTACGCTAACTGGATCTTCAATTCTATTTTCGATAATATTAAGGTTTTTGCCACAAACAATGTGAATCGTAAAAGACAGCGGCGAGAGATGCGGTATACACCGCCTCAACATAATTTTCATTGCCTGATAAAATGCCAGTGAAACGGAAAGCATAAATTAAAATTCACGATTTATAATAGACTGTTAATCTCAGGATGCGTGGACTACTTCACCAATACTTAAAAATAGTATGGCTTTTCATTAGGTATATATTTCTAAAGTATAGGGGAAGAAACATATACTAAATTCGAGCCCCGCGGCGGGCGACATTGTTGCGTTCCCGGTTTGGATAGTTGAAAAGGGAGGATACACGATGTGACTTATTAAAGTTTCCTTACTTAAGTATGTATATATATAGCTATTTAGGCCAACAACCCCATGTATATAACCCGCAGCAAGACCTTAATGTTGTATAATAGCAGCACAGCTGTCAATGATGCACTATCGGCATATGTCTTTACATCATCACATGTAATGCAATTTGTGCAAACAGGATAAATAAAATAAAAAAAGGGAAAAACTCTGTAATTGATTAAGAGTTGAGCTAAAGCAAGGATCGAGCATATAATATTGTCAGAACAATGGTCTAAAGATGGAAACAGCCGCGACACTAGTATACAATTTCATCAGGCAACCCATGAAATCGTTATTAAATTGGGCAATCTATAAAACACTGAAACACAGACACTCGCGACAATGTATGTGGCCGGTAATTTATGGGAGACTTGATTATTAGTAACATTCCCTTCAAATAGGCAAGAAACATACAACATGCCATTTAAACAGTGGGAGTAGCACCATAAGGCAAATTATGTATGAAATAGGTAACAGAGGAAACAAGAAATTTTCTCTAGATATTTATTTAAATATCTTAAAATTTGGGAACATGTCTATACTGACGAGATATGCTATTTACATAGTAAAATTTAGATAGAGGTGACCTGAAGTTACTTTATAGCCCTTTAGGGCCCATGCAAAATCTAGGTTGGCTACTACACAAAAGGGGGGGGGAAGGCGCTAAGTCATAATGACAAATGGCTTACCTTTTCTCGAAAATGCCGGCAAAGGTCTGGTCTCCCGTCTGAAGACTGTCCTTTCACTGAGCGACTCTGATCGAAAATCCTGCCTTTTGGCAAAGAACCTTCTTTTATTCATGTCTCTCTCCATTTTCATTCGCCGAGAGAAACACCAATCAAAATGGCCAACGGCTCCAGTATAGGATTTCATAGACGCCCCAGGCCTCTCCCATCAAAATAGAACGTATAGTATTACCAAAACAAAAAAATCTAAAGAGAGAAACAGCCACGGCACTAGTGTAAGATTTCAGACTCCAGGCCCCCCCCCCTTCCACATGGATTGAAATACCATCCTCCCTTTTTCTCGGGACGGTATATATATATCGCCCCCCCTCCGTCTTAGCTAAAAATCGACACAGGCCTCTTTTCACTTGAACTGTAATATAACGCTTTCCTTTCTCGGGAAGGATATTTTATAAGGTTCAGTCTTTTAGAAATCTTCCTTCTCCATTTTTTTTTCTGATCACCTCTACCTAAATTTTTGATGAGGGGAATATATGTACATATGAAACAACAGTTTCCAGCTCGGATGTCTCTGGATGTCTTCTTCTTTACCAGGCATCAGCTTTCGGCATGGAAGTCTGGTGTCATCAATTGTCTAGGTTTCTGGGCAAAAAGATGGTCTGTAAGTCTATGTGGGAGGGAAGCCATGTATCCATTTGATTTGATTATACATACGCCTTCTGTTGGGGTATGGTTACAAAAACGTGCCCCAACAATAGTGTCTTATTGCGCTTGTTATATTAAAATTGTGTTCTTTGTCATAGCAATTCTGTTCTTCAAGATTTTCTCCATTTCAGAAAGGTGACATTGAAGGTTGAGTTCCTTATCTGCAGGTAGGACAGGAGAGGTCTTGGTGAGTTTGAAAAAAAGGGGAGCAACCCAGATAAGAGTTGTGGGATCTATTATGGTAATGGATAACTGCTTTTAAGGCATTTTCTATCCGCCCTTAAAAGGAAGATAACAGGAGAGGATGGTTTTTATTTCTTGAATAGCTCTTTCTGCTAGACCATTTCTAGCAGGGTGATAAGCAGAGGTAGTTATAAGTCAAATGCCTTCAGAGGCTGCCCACCTGGGAAATTCTCGATGTACAAATCATCTTCCTTGATTTGAGCTAATAGTTTTTACTGATTTGAGATCCTCATGATCTTCAAAATATTTAATCAGAGCACGACTATGCTGCTTCATCGCTTTAGCTTGGACCGATCTTGTGGCCTCATCTATAATCAATTAAAAGGTGGAATTTTTAAGCCCAATGTCAGAAGGTGCCTCGTCAAAATCCATATGCACTCTATAAAACGGTATTTGCGACTGAGGAGGAAAACTCATCTTAAAGGGCCGACACTTGTACTTGAATTTGACCTTTTGACACGTGAGGCAAGACGCTAATATTTTCTAATATCGTTCTTCAGACCAGGCCAGTAAAAACGTTGCTTCATTTTGTAATATGTCCTCCAGGACATTTGTCATTGTGCTAGTTTCCTATAAAAAGCTGAACTAGAATCCTGGGTTTGGCTAGCTAAGCCTTGGACTAGACTTCATATTGACTATGAAAGACCTATACGCGGTCAAATGTTCTTGATAGTGGTTGATGCTTACTCAAAGTGGCCTGAAGCCATACCCGTCTGGGAGCTTGTATTGAAGTTGCGAAGGTTGTTTACAGTACATTGATTGCCAGATGTCCTTGTATCAAATAATAATCCTAATTTCAAGAATCAAGAATTTGAATTTTTAAAAAATAAAAATGGAATAAGGCATACCTGCTCGGCACTCTACCATCCAGCATCAAATGAACAGGTAAAGAGATATGTCCAGACCATTGAAGAAGGGTTAATGAAGAAAAGGAACGAGGAATTTAGCTTGGCGCTAGACAGAGTACTATTTGATTTAAGAAATACTCCCAAAGGGGCTACATAAAGAAGTCATGCAGAGTTAATAATGGGTAGGAAGACAAACTATACTTGATCGTGTCTATCCAGACTCCGTGCAGTGACAGAAAGATGACCAGGACACAAAAATTCGGCACAAAGGTTTGAACAATATTCAAATGTATATTATAGAATATATAATAGCCTGGACAAGAGTCCTCCAGGAAAAGTAAATCGAGCAACTGGCTCCAGGAATTGCGATATACAGGATGTGAATGGTCAGGAGACATAACGACAAATAGATCAGCTCAAACCAAGAGCAATAAAAGAAGAATAGGATCCATATGAGGGCTCATCTCTGGTAAAAGGTTCATCAATTGAGCACAATGATAATGAGGATGATATTGAGGGTTCACCTCGACTGGAAAATCTACCAAGCAGTAGGTCTAAAGAGCCGCCACCCATCCAAGATAGAGGGCCTGAGCTTCAGGATAGACCCAGACCAGACTCAAGACTTCCTTAGTTACCTCAAAGACTAAGACTTGCTTTAGAGGGGAGAAGTATTCGGGCATGGACGCCCTTCTACAGGAGAAAACATGGTATAATGATTCGCCAATAGAACACGAGTTAAAATATAATAGGATACTATTTCACATAATTTTATGAAAAACCTGTATATGTAATTTTTTAACCTGTCTCAATGTATATATCATGATATATAGAATCTAATGCCCTCTTTTTTTAGTTATATAAAGCGATTTATTTAAATTTCCATATTACAGTATTTAAACTTATTCACTCGCCATGACAATTTAATTATTTGGAATTTTTAAATGCACCACATTTTAAATAATAGAACCATGACCCATTTGATTAAAATATGTATAACTAGCCAAATAAACAGGGTGATGCTCATGGTTTACCTGAGTGAAATTTATGAGTGTATATTTATTAAATGGTGTTTTAAGTTAAATAACATTCGTTATATTATGATGCATTAGCGCCATCTGTTATGAAAATTCGACACTATTATAGACGCGTAAGATTCTTTAAAAAATTAAACTATTTCTACTGCCCTTACTGCAATGGAAAAATTAATGGGAGGGCCTGGCTCATCAGTGGTGAACCCTCCCAGCGGTTTCGCCAGTTTAATCTACCATACCGCTGTTATATTGCATTTTCTCGATCTTCCTTTTATAGTGATACTGATGCTAGACTCTTGGAATGGGTATTTTAGATGAACTATGGACATAAGCTTTTTAGGACAGCAGAATTACATACAATGATGAGCCAGGCCTTCCCATTAATTTTTCCATTTCAGTAAGGGCAGTAGAAATTGTTTAATTTTTAAAAGAATCTTACGCGTCTATAATAGTTTCGAATATTCATTATATATAATTACTTCAAATACTATATGTTACAATTATAAATTGGCGCCGTGGATGTCATTCTTGTGAAACGTCCCGCTCCAAACTTTGTGTCTATGAAGCGATATTTTTATAAAGAGATGATCTGTCTTTGTATCTTCTGCAACATCTTCGTACACATTTATTTTTAGCAAATCTTTATTGTCTTAGTAAAGTCTGATACAGCCTTTTATTGTTTATTTTTGAAACGCCAAAAAGTGACAAAAACAAATCCAAAAAGGGATGATGATAACCTGCGTCTTGCAGATTAACATTTTCATAGAAACATATATATATACATATTTATTGCTAGCTATATATCACCATCTTCTCTCTTCAAACACGAAATCTCACAGGCGGTCTCCTCGTTCGAGGTGGGTTCCGCCTTAGGACAGGACCCTCCTCTTTCAAGGCCTCGGGGTCCAGCGAGCGAAGAGGCTCCAATGACTTTCCATCGTCTGTATCACTCTGAACCTCTGAATCTTGATCCGACCGCTGGCTAGTTAGTCCTGGCGACAGCGACTCCATATAACCTCTGTCTCGTACAACCTCCGAGATTATGGCACTGGGACCTGCTCCTCTTGAATGCTCGGGTTGACGCTCTCCATCTCCACTCTCATCTTCCTCACCATTCCTCCACCTTTTTCTAATTTGATCCCTGTGATAGGCCTTTACCTGTCCGTGGATCAAAATGGTGTAGACTCTAGTTCCCTTCTTGCCCACAATTTTTCCTGGGATCCATTTATCACCACCTCTAAAGTTTTTACACCACACTAAATCATCTATCTGGAATTCTTCCAAATGGGTTCGCCGATCATACTTCATTTGCCTGGCTTGCTGGTACCTAACTCTAGATGCCAAGCTGGGATGTATCAACGATACTCTGGTTCGAAGCGCACGCCCAATAAAGAGCTCTGATGGAGTCTTTCCCGTTGTCACATGCGGGGTGCTTCGATATGCCAGAAGAACTTTTGATAAGGTGTCTTGAATGGTATCCCCAATTTTCCTTTTATTTTTATCCAGGGCAGTCTTAATTGTTCTAACCGCTCTTTCAGCCAAGCCATTACTTTGCGGGTGGTACGCCGGGATCAACGTTTGTTTAATTCCATTTCCTTCCAGAAAACCTTTCATTTCACTACCAGTAAACTGAGGTCCATTATCAGATACAAGTTCCTCCGGTAGACCATAGGAAGAAAAAAGTCGCCGTAGTTGCTCAATGGTTTTGCGTGTGGTGGTCTCTCTCATTGGGATGGCTTCGATCCACTTCGAATGACTATCTACTACTATTAATATATTAATATTTTCCTTATTTGCAAAATCAATGTGGATTCTTTGCCAAGGTCTGGTTGACCATCTCCAGGGTTGCCATTTTCCTTTATTTGGCCCATCCTGGGATTGCTGACAGCTTCTGCACTTATTTACCAAAAACTCGATTTGGGTATCTAGATTTGGCCACCAAAAATGTGATCTTGCTACAGCCTTCATTTTGTTCATACCGGAATGAGTCTCATGAAGACAGTTCAACATTTTTATTCTGAGAGATGGTGGAATGACAACTCTCATTCCCCAAACCAAACACTCCCCATCTACAGTTAGCTCAAGTTTCCTTTGAAAATAAGGTCTGAGGTGATCAGCCACCTTTTCAGGCCAGCCTTGCTGAGTATAAAATTTGGCCAATGAGAGCACTTCGTCTTTTTCAGTTTCCGTGGCAATTTCCTCCGCTGTGATCGGCAATTCTTCCACATAGGATAAAGCATAGACATTATTTAATCTTGGAATTTCTTCACAGCCCACAGGAAAACGTGACAGAAGATCTGCATTCCCATGGTCTTGAGTTCTTCGAAATTTAATATCGTAAGTATAAGCTGACAAAATAAGCGCCCAACGCTGCAATCTTGAAGTAGATAAGGTGGGAATTCCTGATCTTGAGCCCAAAATGGTCACCAATGGCTTATGGTCTGTAATAAGAATAAATTTTCTTCCATAAATAAATTGATGAAACTTGGTAACTCCATAAATAATGGCTAGAGCCTCCTTCTCAATCTGAGAATAATTTTGTTCTGCTTCCGATAAAGTCCGTGAGGCAAACATAATCATCTCTCCTGGCCTTCTATAATATGTGACAACACAGCGCCCACTCCAATCTGCGATGCATCAGTGGCCAAACACAATGGCAAAGTCGCATCATACGGGACTAGCACCCTCTCAGAGGTAATGCTATTCTTGCACTTGTCAATGGCCTCTCCACATTCCTTTGGCCAAACCCAAGGACGTTTTTTGTGAAGAAGCTCATGAAGAGGCTTCAAAAGCTCTGGCAAATTGGGTATGAACTTCCCATAAAAGTTTACCAAACCAAGAAATGACCTTAATTTAGAGATATTCGTAGGCGTTTTGGCCTTCTGTATTGCTTGTACCTTATGATCTAAAGGTCTGATGCCCTCTTCCGTGACAAGATGTCCTAAATATTCAATTTCTTTTTGCAAAATAGGCATTTTTCTTTCTTTAGTTTGATATTATACTTCGCCAAGCGAGCAAATATAGTCTTCAACAACGCCAGATGTTCTTCAATTGATGCTGTGGCTATAAGGACATCATCAATATAACAAATTACGCCTCCTATACCCGACAAAACCCTATCCATTACAGATTGAAAATAACTGGGCGCATTTGCCAATCCAAATGGCATTCTCTTAAACCTGAAAAGCCCTTTATGAGTATTTATCGTTAGTAACGGTCGGGTGCCTGGGTCCACCTCTAATTGCAGATAAGCGTTCCTCAAGTCCAATTTAGAAAAGTATTTTCCCTTGGCCAATGTGGAGAATAAATCTTGCTGGCATCCCCAATGAAGTATTAAAAACACTCCCTGATTCGTACATACTGCTATTGAAACAACTCTACAATAGTGTTATGACGACTGGAAAATACCCAGCAAATTGGACTAATTCCACTATACACCCAATCTTTAAAAATGGTTATAAGAACAGCCCCTCCAACTACCGAGGTATTGCACTGATTAGCAATGTATCAAAGCTTTTCACATCAATCCTAAGATCACGACTGGAGGAATGGGTCGAAGGAAGAAGGGTTATACCCGAAAACCAAGCGGGATTTAGAAAAGAAAGATCATGTATTGACCACATATTTACACTAACTACTTTAATCCAACTATCATTAAGAAAAAAGAGGGGAAAACTATATGTCTTTTTTGTCGATCTAAGGAAGGCATTTGATACTGTACCCCACTCACTACTTTGGAAAAAACTTTACAACCTAGGCATAAGTTACCAATTCATAAGTACGATCAAAAGTTACTACGAACAAGCAACTATAGCTATCAGATGGAAGGGATCATTTACGGAAAGTATTAAGATAAACTCGGGAGTCCTCCAGGGAGAACCACTTTCCCCACTGCTATTTATATTATTTATCACGGACTTAATCGAAATTTATAATAACTCAGACCTGCCGAGTGTAAATTTGCCAGAATTTGGAGATATCCATTTATTGCTGTACGCCGACGACATAGCAATTATAGGTGAGTCCAGGATAAACCTCCAAAAGAAGATCAAAATACTGAAAGAATATCTCGATGAGAACTTAATGACACTAAATGAGTCCAAGTCAAAGATTATGGTGTTCCGTAATGGAGGTAAACCCTCAAATAAGGATAGATGGTTCTGGAATGATAAACCCATAGCAATAACTTCAAGATATACATACTTGGGATTCCCTCTGACACCAACAATAACAACTACTCACCCGGCAAATTACTTTAAAGGAAAAGCACTTACAGCAATTAACGCCACACACCCAATATTAATAAAATCAAAAGCAAAGTCAATAAATTTATCAATCAAACTCTTTGATACAATAGTGAGAGCTGTCCTGATGTATGCCGCTCCATTATGGGCAACAGAGCATAAAGACTTACTGGACAATATACAAGACATATTTATCCGTAGGTTCCTGAATCTGCCCAGATACACTCCAGGTTACCTAATCAGATTAGAAACCGGTCGTATCTCATTGAGTGTAACAGCCTTAAAATTAACCCTGAAGTATTGGCTGCGGGTGTTGAATATGAGCAGTGACAGATTGCCACGTATATGTTTTAATAGAACACGGGAACTCTCTAATGCTTCGGGCACACCCATCGGTTTCATTAAAAAGCTCACTAATCTACTTAACGATAATGGATCCCCTGCACTTGTTTCCTGTGATGACCCTGAAACGCTGAGGAGCGCGATTACAGGGCTCTTAAAAACAGCGGCAGACCAATCTATACAAAACGACCTTACAAGAATGGATAAATCTAAGCTATACTCTCACTACAAAGACATTCACATATCTTTCATGACGGAGGGATACCTTTTAGGGGATTTTCCTTTCCCGGTTGTAAGACTACTCGCACAAGTTAGAATACTTTCAAGTTTTTTTAGAGAAAACCACACCAAGATGCTCTGCGGTGAGGACCCGACTTGTACCTTCTGTAATTCAAAACTACAAAATGAAATCACTCACTATATTTTTGATTGCTCTGCTCTGAAAGAAGAAAGAAGAACCCTTATGCTCAAAACTGGGCAACTCTGTGCTTCACTTCCATCAATAATTGACAATATGACCCAGAATAAGTATATTGCTACGGCGTTTTATGGTTTCCACAAGTCCATATCTCAGAAGAAGGCCAAGTGATACTCACTCCTCACTTTCTTACTGCTACTCTTTTTGTGTTGATTTCTTGCTTCCCTCTTTCTTCTTATTATTATTTTTTTTCCTTTTCTTGTTTTTTTTTTTTTTTTTTTCTTTCTCTTTTTACTCTGTATATATCGCTATTTCCGTTGTCTCACTGCTTTGTTCTTATGCATACCTCTGGTGAATCCTGTATAGGGTCAGTGACCCTAAATAAAGGCTTTTTTGTTGTTGAATAAATCTTGCTGTGTGGGAAGGAGATAGGCCGCAGTGTCCAAATATTTATTTAGAGTTACCTTGAAGTCGCAGCAAATTCTGATCTCTTCATTTTTCTTCGGCACTACAACCACTGGAGTGGCCCATTTACTGCTCGCCACCTCACATAGATAACCCTTAGCCACCATTTTGTCTAATGCTTCAGTAACTGCTGGCCTAATGGCGAAAGGCACCGGACGAGCCTTATGGAAAATTGGATTCACATCACACATGTTTACTGAAAATGTGAAACCTTTTATTGGTTCAGTTGTCTCCACAAATAGGGCTTGATTTTCCTTCAAAATTTCCTCAATGGTAATTTCCACAGGCATATGTTTTACCGCGAAACAGCCCAATTTCAATCTATTTATCCATTCTCTTCCCATCAAAGCCCTCTTTTCTCCTTTCACCACCAACGCTCTAAGTTTGTAAGTAATATCTTGACACTCCACTTTGACATTGATTTTACCCAGAATGGGTACCACGGTACCATCATAAGTTCTTACAATAATACTCGCTTTTTCCAATTTCAAGTGTTGAAGACTATTTTTAAAATCCTTTTCTGATATCAGTGTTAGACCACTACCCGTATCCATTTCAAATTTAATAAAGTTTCCTTCTACTTTTAACTCCATCAGATAGGGAGGGTCACTTGAGGCAAAATTAATTTTATACTCAGGTATCGTCACGCTTATAATTTTCTGGACATACTCTTCCTCCTCTTCTTGGTCTCCTATCTGATGTATATTTCCCGGCTGATTCTGATGTTGCCTTAGATTTCTTCTACTGCTCCAACATATTGAGGCAATGTGTCCTTTTTTATTACACTTAACACTTTGAGGACGGATGATTCCTGAGTTGCATGGTCCACTGGGCCGTATGAAAATCGTGTCCTTCGGGCTTGATGCAAAATCGGCAAGGACGCGAATTCGCGTCCCTCGGGTCGGAAGTGTCAAAGACTGCTAGAACCAAATACAGGTTTGTTATCAAATTTGTCTCTTTTAGAAGAGCAGCCAATCAAGAAATCCTATCTTCCCGTAGTTTGAAATCCAGAGATATTTTCCTTCTTCTAGATGAACTGTCATTTCTGACTAGGAAACTCCATCTTCTGAGGTTTGAATATCTCAATGAAAATTGTTTATTTCTATTTAAATGCAGTCGATTCTCTCTTTAAGACCAATCGGATTTAAAACCATTCACTGTACATGACAGCAAATGAAGTCGCGTATTCCACTTCCCAATTTTCAATGTAGTTTGGGACTACTTTATGTTCCCATTACCGTTTCATCTTATTTCGTCACATTTGCGTTTTTATCCATTGTGTATTATATTCATAATCTTAATTGGAACTGAATTGGACATGAACTATCATTATATCAACATTTACTATAAGAATAGCTTTGAATTTTCTCCTTTTAATTCGGAAAGCTTTTAAAACGTTTTTATTAAGCCCAAGTTTTTTACCAAAATCATTATGGTCAAATTAACATTTCATCGACTTAGAGGTGACCTCCTAGGTAAAGAGAAAGAGCCTTTAAGACTGAAACCTCGTAGACTAAGCGAGGGTTATGTTATATAGACAGACATATGTCGGGTAGGAGCTGATTGTTGACATCTGCAACAATAGCGCCTATGTATCTACAGCCATTATAGCTATAGACGATCCCCGACCTGGAACTAAGAACCAAAAATTCAACTGGACTTAGAGAACCTATCTGAGCTGCACGAGGAATGGATTCAACCCTTTCAATACCTAGGACCTCCTGATACTGAGGACCCGGATTGTGCTAATTGCCACTCAGAGGACCTGGACTTACCACGGACCTATCTAAACGGAACAAAAACTGCTCCCTTGTCGGATCTCACTCTATACGGACCACCAGGAAGTGAGTAACAATTCCATATGGAACCTCGCATCCATATCACATCAGACTCATGTCCTCAACCTCAGCTTTCACATCCTAACATCCTCTATTTGACTTTTTCACAAAATGGGTAGATACTTGTGCTAGCCGAACAGGTCTGTCTAACCTAATTTGACCTTACTTAATCCATCTTGGAGTTAATTCAACATATTGGTTATCTCACTACATAACATTGTTTTAACATTTAAGAAGATGACACTATATTAATGCTGTCTATTTTAGTGTCTTTAAATAGCTTCTTTATTTATTTGTTCTTTACTTGAAATGTCAAAAATTATATATAGTCATAGACAAAACCTAAGGAAGTTGTACCTTTTAGCATGTATATCGGGATTATAACTCTGAGAGATATTTACAGTGACCTTTATTGAAGACACACGAGAAAATCAAGTGTGAACAGCCTCTGTCTCCTTAAATAAATAGACGACCAGCCAAATCAAAGACATTCCTCTTCCTTAAGTTTATTCAAGAGTAACGTATTTTAAAACACCTAATACAATATATCTAGCAATAACTTGAAATGTCCCAATTCTCTTCAGTATGATGAGAGTGGTTTCAAATGGGAGGAAGACCATCTCCCAAATGATATGTTTATTTGAGAGAGCGTAGTTTCCATATATATATATATTTATAAAAGTCAATGTCTGTCTATCTGTTTCGCGATAAACTCAAAAACTACTGAACCAATTGGTACCAAATTTTGCATGTCGCTTTTTATAAACCTGAGGAAAATTTTCGGCTACATTTTGATTAGTATTTTTGGCTATTTCTTTTTTTCATTTGAATAACTTTTTTTTTACGCGGAGTAATCCGGAATTGAATGAATACCCAAATATGGCCATTTTTCATAAGCATCGGTGGTTCAGTGGTAGAATGCTCGCCTGCCACGCGGGCGGCCCAGGTTCGATTCCCGGCCGATGCATTTTTTTTTACAATTTTTAAAACTCATTTATATTATATATAATATAAATATTAATTATTATATCAACTATATTAATTAAATCAAATACCTAAACACTAATATAATACAAATTGTGTATTTTATTAGAACAATAATGTTACGATGTACTAGAGCGCCATCTGTTATCAAATTATAAAACTATTTTAGAGGCGTAATATTCTTTTTAAAATAAAACAAAGGCCCTCCCTTTAATTTTTCCATCGCAGTAAGGACAGTAGAAATTGTTTTATTTTAAAAAGAATATTACGCCTCTAAAATAGTTTTATAATTTAATATAATACAATTTTTGCCATCACGCACACTTTTTTCCTGTAGTTTATGTGTTAGTTCTGTATTGCTATTCTATGGCACTTCTAATATTTATTATTGATGTACTTTCAGTATGAAGGAAATTGCAATCGGGGGAATTCTCGGGCGAAGCCGGGTCATATGTCTAGTATATATATATAAATTAAAAATATTATCAGAACATGGTGTATTTCCCTTTTATAAAAACTGGATAAATTACGGCCATTGCATAGTTTCTATTAGTATCATCATTTTAAATATATGAACAAATATCATAATATCAAGAGCCACTTTGTTAGGAATCTTTAAAAGATGAAAGTGATTATAAAATATATCCCATAGGTAGAAGCTATTCCTGAGGAAATTTTTTGCTTGTCAATATGAAACGAATCATTTTAACGAAATTTTAATTTTAAAATATATAATATACTAAATTTAATTAAGACATGTTTTTTTATTTAGAGATATTTTTTCTCCATATATAACAATGGAGTTTTAGCCTAAATATATATATGGCTAACCTACAATCTAAATATCAAAGAGAGGAATATAATATGTTTATTCTTTGCTTAGCACAACTAGAACAAAATAGAAGAATCTTTATATTCATCTAAATTTGATGATATTGCTTTGCTCAAAATTGACCCTGAGAAAGATCTGATACGAACAAAAAGAAATCGTAAACAAAAGCAATTGGCGTATCTGGCAGCATTCTGCGCTCCAAGAACCTGAGTTTTAAATATCTTAACTCTATTTATTAAAAAAAAAAAGAAAAAACTTAAAAATCATCAGACTATAAATATAATTTTAAAAATCAATTTAAATTTTATAACGAGAATAAAAATGGATTAAATATTCTATTAAAATCCATAAAATATTTGACGAATTATGATTTGTAAAATGATCTAAATCTATGTTTTATATGATATCAAGAAAATGGTTGCGCAAATTTGAGAAGTATGAAATATAAGAAATCAAAACATATCGGAACAAAGATTAACCTCGATGTGAATACATATTTCAAAACTGTTGAAGAATTCAGGTAGGAATTCCTATATTAGATCATTTTGACATGCCGAAGACATTTCAACTATAAACCAGAGTTATTCAACTCTTGTATCAATCTTAGATGTCAATTCTGGTGTAAACTCTCTACTGATGAGGGTTACAATCTACTTGAACTAGCCAAGCTGATCCTTCTCGATCACCTAATCATAATACACCATCAACTCTTTGCTACTTTTTTACCCCTCGATATGCGTTTCTTTTATCTCTCTCTTTTTCTTTCCAATTTTTTTTCTCGATCTTCTCTTTCTTTTAGTCTCTTTTTTCTTCTTTAACATTTATAGTGTTTCAGGTAATAAATTTGACTACTAAGCGAATGATCTTATTTTATCGGAATTTGTCCGAAGTGTGATAAACGAGATGATACACCATCATCCAGCCAAACTGAAGTTATCACATGATATCAACTGGCCCTATCAACCTGATTGGTGGGGTTGACAGAAATCAATATAACGCCGCCAGTTGAACTTCTTTCAGCCCAATCTTAATTATATTTAAGAAATATGTTCTATATATTTCTGCGCTAAATTGATCCAACTTTGACCATTCCATAGGCTGAGTTATCATGATGGTAGAACTTATAGTTAGGGATGTTCCATATCTCAGTCACATGAATAATAACAGAGTACCATTCTGATGACGAAAATAACTATGAGAAATATGATTAGGATTCTCAGCTTAATATCAGCATAACCTTCAAAATATTATAGATAAAAAGGAGCTTTTCAATATTAAACACTTGGGTATAAGAATAAATTGCATTTGTTTGACTTGTATTGAAAAAAAATCAAAGAAAAAAGACTAAATTATAATCTTCATTAAAGAAATATAATGGTATCAGCCACAAATGTTTAGAACTGCTTTACAGATTTTTTTGAAGATATTCCTAGCTTACATTTCTTATATGACTTGGGTAAATACGAATTGAATCTATAGGTTGTAGGATTTACTGAGGTTCTTGGAAGAATTTGGTGTTTTGGGTTGCTGATTAGAGCATGAATTGGTTGGTTGAAACGAAATTGTGGAGTTCTTTGCCATGGAAGCTCTTCTTGTGATCTTTTTTATTTTTAAATTGAAATAACCAAAATTTAAATATAATTTAAAACTTACAAACCGCGTGAAGACCAAGGATAAAAAAGGGACTCGGTGATAATAGCAATCTGTTGACCATAAAGTCTGAATTCTAGGCTGCTGTGTGTAACAGATGTTCCAGATGGAGAGCCGTGACTTCCCTGTGTTCCAGCTCTACTAACAGGATAGCTAGTGACTAGATAGTAGTTATTGACAGCCGGGCGGGTGGGTCAGTGCTTACACCCCTGAGGTAATGACAAAGATGGCTTTCACTACGTGTTGGCTTGGCGACGTGATTATCATCCATTCCACGTTTGCCGAAGGGACGTCCCTGTGTGCACGTGGACTGGAACTCAACTTCCGCGTCCGATAGCTTGCTCGCTCCACAGACCCGGACTAGGCACTGGGGCTAGGCTGCTGGTTCTGCGTAAAACTCCGATGGGAGGCCTCGCGTGTTGACGTAAGTCCGGCTTTCAGCGTTGTGAGGACCGGCAGTGCTGTCTTCAGTATCTAGTCCGCCCCATTTCACTTTATTGTCAATAGAACACTCTACAGCGAACTATCGGAATGGGAAGTTGGGGTCGGGGGTGTAGCAATACATGACGGTGTGTATAGTCTAATCCCCTCTGTGTTATGTATCTAGATATCACGTGGAGCCCTCACCGTGTCTAGTTAACATTTAGGTAAATGTCTTTCTTTAAGCTTCCTCCTTAGGTCACCGAGTCCCTTCTTTATAACTTGGCTTTCACGCGGAATAAACTCTCTTTTGGAGAATAAAAATATCAATAATTCTATATCTTTATATACGCTCCAAACTCGTATCTAGGAATTTTTCAGAACTTGAAAATATTTTATATAATTTCAAAAATATGTTTTGGGGTGACAAAATCTAACGTGCAAATGAAACAAGGAGACTCAAAGCGGGTTGTTGGAGGTAAATATTGCAATTACTCAAGGTTTCAAGTATAAAACATCAGCAAAATACTTAGTGCTCTATACTGTGGAGAAGACTGTCCTGTGGAGAGGAAGTAGCAAACACAAACAGAACCTATCAGAACTGAACGACTAGAGTCTGTGACAATGTGGTACAACTTACAAACTCTCCCGCGACGGCGGAGCTTTGTTCCCAGTGGTGAACTTAGCAATATATTCCTATTAGTGTAAAAATAATGGTATCTAGTAATATATCTAGTAAATTATATACTATAATTACTGTGAATAGAGTTATAAAGTATTAGGAAGTATACCAAAAATGAAGAGGGTACAAGAATCTATGGTACAGTTTATAAGTTACGATAGATCGTCGCTAAAACATGGGCCTTAATCAGTTTAGAGACATTCTCCTGTTGTTTGTCCATAGTTTCCTTTAATACATTTTCTAAGGATTTCTCTAGCGAAGGCCGGATATAATATTAGAATAGATTGATTGATTAAACTTGAAGGAGGGTTCACCACTGATGAGCCAGCCTCCTCCAAATAGGCTTTTGAAGAAAGTATAGAAAAAGTTATTTAATTTATTACATAATACTTCGCATTAAAAATAGTTTCAAAACAGCCGAGACTATTGGGAATTATTGATTCTATTGTTTCATTACTAATACAGATATCGTTACAAAATGTAAGATATACACTCATGGATAAAACATGAGGAAATTTTACCTTTTAATATGTATATCGGGATTCAGATAATAACCCTGAAAGATATTACAGTGACCTTTATTGAAAACACGCGAGATAACCAAATGTGAACAGTCTCTGTCTACTTTAAAAAAAAAAAAAAGACCGGCTACAACAAAATCTTTCCTCTTCTTTAAGTTTTGCCTATGAGTCTATTTTTAACTTGTATGTTTATTTCCAAAATAAAACTATTTTCAACTGCCTTTACACTGCAATGATAAAATATAATGGGAGGGCTTAGCTCATCAGTGGTGAACCCCCCCAGCGGTTTCGCCAGTTTAATCTAACATTGTAATATAGCATTGGACTGTTTTAAATAATTTTGTATTTATTTAATAGAACACTTCAATATGGTATTCCCTATATACCAGGCTGTATCAAAACTTCGTTCCCATAAATAATATTTTATTACACTCATTGAATAATATATAAACGAAAATATTTATTCACTGAAGTAGAGACCGTCATTTACAATAAGTCACCCATCTTTTTGTCAGGTTTTCAATTTGCTGACGACACCATTGTCCGGGTTTGGAAGTCTCGACAGGTAATTCGACGCCTTGGAATGTTTCAAAGTGTCTTCCCCGTTAGAAATGTAGCCATGGAACAAAATAATGCATTATCAGATGGCGCAATATCCGGGCTATAATCAGGGTGAGGTAGAACTTCAATACCCTCCAAATCTTTTATTCTATTCGTTGTTAACCTAGCTCGATTAGCTAGAGCGTTGTCATGTTGCAGGAGTACTCTCTTTCGGTTGATCAAAGCAGGGTATCGAGTCTTCAAAACTTCATATACTCGGCTGGGTTGTTCTCAGTAGAGATGGGCATTAAATGCACGACCATCAGGAACAAGTTAATAGTGTACAATACCATCGATGTTCCATAATACAGACAACATCACTTTATGGCCAAAGCAATCCTGTTTAACTACAGGTTTAGCCTCTTGATCACAGGATATCCATTGTCTTCTTGTGTGGGGTTACGAAGATGATCCACTTTTCATCCCCAGTTACAATACGCTTCCAAAACAGAAGATCTTGCGGATTTTCTAGCAATGGTATAGATTTAAATAATTCAATTTGTATTTTTGAATTATATTGGATTTCGTTTTTTTTTATTTTATTTGATATATATTTTATATTGCGAACGAACTTTTGATACAGTCTGGTATATATACCGAATATTTTTACTAATATAGATTTCATATACTTTTTTTGATTAGTTTTTTTTTTCAAGTTTTTCTATTTTTACCAGTTTCCTTTTCATATTTTTGATATTTAGAATTTTTTTTTAAATTGACACGTCTTGCCAAGGCAATCTTCAACATCTCTCGTTACTTTGGCGGGATGGATGTTGAAATTTGCAACGTCTGTCGACACACCTAGGTTCATATCTACACACTGTCCTTCCTGGTGTAGGTTTGGTATGTCTGAATGGACACTGCTTGTTGTGACATCTTGTCCCAAACTTACAGTTTTTCTGTCCGGGTCCTTGTTGGGTCTCTTGGTGCTTGTAGAGACAGCCTTGGTTTCGACAATTAGACCCATATCTACAATCTATGCTGCTTTTCCATGGTCCTTGTTGGGTCTCTTGGTGCTTGTAGAGACAATTTTGGTTTCGACAATTGGACCCATATCTACAGTCTTGGCTGCTTTTCCATGGTCCTTGTTGGGTCTCTTGGTGCTTGTAGACACAGCCTTGGTTTCTACTTTGGGACCCATATCTACAGTCCATGCTGCTTTGCAATGGTCCTTGTTGCTTGTGAATATTGTCTTGGGTCTGAGACCTGACTCCAGACTCAATTATGCCTTGTTGGGAACCTGTTTGGCTTTCCTGGTGTTTGTAGAGGCAGATGTTTCCATATTTGCACCTTTTCCCATATTTGCAATCTATTTCACTCAACATCTTCTTTCTGATGTCAATTAGGGATTTCTTTTCTTCGTGTCCCATGTGGTGGTCTGTCTTTAAGACAATTGAGGAGGGTGAGCAGTCTTTAGATACCGGGCAGTTGTTTTCTTGATTCTTCGACATTATTCCGCTGCATCCCTTACACAGGACATGGTCGCAGCTCGTCTTCAATTTGTAGATGTTATTTGGCGAGGGAATTTCGGACTGGTTACAAAGAGAGCAAGTATAGGGGGCGTTGTTGTTGTCTACAACTGGAGCCTCTACCTCTGAGAAAGGTCTACGGTGTTCGTAGAGACAACTTGCACCAAAGGTACATCTGTCTTCTAAGAAGAAGCGACATATATTATCAGGAGTCCCGTTGTTGACATGGGGAAGGGGACACTTCTCACCTTCCTTGCACTCGTTCTTTAGGAAAAAACGGCAGGATTTCTCTTCTTCCATCTTTTATAAGTTATTTTATTGTGTATTTGTGAGATTTATTTTTGATTATTTAAAACATACACATAATAGAGAGGGAACAAAAATATTTGAAAATCAAATAATTAATTTTATAGACGTATAAAAATAATGAATATGAAATAAATCTGTGTTTTAATCTGTGAAAATAAATATTTGAAAAAAATGATTTTGAATCTATATTTTCAGGTATAAACTTATATTAAAACAATGCGCTCCAAGAACCTGGGTTATAAACATATCTCTATTAAAACAAATATCGTTATTAATAAAATTAAATAATGTATAAAGTATATTTAATACAGTAGTACAAGACTTGTGTTCTATAAGTATGAATTTAAACTCAGAGTATAAATTATATATTTTTTTTTATTGCGAACGCGCGCGGTATAGAATTTACAATGGCAAAAACTGAAATGTTATTTTTATAAATGTTTTCACACTATTTATTACTACCATGCCTATATCTTAACAATTGGTCATTTTTTGTTGATTTGTTTAGAATTATTAATGAAACTGATTCCAATAATTATTAATTAAACATTATATTTATTGATTTACAAGAGAGAGAACAAAATATAAAAGGGAGACTAATATTAAACAAAGAAACTTTGTTTTTTTGTTAGCGCCTATTTACCTGTGAGCTTACACACACTCTGTGGTATCAATTAATTAATATATATATATAAACATTTTTCTAGGTCGTTATTTTATAACTCTCCTCTAAGCGCGAATTAAAAAAAAAAAAGATTATAATTTTCATAATAAGGCTTTTTTTCCCTTTATTTTCAGCAAAAAAATTGGTTTAGAGTACACTTATTCTAGATTTAACATTCAATTGAAATTTAACAACATAAACAACAAATCACTAAAAGAAACACATGAGGGATAATTTTCAAATGTCGTTCTACAACCATAAGCCGCATTATATTGTATTATAAAGTGTAATATATAATATGTTTATATGGTTTTGACCAAGGACTTGGTTGTGTGATGTAATCAATATATAGCGTGAGATATTCATGTTTTTAGTTCTTATGATAATTCTGTAATAATAAAATATTATACAAATATATAACAGTAGCTACACTTAGCTACACTTAATAGAAGCTACACTACCTAAGTTTATTAAATATTTTAGGTAGAAGAGTACATAACATAAATAACCACTATTGTAATAAAAAAAGCAATCAAAAGATTTAATTGTGAAACTGTCCTTTGTAAAGAACAATTCCATAGCGGGAATGTTCTCTCATGGAAGTTCTACTGTATTAAGGAAATAAATAACAGCTTTATTATTATAACAGCCGGTATATATTATTTTGTACTTGAAGATATATATTATATTCGTCTGTTTATAAATAAATTCCCAAACTCTCTCTCTACATTGATAAATATCACCGAATTTTCTTCGAAACTCCTTTTGATTTGTGTTTTAGGCTTATTCTTTCTAATAAATAATTTTCGTTTTAATTTTTATCGCAAAATCAAGTAAGATATAAACAAACCAATTTTATATAAAAATTGTATATTTACTATAATCTTTTTTTACATATAAACTTTATAAATATAAAATTTTACTAAATAAAAGGTTTGCACAAGAAACTTTGCCCTGGAAGCTATATTTATTATATTATATATACCTTTTTAGATAATAAAAGGCATATATTGGATTGAATAAAATATTTATTTGCCAATATTTCGGCTGGCTGAACACCAACCTTTATCAAGGCATTACATTTTTGTAAAAACAAACTCGGCGCCGCATATAGTTATATATTAGCAAATAAATCTTTTATTCGATCAATTTATTCAATATGCCTTTTTTATTATTTAATGATTTAAGTATAGATTGCTCTATTTTCATATACTTTTATATTTTAAAACAACTTTCATGTGATCTTTTGGAACCTTGAGTAAAATGATGGACACATTTTTGTGCGAAATGTATTTTGCTACAATTTTTTTTTTTCAAAATTTCACGTAAAAATGATTTTTTAATTATTACTTTGCAAAGAGAGAGTAATCACACACACACACACACAAAAGCCTTTATTAAGACACACAGGTCTTACAGAGGATTCTCCTTGGGGTTACAAAACGGAGAAAGTGGGAAATAAAAATGGTGAAAGAATATATACATATGGTAAATATATACAGATTATAAGAAAGAATAAAGAAATAAGAAGAATTTTAAAAAATAAATAAATAAAATTAAAAATTTTTGGAAATATGGATGGGAGAAGTGGAGAGCGAAAAGAGGAAAGAAAACAGATATTTACATATGGAACAAGTCAATTTAAGTTCTTCTGCTCACATAGCACAAGTAGACCAAAGAGAGAGTAATCTATATTAATAAAATGCAAATTTCATAAGTGTTGTTCACTAAAAACTTTCGTTACAATGCATAAATTTCGACCAAATTTTCAACATTTATGTAAAACGATATGGAGCAGGTTTTGCTTAACATCAAAATATTTTTCCTAACTTTAACATGCGTAACTTCGCTGTTATCGATTAAATACAAAAAAAAAAAATCAACAGAGTTAATTTTATTTATATATAAATACAAAAAAAATTCAGCAATTCATTCAACTCAATCTAAAAAAATATTCAAAACAAGCAATTTTAAGATAACACCATATGTAAAACAGTGTCGGCCAAGAAAACAACAACGATATTACATCTTTCTCACATATTCACACACAATCTTGATTAATAATTAAAACTAATCTCAACATTGTTTATTATACTTCATAATATATAATATTCGTTAGGTAAACTTTCACTCGGATAAAACCCGGGCGAAGCCGGGTACACATCCGCTAGTATATATTAAAATTAAAAAGGCATATCCTGACAATGAGCACATGAGCTTTTTAGATGGCAGAGCGCCATTTTTTCATTATATATTATTGAATCATATTAGATCCGTATTCACATATAATCACATTGAGAGGTTTTAGAAAATATGGTAAGATGTCAAGGATATATAACAGAGCTTAATAATATCATGAAGGGAAGTTACACGAACAAAAAGTAATTAACTAAAAGGTATCTATTAAATTGAAAATTGCAAAAGTATTCAAGCAAATAGACAGGATTAAGAAACCCTTACAGTAATAAAAGAACATGTCTTGAGCTGAACAGTGAGTGAGGCAAAGTATAGATACAGTCTTCCTTAAGACACTACCTAAAAACGTGGTTAAACCAGTCTCTTCCAGAAGTGGTCTCTTATCAGAGATTCTTTCATGTCCAACAGAATCTCTAATGAGAGGCCACCTCCTGGAGAGACTGGTTTGTAAAACACACTCAGACATACAGGCTTAGAAATTCTGAAATATAGTAGAACACTTCCATGAGAGTGTAATCTTTTCACCAGTATGGACTAGTGCTAAGCGCTTTTACTCTGGTATTGTTTTGTTTGATGAGTTGAACCAGGGGAAGTTCCATGCTGAATATGACCATAGAAGTAGGGTTGAGATTTAACAATTTAAATAAGAAACACAATAAAAGATATTAAAAAATGAGGAGTAACACAATTTATAAATTTATATAAATCTTTATTAATAAAAATATTACATTATTTAACTGAGTTATAAACATAATTAAAATTCTTCAATGTCATTATTGGGGTACCTATGTGGACATGTAGGTAGCAGATTTATTACTAGATAGAAGAATGTCTAGCGATGCCAAGCTGAGATTGGGAATACCTAGAAGAATGGTCTTCTGAAATCATTGCTGTTGTAAAACTGAGCAGATGGAGTGGAGATGATCCCCTGTTTGGTCTTCATTTTAGCAGGGGAAGGAAATCAGATTCCTTTTCAAAAGTTTCACGAAGTATTTTTTAAAAATTATCTCTAGTGCACGTGACACAGGCCATGGTAATCATGGTGGATAGAAGTTGGAAACTGCTTTTTAGTAAGTGCACCACGTGTCCACCCATGTGAAAAGAAGTTCGACTTTGCACATACAAATGTGCCAGAGCCCTGTTTGGTTACTTTCACTCGCTGGTGGCGTTGCCCTTATGCAAGAATCAGGGGCCATTGAAGCATTTAAAAAAATGTTATTTAGAAAAAAAGTGCCCAATTCGGGATTTGATCGAAAACCAAGGGTGTAGACCATCCTTCCACTAGATTTTAAAAATTTGATTTTTTTTTTTCATATTGCGAACGTACATTTGATACAGTCTGGTAAATATACCAAATATTAAAAAAATGGAGATTTCATATACTTTTTTTTAATTAGTTTTTTTTTCAAGGTTTTTCTATTTTTACCAGTTTCCTTTTCATATTTTTGATATTTAGAATTTTTTTTTAATTGACACGTCTTCCCAAGTCAATCTTCAACAACTCTCGTTACTTTGGCGGGATGGAGGTTGAAATTTACAACGTCTGTCGACACACCTAGGTTCATATCTACACACTGTCCTTCCAGGTGTAGGTTTGGTGTGTCTGAATGGACACTGCTTGTTGTGACATTTGGTCCCAAACTTACAGTTCTTCTGTCCGGGTCCTTGTTGGGTCTCTGGGTGCTTGTAGAGACAGCCTTGGTTTCGACAATTAGACCCATATCTACAGTCTATGCTGCTTTTCCATGGTCTTTGTTGGGTTTCTTGGTGCTTGTAGAGACAATTTTGGTTTCGACAATTGGACCCATATCTACAGTCCATGCTGCTTTTCCATAGTCCTTGTTGGGTCTCTTGATGCTGGTAGAGACAGCCTTGGTTTCGACAATTGGACCCATATCTACAGTCCTGGCTGCTTTTCCATGGTCTTTGTTGGGTCTCTTGATGCTGGTAGAAACAATTTTGGTTTCGACAATTGGACCCATATCTACAGTCCATGCTGCTTTGCAATGGTCCTTGTTTAGTCTCTTGTTGTTTGTGGAGACTGCCTAGAGTGTGATTCCTGACTCCAGACTCAATGATGCTTTGTTGGGAACCTGTTTGGCTTTCCTGGTGTTTGTAGAGGCAGATGTTTCCATATTTGCACCTTTTCCCATATTTGCAATCTATTTCACTCAACATCTTCTTTCTGATGTCAATTAGGGATTTCTTTTCTTCGTGTATCATGTGGTGGTCTGTCTTTAAGACAATTGAGGAGGGTGAGCAGTCTCTAGATACCGGGCAGTTGTTTTCTTGATTCTTCGACATTATTCCGCTGCATCCCTTACACAGGACATGGTCGCAGCTCGTCATCAATTTGTAGATGTTATTTGGCGAGGGAATATCGGACTGGTTACAAACAGAGCAAGTATAGGGGGCGTTGTTGTTGTCTACAACTGGAGCCTCTACCTCTGAGAAAGGTCTACGGTGTTCGTAGAGACAACTTGCACCAAAGGTACATCTGTCTTCTAAGAAGAAGCGACATATATTATCAGGAGTCCCGTTGTTGACATGGGGAAGGGGACACTTCTCACCTTCCTTGCACTCGTTCTTCAGGAAAAAACGGCAGGATTTCTCTTCTTCCATCTTTTATAAGTTATTTTATTGTGTATTTGTGAGATTTATTTTTGATTATTTAAAACATACACATAAAATAGAGAGAGAGCAAAAATATCTTAAAATAAAATAATGAATTTTTTAGACATATAAAAAATAATGAATATCAAATTAATCTGTGTATTAATCTGTGAAAATAAATATTCAAATTAATTTTGAATATATATTTCTAGATATTTATAATATATAAAACAAATAACCTTATTTTTATTTTATTTATTTATTGTCACAAAAGCACGAAGTCCAAGGTACTATTGTGCTGTGCTAGTATTATTTACATATATATGATTAATTATTTACACGATGGATTAGTAGTGTTTTGTAAATTATTGTACAAATAGTTCTAAACTTAACAAAGTTCTCATAAGATAGAGTATATACACAGAGAATTTGGTAATGTTTCAAAGTATCTACATACAATTTGATTAGTCAGAGGGCAAGTTAAAAGAAGATGCTCTTGTGATTCAACATCTAAGCGGCATTCACATGTTGGATCATTGATAACATTCAGTTTGAATAGGAAACTTAAGAAGGGTTCTTTGCCTGTTAAAAATAAAGTAGTGAATTTATCAGAAGAAATGAAATTTGGGACAGCAATTGGAAAGAATTTCTTGAACAGTTCATTAGATTGAGAAAGATAAAACTTAAATTTTAGATCCAGATATAGTTTATTTAATTCTTTTTGAAGGGGTTTTTTTGAGTGTTCGATCTGTGAGAGAATTTTTGTCATATTATACTTTGTTTGTGATAATTCAAGATAATCGGACAGTAAAGGAGTTTTCGCTAGTATATGTGTGATGCAAGAAGATGAAGTCATATAAGCATGAATGCATCTAATAAGAATTTGATATTGCATAGAATTCAACTTAGATCTATTTGCTGCAGTGATAAAAGGAAACCAAATATTTGATGCATAGCTTATTGTAGAGCGTATCATAGCTTTATATAAGATCAATCTACGCCGAGTATCAATGCCCCAAGTACGTGCACATAATGAGAATAATATATTCTTAAGTTTCGTAGCTTTCATAATTATATTGTCAACATGTGTTCCAAAATCAATCTTATTCCTTTGTCTATGATTTTTAAAAATAACTCCCAAAATTTTAACAGTTTCTGATGGTTGAATTATTTTTCCATCAAAATTAATGGGCAATTTTTCATAGTTATGTAGATAGAGTATACCTGTTTTGTTTGGACTTAGTGAAAGTTTTACCTTTTCACACCAGGCTTTGATTTTTATTAGACATTTGGTAATATTGTACAGAAGATCATAGATGTTTGAACTCCATACCACAAATGTCACATCGTCCGCGAAAGCAATTACTCTAGCAAAACTTTCGTTAAAAGATAAGTTGAAATCATTAAGCAATATATTCCAAAGAATAGGAGAAATAATACCACCCTGGGGACATCCCTTATTTATCTTTCTTATACACTTTACATTAGTATATTTAAACTCTACACTCCGGTCTTCAAAGTAAGAATTAATTATTTTTATAAGTACCGCTGGAAAATTTGCCTTTGCCAATTGTTGGAGAATTGCCGGATGCCATGCGTTGTCGAAAGCTCCGCTGATATCCACTGTTACTATTGCCGTATTTTCTGTTTCTCTTTTCTGAAGACTTAATTTAGTTATTTCTTGTAAAGCAGAGATTGTTGATTTTTCTTGTGTAAATCCATGTTGTGCAGGATGCATAACATTATTACTATTAATATGATTTAAAAGTTCAATATGAATTAGACTTTCAAAAATTTTACCTAAATTAGAAGACAAGCTTATAGGGCGGTAGGCTTTCGGATCGTTATAATTTTCTTTATTAGTTTTTTTACAATCATTACTGCTGACTTTCTCCAGGCCTCCGGATAATAATTAAGTCCAATACAAGCATTGAACAATTTTGTTAACACAGGAGATATATGATGAACTGCCGTTTTGATCATCTGATTGCTTATATGATCTATTCCTGGAGCCTTGCCATTTTTGAGTTTTCAATTATTGAACAGATTTGAATATTATCAAAATAAATTATTTTATCATTAGAAAAAGTATAACTCCTGCCTCTGATTAATTTATGATAGTTTGTGTCAGAAGATTGACAATCTTTCGGAAATAGAGAAGAGAGAAGATTTTTCATTTCTGATTCGAGCACATCTTGAGCCACATTTAGAATTGGTAAATCAAAAGACCTAGAAGAAATTTTTTGTTTAAAAGGTTTATAAGTATTACCAAAAGAAGATGTATTTTCAACTTCCTCCAGGAATACCCTCCAGCTTACATTTCTTGTTTTTTCAATAATATTCATATACTTATTTCGTATTTCTTTATACATTTTTTCATCAACTAGCTGTCTATTAGACCGTTTACCCCGATAATATAGATTTCGAACATATTTAAAATGATTTTTAAAAAGTTCCAGTTCATCCATCCACCAATTAAATGGATTATTATTTAAATATTTTGGTTTTACTCGTAGAGATGCATATGCAGCTTCAATTAATATGTCAGTTATGAGAGAAACTACACAGTTTATTTCGTTTATATTTACTATTTTACCTAATTCCATCGTTGCCTCATTTATCCTAGACACCTTGATTGCCTGCTCATATTTTTGCCAATTGACTCTTTTTTCTTGAAAATACCATGTAGAATTATTTTCATGTAATAAACTTTCTGTTTCCAGACTAATGTCGAATGAGATTGCGTGATGGTCTGTAATTAGCGAAAGATTTAACGTTTTCCATCCATTAACAAGTACATGAGCATGACTATTAGTAATAGTAAGATCTATTATACTTAATCCTCGACATGTTTTGTTTCGATTGTTATGTATGAGCATATTGTGAAAAACAATTATAGGTTGAAGTCTTCTACCGTTTTGACCAATAATATTATCAAACCACATCTGACTTCGAGCGTTAAAATCTCCAGCTAAAATCAATGGATTTGTGTTAAAATTTTTAATTAATTTATCAAGGAATTGAACATGACAGGTATCCATTTTATTAGGGTGTATATAAATATTTGAAAGAATAATTTGCCGTTTAGTAGTTTGTACTGATATAGTGGTTGCAAATGAATTTGAAAACTCTGTAATTAATTTACATGATAAGAAAGGGTTTGTAACGATTGTTGCGGTATATATTGGAACTCCCGGTATATTTGCATAATATATTTTTGAACGCATATTAAAGATTACTTCATTATATATACTATATGGTTCTTGAACTATAATCATATCATATTTTTCCTTAGAAATAAATTCCCTTATTTCATTATTAACCAAATTGCTTTTCCGCGTGTTTTGTTGTAGAATTTTTAATTTGAACATTAACCAAAAAATAAATCTATTCTAATCCAAAGTAACAATATCATGATCTAAATCTGCATAACATGTTCTTTGTATCTCATATTTCATTTGTTGAAGGAACATAGGACATAATTTGTCATTAGAACGATGATTATTGCTATTCCTATATTTAGGATGTGTAGAGCAATTTATGCACTTCGGTAAGGATTGACAGTTAACATGTTGGTCATTGTCTCCGCAATTTTTACATTTTATGATGGTACATGAATTTTTACTATGACCATAACTAAAACAGTTTTGACATTGACGTACAAGCACCTTATCCTTCATATATGTAACCTGTGTGTCTGTGTATATACGTTGTAATTTCTTCATAATTTGGTATGTTGCCGGGGAAATGCGGAGAACAACATCCTGTACGTCAGTATTTGATCTCATAGCGAACGGAACCTTTATCTTCTTCTCTCGACCTTCTAACTCTGGGTTCATATTGCATAAAAGCGAAGGCAATTCCTTAATATCTTGAGATTTAGTAATTGACTTAAGAACAATTGTAGGATCTAGTGGTTTTGGTGCATAAATTAATGCTTTTTGATTTACTTCATCAATCTTTTTAAACTCTTCAATCAATGTATTCAAATTTTCACCTGAATCAACTATAAGTATTACTCCAGATTTTGATTTTATTATTTTTTTATTTTGACTTTAGATCTCTCATTTCTCATCTTTTTAATACCATTATTTACTTCGCCTAATACATCAGCCGGGGAAACATTTAACTTGGATTTAAACATTATTGTTTTATCCGTTACGTTTTGATTTTGCATAACTATTTTATCGTCTTCACTAGTAACTCTCGTAGCTTGAGCATATGAGCTATTAAAAATTGACTTGAAGGAGATATTTTCTTTATTGATTCGTCCAGATTTCCAAGTCTATCACAGATAGAGCCATTAATTACAGCGATATCTCCCATTGTATCCATCAATATATTCAATTGCTTTAGCAAACCCTGAACAATTGTAAGATCATTTTGATTTGTGCTTTTTATTTGTAGATGAGTACTTAGATTTTAATGTGTCAGCAATTTGTTCCGAGATGATCTTATGCTGAATCTTACATTCCTCAGTACGTTTTTCAATTTTATCGACCATATTTAAACTTGACTTATGCAAATTTCAAAGCAAAAATTAATTAAACAGGTACCGCAAAGGCGGCACCCTACTATTTCTCAATATAAATTTCAATACATTTTAACTAATATGAATTTAGAGATAGTTTAAATGAAATTATAAGTCAATATTTACCAATAATTGCAGAACGAGGCGACGCACGTCCACCTTCAACAGCGTTGCCGGCTGAAAAGTTTATAACCGTGAATAATGTATAAAGCATATATTACTGTTTGTTATTTTGTTTCTTGTTTGTTCTTTTTTAAGTATAAAAAATTGAACTCTACTCAGAATATAAATTATATACATTTACTGCGTGCGAGCAGTATAAAATTTACAATAGCAACAACTGAAATATTATTTTTGTAAATGTGTCATTTATATTTCCATCATGCATATATCTTGCCAATTAGTTATTTTTCTAGGACGTGTTTTTTTAGAAAACCTAGGTGCGACTTTAAAAATATTATTCGAAATAAAAAATGTTTAGCTTTATTTTTAGCTAAAAATTCCTTTTTAGAGTATACTTATTCTATATGTAATATTCAATTGACATTAAAAATGACTAATAATGCGATAAAAAAGGATTTAAAAGAGTTAATTATAAAACTGGACTTTATAAAGAACAATTTCATAGCGGGAATGTTCTCTCATCGAAGTTCAACTTTATTAAGTAAATTAATAACAGTTTATTATTATAACACCATATATGTTCTCGTCTGTTTATAAATAAATTCCTAAACTACATAGATAAATATCACTAAATTTTCCTTTCTACTCTTTTTTTATCTTATAAATTGTTTTAGGGTAGTTCTTTTTATAAATACATTTTCGTTTTACTTTTATTTCCGAAAAATGAAATTCTATAAACTAGACAATTTTTTATAAAAAGTTTGCCTATATCTAATTTTTTATCTATAATTTATATATTAAGATACTTTCAGGTGATCTTTTAGATCATGGGGAAAATTTAGTTGTTTTTTTTTTTTTGTGTAAAAAAATGTCTTTTTGCTACAATTTTCTACAAAAATATATAAATTAATATATTCGCAATGAAAAGTTTTTACAAAATTAGGACAGAATTTATCAAAGATAATCTAGGTTCTTAAAACGAGAGAGAGTGAATTCATATTATTTTTATATAAAAGCAGAGTCATTTAAATTTATATTTTTATGATTTAAATATTTTGTTTTTGATATATAGCTAGCAATAAATATGTATATATATATGTTTCTATGAAAATGTTAATCTGCAAGACGCAGGTTATCATCATCCCTTTTTGATTTGTTTTTGTCACTTTTTGGCGTTCCGAAAATAAACAATAAAAGGCTGTATCAGACTTTACTAAGACAATAAAGATTTGCTAAAAATAAATGTGTACGAAGATGTTGCATTTGGCGACGAGGATATAAGAGTAAGTACCCTCGAATTTTGAAGTAAATATTTTTAGAAAATATCTTTGATTTTGCATATAATTGAAAGTAAATTTTAAAAGACACAAATTGCAAAGTTTTAGGATGCAAATTTAAGAAAGAGTGAAAAAAATGGCTAGTTACCAATTTAAGGAATATAATGAGGAAACTGAAACTTTTGAAACGTTTTATGAACGATTGGAACAGTTTCTCATATTGGAGGAGGCAGGGGATGAGAAGAAAAAGGCTTATCTCCTAACCCTCATGGGAAGTAAAACATATGGTGTTTTGAAGAATTTGTGCAGTCCTATTCTACCTAAAGATAAAACTTTTGATAACCTAATAGATATCTTGAAAAGGCACTTCTCTCCAAAGCGCTCAATTGTAGTAGAGAGGTTCATTTTTTTTAAAAGAATGCAATTAAAGGAAGAAAGCATCTCGGATTACTTGGTGGAAATTAAGCGTTTGGCTTCCTCATGCAACTTTGGAAATTTTCTGGAGGATTCTTTACGTGATAAAATGGTTTGTGGATTATATAATGCCAAAATACAAAATAGAATTTTGTCGGAGGGCGACATTTCTTTAGCTAAAGTAATTGAGATAGCATTATCTATGGAAGCGGCCGAGAAAAATACAAAATTATTTCACTTGGAGCAGGGTGAAGATTGTGTAGATAAGTTGAGGATGGAACGCAAGGTTGAATCAAATTTCCAGAATGGCAAATGTAAACATTGTGGTAAACAGCATAAAGAACTATGTAGATTTAAGGAGGCGATATGCTTTAAGTGTAATAAAAAAGGACACATTGCCTCAATATGTTGGAGCAGTAGAAGAAATCTAAGGCAACATCAGAATCAGCCGGGAAATATACATCAGATAGGAGACCAAGAAGAGGAGGAAGAGTATGTCCAGTATATTAAAAGCGTGACGATACCTGAGTATAAAATTAATTTTGCCTCAAGTGACCCTCCCTATCTGATGGAGTTAAAAGTAGAAGGAAACTTTATTAAATTTGAAATGGATACGGGTAGTGGTCTAACACTGATATCAGAAAAGGATTTTAAAAATAGTCTTCAACACTTGAAATTAGAAAAAGCGAGTATTATTGTAAGAACTTATGATGGTACCGTGGTACCCATTCTGGGTAAAATCAATGTCAAAGTGGAGTGTCAAGATATTACTTACAAACTTAGAGCGTTGGTGGTGAAAGGAGAAAAGAGGGCTTTGATGGGAAGAGAATGGATAAATAGATTGAAATTGGGCTGTTTCGCGGTAAAACATATGCCTGTGGAAATTACCATTGAGGAAATTTTGAAGGAAAATCAAGCCCTATTTGTGGAGACAACCGAACCAATAAAAGGTTTCACATTTTCAGTAAACATGTGTGATGTGAATCCAATTTTCCATAAGGCTCGTCCGGTGCCTTTCGCCATTAGGCCAGCAGTTACTGAAGCATTAGACAAAATGGTGGCTAAGGGTTATCTATGTGAGGTGGCGAGCAGTAAATGGGCCACTCCAGTGGTTGTAGTGCCGAAGAAAAATAAAGAGATCAGAATTTGCTGCGACTTCAAGGTAACTCTAAATAAATATTTGGACACTGCGGCCTATCCCCTTCCCACACAGCAAGATTTATTCTCCACATTGGCCAAGGGAAAATACTTTTCTAAATTGGACTTGAGGAACGCTTATCTGCAATTAGAGGTGGACCCAGGCACCCGACCGTTACTAGCGATAAATACTCATAAAGGGCTTTTCAGGTTTAAGAGAATGCCATTTGGATTGGCAAATGCGCCCAGTTATTTTCAATCTGTAATGGATAGGGTTTTGTCAGGTATAGGAGGCGTAATTTGTTATATTGATGATGTCCTTATAGCCAGAGCATCAATTGAAGAACATCTGGCGTTGTTGAAGACTATATTTGCTCGCTTGGCGAAGTATAATATCAAACTAAAGAAAGAAAAATGCCTATTTTTGCAAAAAGAAATTGAATATTTAGGACATCTTGTCACGGAAGAGGGCATCAGACCTTTAGATCATAAGGTACAAGCAATACAGAAGGCCAAAACGCCTACGAATATCTCTGAATTAAGGTCATTTCTTGGTTTGGTAAACTTTTATGGGAAGTTCATACCCAATTTGCCAGAGCTTTTGAAGCCTCTTCATGAGCTTCTTCACAAAAAACGTCCTTGGGTTTGGACAAAAGAATGTGGAGAGGCCATTGACAAGTGCAAGAATAGCATTACCTCTGAGAGGGTGCTAGTCCCTTATGATGCGACTTTGCCATTGTGTTTGGCCACTGATGCATCGCAGATTGGAGTGGGCGCTGTGTTGTCACATATTATAGAAGGCCAGGAGAGACCGATTATGTTTGCCTCACGGACTTTATCGGTAGCAGAACAAAATTATTCTCAGATTGAGAAGGAGGCTCTAGCCATTATTAGCCAATATTAGCCAATATTAAAAAATATATATATGGTGATTTGTGAAGCAGTCGTGGTAGTTGTGTGCTGAGTGGTAAGGACACACAGGATCCAGAGTCAAAAACCGTCTAGAGTAAAACAGAGAGGAAAAAGAAGGTCCCAGAACCACCCTAGGAACAACTGGTGTAGAGTCTACCTCGATATGAACTGTCCCCTGATCATCAAATCCAGGTGCTTTTAAACTTCTTTGAGTAGGATAAATTATTTCCCAGGGTGAAGTGGAGGGAGGCTGACATCTGGTGACCAAGGGGTTGTTTTAACCTGGCTATTCTATCTTCCCTTTCCTCATACTCCCACATTGGCCATCTTTATATGTATATCAATATATGTGTGTGTAAAATTTAATGTGACAACTGGTGACCAATATTCTATCTTCCCTTTCCTCATACTCCCACATTGGCCATCTTTATATGTATATCAATATATTACGATGTACTAGAGCGCCATCTGTTATCAATTTGATATCAATATATGTGTGTGTAAAATTTAATGTGACAACTGGTGACCAATATTCTATCTTCCCTTTCCTCATACTCCCACATTGGCCATCTTTATATGTATATCAATATATGTGTGTGTAAAATTTAATGTGACAACTGGTGACCAATATTCTATCTTCCCTTTCCTCATACTCCCACATTGGCCATCTTTATATGTATATCAATATATGTATGTGTGTAAAATTGTGTGTAATGTTCAGTTGTAGGGTGACGGAGAATGTTTTTTACATTTGGAGCGGATTGGCATCTAACATTGATATTACATCTTTTGAGAGTTCTGCCTATTCTTTCAATTCCATAACTGTAGGGAAGTGTACATGAAGGTTTCTGAACTTTTGTTTGTGATTATTGTTTTTTTTTTTTTGAAGAGTTTCTTTTTCTATAAATTTGTTTTTGTTAAATTGTTTGGAATATTCAAAAGAACAAATTTATTATCCAAAGAATTACAATACAGTGAATTTATCAGAATCATATTTATAGAAAATGTAAAACTACCATTGGAGACTAATAAATAAATTAAATATATATTTTGATCGATATAATATCACCTAGAACACACATTATATCTTCAAATGCGATGGAAACATAGCTAAACCAAACTGCTAAATACACCTCGTCTAATAAAGATTTGTCCAAGAGTCCACGAAGATGATAAAAAGCCAATAATGATAAGTTGAATTATCAACTGGAGCATCATCAAAAGAAGAATAAAATTATGAGATGCAAGTAATTTTTTTATTCGAGCTTTCGAGAATTTCCCTTCAACAGAAATTTTAAAAAAATAACATATGATTATTTTTATATTAATAATAATATGTTCTTATATGTTTTTATTCCTATTGAAGGAGACAGAAATGCTTGGAAAAGCTCGAATAAATTAATCAAAAATTCTATAAAAGACTCTTCACCTCATGATTTTGTTCTTCTTTTGATGACAAAGGTAATTTTTAAAGAGAATTTGCTGATTGGACAAATATCTTGGTTGCTATACGTGTATATAATATTGGTGGTGATTATAACAACTACAGCGTGTTTATAATTATAATTAAATATATATAATTATTTATAGAAAAACTATATTTTATAGTTCATTTATGCACTCTAATACTTTTTATATTAAAGTGAGACTATATTTATAAATAGTTATAGAAACTCCCTGTAGATGGCAGCACGCAATCCATCTAAACGTACATGTATTTCAGGTTAAAAACGTAAATTCGTGTGGTCATTAAAACAAATATGATTACACCTTTGATAAAAAAAAAATTCAACCAGGGAAGAGTTTCTTGCAAAAAATTAATTTAATTAACTCAAGTTTTTGAGCCTTAGAGCCCATCTACACACAGGAGTAAGGTTGATTTTTTTCTCGAGAAATATCCTGTGTGAGAAATCCTTGAAAGCTGATCTCTCAGATGGTGAATAAGCAGTTTAACACAAATATTTAGTAGTGCCTCAATTATGTGGCTTGAAATATTCATTTCAAATTTCACTCTTAGTTTCTCCTTTGCATGTGCAACAGAGTAGTGCTTCAAAATATAAAAATTGATTAGTGTTTATGAAATATGTAGGAACTTAGGTTTATGGGAATCGATATAAAAATTTTATGAGTATATAGAGATGTTTATTAAGTTTTATATTATTACAATACAAAAAAAAGTAATAAAAAAAGATTAGACAAAAATTAATTATAAATAATTAGTTATTTATTTATTAGAACACTCCTATATGGTATTCCCTATATACAAGGCTGTATCAAAAGTTCGTTCCTATAAATAAGAGATTTTAATAAACACATTATAAATAATTATAAACAAAAACTAGTTATTCATTGAAGACCGTCATTTCCAATAAGTCAGCCATCTTTTTGCCAGGTGTTCAATTTGCTGACGACACCATTGTCTGGGTTTGGAAGTTACGCAGGTAATTCGACGTCTTGGAATGTTTCAAAGTGTCTTCCCCTTAGAAATGTAACCATGACCAAAATAATGCACTATCAGATGGCGCAATATCCGGGCTATAATCAGGGTGAGGTAGAATTTCAATACCCTCCAAATATTTTATTCTATTCGTTGTTAACCTAGCCCAATGAACTGGAACGATGTCATGTTGCTGGAATACTCTCTTTCGGTTGATCAAAGCAGGGTATCGAGTCTTTAAAACTTCAAATACTCGGCTGGGTTGTTCTCAGTAGAGATGAGCATTAAATGCACGACCATCAGGAACAAGTTAATAGTGTACAATACCATCAATGTTCAACAAAACAGACAACATCACTTTATGGCCAAAGTGTCCTGTTCAACTACAGGTTTAGCCTCTTGGTCACAGGGTACCCATTGTCTTCTTGTGTTGGGGTTACGAAGATAGATCCACTTTTCATCCCCAGTTACAATCCGCTTCCAAAACCGAAGATCTTGCGGATTTTCTAACAATGGTATAGATTTAAATAATTCAATTTGTATTTTTGAATTATATTGGATTTCGTCTTTTATTTTATTTGATATATATTTTATATAGCGAACGAACTTTTGATACAGTCTGGTATATATACCGAATATTTTTACTAATATAGATTTCATATACTTTTTTTAAATTAGTTTTTTTCCGAGTTTTTCTATTTTTACCAGTTTCCATTTCATATTTTTGAAATTTAGATTTTTTTTTTTTAAATTGACCCGTCTTCCCAAGGCAATCTTCAACAACTCGCGTTACTTTGGCGGGATGGATGTTGAAATTTGCAACGTCTGTTGACACACCTAGGTTCATATCTACACACTGTCCTTCCTGGTGTAGGTTTGGTGTGTCTGAATGGACACTGCTTGTTGTGACATTTGGTCCCAAACTTACAGTTCTTCTGTTCGGGTCCTTGTTGGGTCTCTTGATGCTTGTAGAGACAATTTTGGTTTCGACAATTGGGCCCATATCTACAGTCTAGGCTGCTTTTCCATGGTCCTTGTTGGGTTTCTTGGTGCTTGTAGAGACAATTTTGGTTTCGACAATTGGACCCATATCTACAGTCCATGCTGCTTTGGAATGGACCTTGTTGGGTTTCTTGGTGCTTGTAGAGACAATTTTGGTTTCGACAATTGGACCCATATCTACAGTCCATGCTGCTTTGGAATGGACCTTGTTGGGTTTCTTGGTGCTTGTAGAGACAGCTTTGGTTTCGACAATTGGACCCATATCTACAGTCCATGCTGCTTTGGAATGGACCTTGTTGGGTCTCTTGGTGCTTGTAGAGACAGCCTTGGTTTCTACATTTGGACCCATATCTACAGTCCATGCTGGTTTGCAATGGTCCTTGTTTGTGGAGTCTGCCTTGGGTCTGACACCTGACTCCAGACTCAATAATACCTTGTTGGGAACCTGTTTGGCTCTCCTGGTGTCTGTAGAGGCAGATGTTTCCATATTTGCACCTTTTCCCATATTTGCAATCTATTTCGCTCAACATCTTCTTTCTGATGTCAATTAAGGATTTCTTTTCTACGTGTCCCATGTGGTGGTCTGTCTTTAAGACAATTGAGGAGGGTGAGCAATCTTTTGATACCGGGCAGTTGTTTCCTTGATTCTTCGACATTATTCCGCTGCATCCCTTACACGGGACATGGTCGTAGCTCGTCATCAATTTGTAGATGTTATTTGGCGAGGGAATATCGGACTGGTTACAAACAGAGCAAGTATAGGGGGCGTTGTTGTTGTCTACAACTGGAGCCTCTACCTCTGAGAAAGGTCTATGGTGTTCGTAGAGACAACTTGCTCCAAAGGTACATCTGTCTTCTAAGAAGAAGCGACATATATTATCAGGAGTCCCGTTGTTGACATGGGGAAGGGGACACTTCTCACCTTCCTTGCACTCATTCTTCAGGAAAAAACGGCAGGATTTCTCTTCTTCCATCTTTTATAAGTTATTTTATTGTGTATTTGTGAGATTTATTTTTGATTATTTGAAACATACACATAATAAAGAGAGAACAAAAATATTTGAAAATAAAATAATGAATTTTATAGACATATAAAAATAATGAATATGAAATAAATCTGTGTTTTAATCTGTGATTTTATTTTATTTATCAATTGCAGAGTACACGCTATATCCACAATTCGGATATTTGCGCGTGAAATATAAACATTTAAATGAAAGACACAAAAGAAAGTAGTTAAGGAGATATATACATATTTACATATCAGTATGCAAATTGATTACATTAGTAATCACTTATCCAGCCAAATACATTCTGCAAAATTTGTTGAATCTTTGGTATATGTCCTTAGTGGAGACCAGATGTTGCAAATTTATGGGGAGTTGATTTAGTTCCCTAAGATCAGCGGTCAGCGGGCAGTCAGTTAATAAGTGTCTAGGGTTCTGTTCTTCGCCTCCACACGAGCATCCAGGTGATTCAGCTTTGCCAATTTTAAACAAGTATGAGTTGAAGTCGCCATGTCCAGTGAGGAATTGCACATTATAGAAGTTAGGTTTAATAAAATTAGGAATTTTTGGGCCACTGAAGAAACTTTTGAAATTTTCATTGGTCGCTTCGTAATATTCCTGCTGTTTCTGGTTTATAAAGTTAGAAATTATGATTATTTTTGCTGGGACAAATCGGTTGTAATCTATATTTATTTTCAATATATTTGATTCAATGAAGTGAGTGAGCTTTGGAGTTCTAGCAATGATATGCGTACAATTTGACGATGTTGTATTGTATGCTTGTATACCATGTTTGAGAATTTTATACTGTAGCGAGTTTAATTTGTCTTTGGCTTTTTTTGGGATGAATTGGTACCATATCGTAGATCCGTATATTATTGTATTTCTGAATAGTGTTTTGTACAGTACAATTCTCCTTTTGCTGTCAAGACCCCAGGCCTTCTTTGTTAATCCTAATAGATATCCACTTGCTCTGGTTGTTTTCGTGATAATATCATCAATGTGCGGCATAAAATCAAGTTTGTTCTTATTTCTGTGGTTTTTGACGGTTATTCCCAAAATTTTTACCCTATCTACCGGAATAATGGTATTGTTATTCAAAGTTATTGTAAACTTTTTATTATTGAACAAAGGCAATACCTTCGTTTTCTCCTTGGATATTCTTAATTTGCTGCTTTCACACCAATTTGTTATTTTTCTCATTATGCTTCCTATTGTATTTTCAAGTTCTATTAGGTTTTTATTCCAACATATCACCGTAATATCATCTGCGTATCCGATGATTTCACTATTCGGCTCAGTATACTTGCATAGTAAATCGTTCATGATTATATTCCATATTGTAGTGGAAATAGGTCCTCCCTGCGGGCATCCTTTGCTTAGTGTTTTTTGAACTTCAATTGATGTGTATCTGTATCTTATTTTCCTATTATCAAAATATGACTTGAAAAGTTTAACAAAAGATGCATTTACATTATCTTCATCGATTCTTTTTAGCACCATTGGCCACCATGCATTATCAAATGCTCCACTGATGTCGATTGTTATAATGGCCGTAAATTCCTTAGCTTTGTGGTCTAAAGCAGTTTTGACAATGTCAGTTAGCGCTGTTATTGTTGATCGTGATTTTGTAAATCCGTGTTGACGATTACTGAACATCTGTGATAATAAATATTTGAAAAAAATGATTTTGAATCTATATTTTCAGGTATAAACTTATATTAAAACAATGCGCTCCAAGAACCTGGGTTATAAATACCTCTCTATTAAAACAAATATCGTTATTAATAAAAGTAAATAATGTATAAAGTATATATAATACAGGAGTACAAGACTTGTGTTCTATAAGTATGAATTGAAACTCAGAGTATAATTTATATACATTTATTGTCCGCACGCGGGAGTGTTCTCTCATGGAAGTCTACTGTATTGAGGAAATAAATAACAGCTTTATTATTATAACACCCGATATATTCGTCTGTTTATAAATAAATTCCTTAACTCTCTCCCTACATTGATAAATATCACCGAATTTTCTTCTAAACTCCTTTTGATCTTTTGATTTGTGTTTTAGGGTTATTCTTTCTAATAAATAATTTTCGTTTTAATTTTTATCGCAAAATCAAGTAAGATATAAACAAACCAATTTTATATAAAAATTGTATATTTACCATAATCTTTTTCTACATATAAACTTTATAAATATAATATTTTACTAAATAAAAGGTTTGCGCAAGAAACTTTGCCCTGGAAGCTTTATTTATTATATTATATATACCTTTTTAGATAATAAAAGGCATATATTGGATTGAATAAAATATTTATTTGCCAATATTTCGGCTGGCTGAACACCAACCTTTATCAAGGCATTACAATTTTGTAAAAACAAACTCGGCGCCGCATATAGTTATATATTAGCAAATAAATCTTTTATTCAATCAATTTATTCAATATGCCTTTTTTATTATTTAATGATTTAAGTATGGATTGCTCTATTTTCATATACTTTTATATTTTAAAATACTTTCATGTGATCTTTTAGAAACTTGAGTAAAATGATGGACACATTTTTGTGCGAAATGTCTTTTGCTACAATCATTTTTTTTTTCAAAATTTCACGTAAAATTGATTTTTTAATTATTACTTTGCAAAGAGAGAGTAATATATATTGAAATAAAAAAGGCATATCCTGACAATGAGCACATGAGCTTTTTAGATGGCAGAGCGCCATTTTTTCATATATACACTGGTGTCCAAAAAATAAGAAACTTTTGTTTTTTAATGATATGTTTTAAAATATACAACGCTAAAAGCTAAAAAGTAATTTAATTAGGTATTTTAAGTCGTAGAATTTATTTATCGCAACCATTCGAATCGGTAAAATTGAAAATATGCAAATTTTTGCTTGTCTTTATAAGTGTGCTATTTGGCGTATCGTTTACCCCATCTAAGAATTGTCCAGTTATAATTTAATTTAATTCTTAGTTAATTATGAGTTTACGAAAAATTTTAGCAGATGATTTAAAATGGAGAGCTGTTGGAAGAATGGAGGCAGGGCAATCACAAGTTGAAGTAGCAAAATGGCTAAATGTGAATAAATCTGTGGTCAGCAAAATATGGAAGCAGTTCATTGAGACAGGAACCATCAAAAGAAAAGAAGGTTCTGGTAGAAAAAGAAAAACAGCTACCCCTGAAGACCGTTATCTGGTCGTAACTGCCAAGCGCCATACTGTTTACCGAAGGCTTCACGAAGGTGCTCATTATGCAAGACGACCAATGGTCTGTATCCCTTTAACCTCTGCTCACAGGAGAGCCCGCTTGAATTGGTGCTTGGAACATCACGCCTGGACTCATGATCAGGGGGCCAATGTTCTCTTCAGTGACGAGTCAAGATTTAGTTTAAACACAGATTCTCGACGAGTTTTCATCTGGAGGGAGCCTGGAACCCGCTATCATCCCAGTAACATCAGGGAAATAGACAGTTTTAGAGGGGGCAGTCTCTTAGTCTGGGCTGGCATGAGTTCTAGCAGACGCACACCCCTCCACATTTTTTCTGGGGGCACTTTAACTGCCCAAAGGTACAGGGACGAGATCCTTGAGCCCTATCTAAGACCTTATAGAGATCAAATTGGTCACAATTTAATTTTTATGGACGATAATGCTCGTCCGCATAGGGCTAAGCTAGTCAATGAATATCTCCAGAGTGAGAATATTCGAAGGATGGATTGGCCAGCCAGATCTCCGGACCTGAATCCAATAGAGCATGTGTGGGATGCTATAGGGAGGCGTATTGGAGCTCGTTCCCCCTCTACCAGAACCCTCGTTGAGCTAAGAACTGCTCTATTGGAGGAGTGGGGTTTACTACCCCTGGACCTCCTCCAAAGCCTGGTAAACAGTATGAGGGCTCGCTGTGAGACCTTGATAGCTGTTAGAGGTGATCATACTCCCTATTGATATCTCATTTCTTTAAGATCTGGAACCTTAGCTTTGGGTATGTTGGTAATAATTTGCATATTTCATAATTTCAAATATATTTTTTATTTTCATATAGCTAGTCAAATTCTCCATAGTTTAAACTATTTGTATACTAAATTTTATATTTGTTAATCAATTAGCTTTTGAGAAATTTCAATATTGGTTAAGTTTCTTATTTTTTGGACACCAGTGTATATATTATTGAATCATATTAGATCCATATTCACATATAATCACATTGAGAGGTTTTAGAAAATATGGTAAGATGTCAAGGATATATAACAGAGCCTAATAATATCATGAAGGGAAGTTACACGAACAAAAAGTAATTAACTAAAAAGTATCTATTAAATTGAAAATTCCAAAGTATTCAAGCAAATAGACAGGATTAAGAAACCCTTACAGTAACTAAAAGAACATGTCTTGAGCTGAACAGTGAGTGAGACAAAGTATAGACACAGTCTTCCTCAAGACACTGCCTAAAAACGTGGTTAAACCAGTCTCTCCCAGAAGTGGTCTCTTATCAGAGATTCTTTCATGTCAAATAGAGTCTCTAATGAGAGGCCACCTCCTGGAGAGACTGGTTTGTGAAACACACTCAGACATACAGGCTTAGAAATTCTGAAATATAGTAGAACACTTCCATGAGAGTATAATCTTTTCACCATTATGGACTAGTGCTAAGCGCTTTTACTCTGGTATTGTTTTGGCTGCTGAGTTGAACCAGGGGAAGTTCCATGCTGAATCTGACCATAGATGTAGGGTTGAGATTTAACAATTTAAATAAGAAACATAATAAAAGATATTAAAAAATGAGGAGTAACACAATTTATAAATTAATATAAATCTTTATTAATAAAAATATTACATTATTTAACTGAGTTATAAACATAATTAAAATTCTTCAATGTCATTATTGGGGTACCTATGTGGACATGTAGGTAGCAGATTTATTACTAGATAGAAGAATGTCTAGCGATGCCAAGCTGAGATTGGGAATACCTAGAAGAATGGCCTTCTGAAAACATTGCTGTTGTAAAACTGAGCAGATGGAGTGGAGATGATCCGTTGTTTGGTCATCAATTTAGCAGGGGAAGGAAATCAGATTCCTTTTCAAAAGTTTCACGTAGTATTTTTAAAAAATTATCTCTAGTGCACGTGACACAGGCCATGGTAATCATGGTGGGTAGAAGTTGGAAACTGCTTTTTAGTAAGTGCACCACATGTCCACCCATGAGAAAAGTAGTTCGACTTTGCACTTACAAATGTGCCAGAGCCCTGTTTGGTTACTTTCGCTTACTGGTGGGGTTGGACTTTTGCAAGAATGGGGGGCCTTTGGAGCATTTGAAAAAATGTTATTTAGAAAAAAAGTGCCCAATTCGGGATTTGATCCCGGGATGTAGCGGTCGAAAACCAAAAAAAAATGATTTTATATATTTTTTATTATTTTTTGATTTCATATTGCGAAAGTACTTTTGATACAGTCTGGTAAATATACCAAATATATAAAAAATGGAGATTTCATATACTTTTTTTTTAATTAGTTTTTTTTCAATTTTTCTATTTTTACCAGTTTCCTTTTCATATTTTTGATATTTAGAATTTTTTTTAAATTGACACGTCTTCCCAAGTCAATCTTCAACATCTCTCGTTACCTTGGCGGGATGGATGTTGAAATTTACAACGTCTGTCGACACACCTAGGTTCATATCTACACACTGTCCTTCCTGGTGTAGGTTTGGTGTGTCTGAATGGACACTGCTTGTTGTGACATTTGGTCCCAAACTTACAGTTCTTCTGTCCTTGTTGGGTCTCTTGGTGCTTGTAGAGACAGCCTTGGTTTCTACATTTGGACCCATATCTACAGTCCTGGCTGCTTTTCCATGGTCCTTGTTGGGTCTCTTGATGCTGGTAGAGACAATTTTGGTTTCGACAATTGGACCCATATTTACAGTCCTGGCTGCTTTTCCAGGGTCTTTGTTGGGTCTCTTGATGCTGGTAGAGACAATTTTGGTTTCGACAATTGGACCCATATCTACAGTCCTGGCTGCTTTTCCATGGTCCTTGTTGGGTCTCTTGGTGCTTATAAAGACAATTTTGGTATCGACAATTGGACCCATATCTACAGTCCATGCTGGTTTGCAATGGTCCTTGTTTGTGGAGTCTGCCTTGGGTCTGACACCTGACTCCAGACTCAATAATGCCTTGTTGGGAACCTGTTTGGCTCTCTTGGTGTCTGTAGAGGCAGATGTTTCCATATTTGCACCTTTTCCCATATTTGCAATCTATTTCGCTCAACATCTTCTTCCTGATGTCAATTAGGGATTTCTTTTCTTCGTGTCCCATGTGGTGGTCTGTCTTTAAGACAATTGAGGAGGGTGAGCAGTCTTTTGATACCGGGCAGTTGTTTCCTTGATTCTTCGACATTATTCCGCTGCATCCCTTACAAAGGACATGGTCGCAGCTCGTCATCAATTTGTAGATGTTATTTGGCGAGGGAATATCGGACTGGTTACAAACAGAGCAAGTATAGGGGGCGTTGTTGTTGTCTACAACTGGAGCCTCTACCTCTGAGAAAGGTCTACGGTGTTCGTAGAGACAACTTGCACCAAAGGTACATCTGTCTTCTAAGAAGAAGCGACATATATTATCAGGAGTCCCGTTGTTGACATGGGGAAGAGGACACTTCTCACCTTCCTTGCACTCGTTCTTCAGGAAAAAACGGCAGGATTTCTCTTCTTCCATCTTTTATAAGTTATTTAATTGTATTTGTAAAATTTATTTTTGATTATTTAAAACATACACATAATAGAGAGAACAAAAATATTTGAAAATAAAATAATGAATTTAATAGATGTATAAAAAATAATGAATATCAAATTAATCTGTGTTTTAATCTGTGAAAATAAAAATTTAAATTAATTTTGAATATATATTTTAGGTATTTATAATATAAAACAAATAACCTTATTAATAATAGTGAATAATGTATGAAGTATATATTACTGTTTTTATTTTGTTTCTTGTTTGTTCTTTTCAAGTATGAAAATTGAAACTCTACTCAGAGTATAAATTATATACATTTACTGCGCGCAACTATAAAATTTACAATGGCAAAAACTGAAATAATATTTTTGTAAATGTTTTCACTTATATATATTATATACTAGCCGAATGACCTGGGCAACGCCCGTGTTTTACCCGACTGTAGATGTTACAACGGTGATCCTTAGGTCGCTGGTTCAAATCCGGCTCGAGGGAGCCGGCGAGTACGTGACCTCCCTGTGCGCGCGCATCCGTGACATAGGCGGCCGGCCGATGAGGAATGAGGAAAGACGGTCGTGACTATATTAATATGTTTTACCCGACTGTAGATGTTACAACGGTGATCCTCAGATCGCTGGTTAAAATCCGGCTCGAGGGAGCCGGCGAGCACGTGACCTCTCTGTGCGCGCGCATCCGTGACAGATGCGGCCGGCCGATGAGGAATGAGGAAAGACGGTCGTGACTATATATAGTAATTCCCATCATACCTATATCTTTCCAATCGGTCATTTTTCTAGGACGTGTTTTTCACTTTAGAATGTTGGGAATCTCTAATGGTTCAGACAATGAAACAACAAATAACAAGTTTACTTACAGCTGAAATGGTTTTAAAGAATTAGGCAATTTTACCTTTTAAGAAAGAGAGAGAGTATTTTAAATTTATTATTTTCAAAGAGAGAGAGAGAAAATAACATTTAACAATTTACATTACAATTACTAATTTTGTAAAACAAAACACTTCTTTGTTCTCGTTTTTATATTACAATTTTTTCAGTCTAAAAGTAGTTCAAGATCATTGATTTACTATTCTTCTTTTTTTCCAACATAGAAAACCTAGGTGCGACTTTAAAAATATTATTTTTAAATAAGATTTTTAGCTTTATTTTTAGCTAAAAATTCCTTTTTAGAGTATTCTATTCTAGATTTAATATTCAATTGACATTATAATCTTGAAAAATGACCACTATTGCAATAAAAAATAATTTAAAATAGTTAATTATGAAACTGTACTTTGTGAAGAACAATTTCATAGCGGGAATGTTCTCTCTTGGAAGTTCTACTGTATTAAGGAAATTAATAACAGCTTTATTATTATAACACACACACAAAAACCTTTATTAAGACACACAGGTCTTACAGAGGATTCTCCTTGGGGTTATAAGATGGAGAAACCTATGAAAGTGGGAAATATTTTATTATTATAACACCCAATATATATTCTTCTGTTTTTAAAGAAATTTCTAAACTCTCTCTCTACATTGATAAAAAATACCGAATTTTCTTCGAAACTCCTTTTGAACTTTTAAATTGTTTTAGGGTAGTTCTTTTTATAAATAAATTTCATTTATAATTTTATCTCCGAAAAATCAAATAAAAATTCTATAAACTAGACAATTTAATATAAAAATTTTGCCTATACCTTATTTTTTATCTATAATATATATATAAGATACTTTCAGAAATGATTTTCAGATCATTGAAGGAAATTTAGATCTTTTTTTTTTTGCTACAATTTTTTTACAAAAATCAATTTTAAAATTATTTTTTATTTTGCCAATTAAATTTTAAATAATTTTATATGTAAATTTATATATTCGCAATAATTTTTTTTTTAATATTACAGAATGTTAAAGATAATTCAGATTCTTAAAACGAGAGAGAGAGAGTGAATTCAAAATATTATTTTTATATAATAGCAGAGTCATATTTAAAATTTATATTTTATAATTTAAATATTTTATTTCAATTTTAATATATATATGTGGTGATTTGTGAAGAGCAGTCGTTGTAGTTGTGTGATGGGTTGTAAGGCGTATACAGGAGACAGGATTCAGAGGCAAAAACCCATCGAGAGTAAAACAGATAGGAAAAAGAAGGTTCAAGGACCACCCTGGGAACAACTGGTGTAGAGACCACCTCGATATGAACTCCTGTTTATCAAATCTAGGTGATTTTAAACTTCTTTGAGTAGGATAAATTATTTCCCAGGGAGAAGTGGAAGGAAGACTGGACATCTGGTGACCAAGGGGGTTGTTTTTGACCAGCTCTTCTATCTTCCCTTTCCTCATACTACCACACAGGCCATCTTTATATGTATATCAATATATGTGTGTGTGTAAAATTAAATATAATACTACTTTAAAATCATTGTTCAGTAAAATAGCCTGCTATACTAACATTATATTTTCGACTCGTTATCAAATAATTCTGAGGCTTTCTTTAATCAGTATATATATATATATATATATATATATATATAAATATATTCATATAAATAAATATATATCACAAAGGCCTTTTATATACAGTTAAACCTGTCTATAGCGCCCCCTTTTGGGACTCATCAAAATAGAGTGCTGTAGAGAGGGGGTGCTATAGACAGGTCACTTTTAATGTTTAAAATCGGGCGCTATAGAGAGGAAGGTGTTACTTAGAGGGGGCGCTATAGACAGGTTTAACTGTATATACATTTTGAAGCCTTTTCAACAAGAAATAAATTGTGAAATAAAACCAAGATCACTCAGGTGTCAGAAGAACAGCCCAGGTAATTTGTGACCTCTGTAGTAGCTCTAGGAACCTGAGTTATCTAAATAAATAAATATTTGATGCACGAGTGGCGAGGTTTTGAATGAAGCAGATTGGTGTGGTCAAACTGTTCAATGGGAATATGGCTACTTGTTAAATTATATATTGATAAAATACTATTGTATATATATACATTACTATTTCTGTTTTATCTGTAGGTATGATTGGGGTTTATCTATTGTTCTATTAACGCTATTTTTGTCTTCTATAGTTGCCCAGCTCTCCAGAAATAATCTTGCGTGCTTATCCTGTATATTTCTGTATAATATCTTGGAATTCTCAAAATCTGGTATGTGTCCTTGTTTTATTGCATGGTCTACTAGGAGTGATAATGGGCTATTATTTTTGAAGGCTGCCTTAAGATGATTGATTCTCTCTTTTAAGGTCTTTCCAGTTCCTTCAATGTAAGATGATGTACATGATTTGCATGTGATACTGTATATAAGATTGGTTTGGGTTTCCTGTCTTGGGTTACGTTTAGTTGTAGGAGATTTTTTATGTTAGGAGCGGATTGGTATCTAATATTGATATTATATCTTTCGAAAGTTCTACCTATTCTTCCAATTTCATAACTGTAGGGAAGTGTACAAGAAGGGTTCAGAACTTTTGTTTATGATTATTGTTTTTAAGGGTTTCTTTTTCTATAAATATGTTTTTGATAAATTATTTGGAATACTCAAAAGAACAAATTTTAGGCCAGACCGCTTTGTAGAACGGCTTTATGTTTTAGCAAATATATATTATCAGAATCATAAGATCATAATCTTTAAGAAGCAAGATATATTTATATAAATGTTTTCCGAATATCATATTTCTTTAAAACGAAATTGATATAGGCTTAGCAAAATACGATGTTCCTTTGTAAGGATTTCTAGTTGTTTTTGTACTCACGTATGTTGTAGTTACGAGGACATCCCTTTAGATATAAACAAATATATATTTATTTAAGGAACGACTTGTTCCATTACATATATTGTTAAAACAAGCTAGCGATAAACATAACAGCAAGGTTGAAGTTGGAAGTTGCGTAATAGTAGTGACGTCAGCATCTATGATGATTAAAGTCAAAGTTTGCGTAACAATTCCCTCCTTACTTTGTCTTTATTCCCACGATGCTGAGGTTCTCCAGGTGTTTCTTCATCTGGTCTCGGGATAGGTCCTTTGTGAAGATATCCGCCTCCAGGTCCTGGGATGGCTTGTACAGAAGGCAGATGTCTCTGGATTCATAACAGTCTCTCAAGAAGTGGTACTTTCTGTTGATATGTCTACAGCGACTGCTTTGTTTAGGGCTGGAGATCCAGTTGATCAATGACTGACTGTCTGTATAGATCGCAGTTGGTTTTTCCGTGAAATTCCATTCTTCCAGCTCTCGTAATAGGTTTATTATCCACTTGATTTGACAGCAGCTTTCACAAGCAGCTATCATTTCCGCTTCCATTGTGGAGAGGGCGACGAGTGGTTGTTTACTACTTTTCCAGTCTATAGTTGCTTCGCCGAGCTTCAATACATATCCGCCGTAGGATTTTCCATCTTGAGTGGTCGACCAGCTGGCATCGGTGTAGGACTTCAGGATTCCAGTCTTCCCTCTTTCAAATTTCACTCCTAGGTCAATTGTTCCTCGTAGGTATCTCATCACTCTTTTGATTGCTGTCCAGTGCATCTGTTTTGGTTGTCTGGAGTACTGTGAAAGTTTGCTAGTGATGTAAGCGATGTCGGGTCTGGTGTTGACAGCTAGAAACATTAGCATTCCAAGGGCTTCTTGGTAAGTGTGCTGATCACAATTGTCATCTTCAATATGATTGTCCAAATTGATTTCTTTGGAACCTGGTGTTGGAACTTCCTTACAAGTTTCCATTCCATATTTCTGCAATATTTGTTGTACATAGTGGCTTTGCTGTAGCGAAATTCCCTCCTTGTCTTGTATGATCTTGATTCCCAAAAACATGCCTTTACATGTTACATCCTTTATTTCCAGGTGATGTCTCAATTTATTGATGAATCTGTTTGAGGTATCTTCAGAATCTGAGACAGTGATAAAGTCATCAACATATATCCCGACATAGAAGTATTTGTCTTCATTCTTCCATTTAAATAAGCAAGGATCAGATTTAAGTTTTTCCAGTCCACAGTCATGAAGTACTTGACTGAATTTCTCATACCACGATCTTCCGGATTGAAGTAGACCGTAAATACTTTTGTTGAGTTTGCAAACTTTGTTTCTGTCTTGAACAAATCCAGCAGGTTGTTCCATGAATATTGTGTTTTCAATGTTTCCATTTAGATAGGCTGCTTTCACATCAAATAGTTAAATGACTGAATCTTTTGTTGCTGCCATTGACAAAATAGTCCTGAGGGTGGCATTTTTAATTACAGGGCTGAAACTTTCGTTGTAATCTCTTCCTGGGATTTGGTTGTATCCCATTGCAACAAGTCTAGCTTTGTAAGTTTTGTTTTTGTTTTCTTGGTCTTTAGATATTTTGAACACCCATTTACTTTTGACAACTTTAGCGTTTACAGGTCTAGGTACCAGTTCCCATACTTGATGCGAGTACATGTTCTGTATTTCCTCAAGCATTGCGTTCTCCCAATGTTTCTTGTCTTCGCATGCGATGGCTTCATCATAGTCTTTCGGAATGATTTCATTCGTAGTAGCCAGAACGTAGTCATCGAATCTTTTAGGTATTGTTCGAGTTCTTTGTGGTCTGTCTGATTCACTTGACTCTGTCTGTCTGTTGATCATGGTATCTGGTGCTGGCTCTTCAATATCAACATCTGATAGAACATGATTGTCCAGTTGTTCATCCTCCTGAATGAAGAAATATGTGTCAGTGTTCGTATTATTATCACTTTGTTTTTCTTCCGAGTTGACATTATTGTTCTCTCTGAAGTGAATGTCTGCGGTTTCAAGAATGACTCTCGCTGTGATATTAAATACTCGATAAGCTCTTCTGCATCTTGAATAGCCTACAAATATTCATCTCTTAGATTTAGCTTCTAGTTTGTGTCTTTGATGATTCTCGAGTTTATAGAAGACTTCACAACCAAATCTCATGATGTGAGAGACACCAGCAACGCCCCCTATACTTGCTCTGTTTGTAATCAGTCCGATATTCCCTCGCCAAATAACATCTACAAATTGATGACGAGCTGCGACCATGTCCTTTGTAAGGGATGCAGCGGAATAATGTCGAAGAATCAAGAAAACAACTGCCCGGTATCAAAAGACTGCTCACCCTCCTCAATTGTCTTAAAGACAGACCACCACATGGGACACGAAGAAAAGAAATCCCTAATTGACATCAGAAAGAAAATGTTGAGTGAAATAGATTGCAAATATGGGAAAAGGTGCAAATATGGAAACATCTGCCTCTACAGACACCAGGAGAGCCAAACAGGTTCCCAACAAGGCATTATTGAGTCTGGAGTCAGGTGTCAGACCCAAGGCAGACTCCACAAACAAGGACCATTGCAAACCAGCATGGACTGTAGATATGGGTCCAATTGTCGATACCAAAATTGTCTCTACCAGCATCAAGAGACCCAACAAGGACCATGGAAAAGCAGCCAGGAATGTAGATATGGGTCTAATTGTCGAAACCAAAATTGTCTCTACCAGCATCAAGAGACCCAACAAGGACCATGGAAAAGCAGCCAGGGCTGTAGATATGGGTCTAATTGTCGAAACCAAAATTGTCTCTACCAGCATCAAGAGACCCAACAAGGACCATGGAAAAGCAGCCAGGACTGTAGATATGGGTCTAATTGTCGAAACCAAAATTGTCTCTACAAGCACCAAGAGACCCAACAAGGACCCGAACAGAAGAACTGTAAGTTCGGGACCAAATGTCACAACAAGCAGTGTCCATTCAGACACACCAAACCTACACCAGGAAGGACTGTGTGTAGATATGAACCTAGGTGTGTCAACAGACGTTGCAAATTTCAACATCCATCCCGCCAAAGTAACACGAATTGTTGAAGATTGACTTGGGAAGACGTGTCATTTAAAAAAAAATTCTAAATATGAAAAGGAAACTGGTAAAAATAGAAAAACTTGAAAAAAACTAATTAAAAAAAGTATATGAAATCTCCATTTTTTATATATTTGGTATATTTACCAGACTGTATCAAAAGTACTTTCGCAATATGAAATCAAAAAATAATAAAAAATATATAAAATCATTTTTTTTTTAAATCTAGTGGAAGGATGATCTACACCTTTGGTTTTCGACCGCTACATCCCGGGATCAAATCCCGAATTGGGCACTTTTTTTCTAAATAACATTTTTTCAAATGCTCCAAAGGCCCCCCATTCTTGCAAAAGTCCAACCCCACCAGTAAGCGAAAGTAACCAAACAGGGCTCTGGCACATTTGTAAGTGCAAAGTCGAACTACTTTTCTCATGGGTGGACACGTGGTGCACTTACTAAAAAGCAGTTTCCAACTTCTACCCACCATGATTACCATGGCCTGTGTCACGTGCACTAGAGATAATTTTTAAAAAATACTACGTGAAACTTTTGAAAAGGAATCTTATTTCCTTCCCCTGCTAAAATGAAGACCAAACAGTGGATCATCTCCACTCCATCTGCTCAGTTTTACAATAGCAATGATTTCAGAAGGCCATTCTTCTAGGTATTCCCAATCTTAGCTTGGCACCGCTAGATATTCTTCTATCTAGTAATAAATCTGCTACCTACATGTCCACATAGGTACCCCAATACTGACATTGAAGAATTTTAATTATGTTTAAAATTAAGTTAAATAATGTAATATTTTATTAATAAAGATTTATATTAATTTATAAATTGTGTTACTCCTCATTTTTTAATATCTTTTTTATTGTGTTTCTTATTTAAATTGTTAAATCTCAACCCTACATCTATGGCGATAGTCAGCATGGAACTTCCCCTGGTTCAACTCAGCAGCCAAAACAATACCAGAGTAAAAGGGCTTATCACTAGTCCATACTGGTGAGAAGATTATGCTCTCATGGAAGTGTTCTACTATATTTCTAAGCCTGTATGTCTGAGTGTGTTTCACAAACCAGTCTCTCCAGGAGGTGGCCTCTCATTAGAGATTCTGTCTGACATGAAAGAATCTCTGATAAGAGACCACTTCTGGGAGAGACTGATTTAACCACGTTTTTAGGCAGTGTCTTAAGGAAGACTGTGTATATACTTTGCCCCACTCACTGTTCAGCTCAAGACATGTTCTTTTAGTTACTGTAAGGGTTTCTTAATCCTGTCTATTTGCTTGAATACTTTTGGAATTTTCAATTTAATAGATACTTTTTAGTTAATTACTTTTTGTTCCTGTAACTTCCCTTCATGATATTATTAAGCTCCGTTATAAACTTTGACATTTTGCCATATATTCTAAAACCAATGTGATTATATGTGAATATGGATCTAAAATATGATTCAATAATAAATATTATATGAAAAAATGGCGCTCTGGTATCTAAAAAGCTCATGTGCTCATTGTCAGGTTATGCCTTTTAAATATATCTATATATATATAAAAATGAATGTATGTGTGTGTGTCCTTTATGCCTGACCAAACCACTCATTGGAACGCCATGGAACTTTGGGAAGTTATTTAGTATAGTACTGGGAAGGTTTCTGAAAAATAAATTCTTGAATATCCTTAGAGTTATTTGTAGATTTAACTCGCAAGCAGCGCCCCCATTGCGACGATAATAACAAGTTTTTTTAATCTATAAGTTGAAGTCGATTGAAGCTTTACAAGGCATATTTAAAATATGTATTCTAGTATGTACAGGTTTTCATAAGCACTTACCAGATAAATGTTTAAAATAATAATTGGAAAGTATTTAATTTTCCATTTGACGTCTATGCAAAATTAAAATTATCTATACCCATAATTTGGGATTTTCCACAAATATGCAATGCAAAAAAAAAATGCAACACCTGTTTAATTTATTTATTAGAAACGCTTATTTCTTTATGCATTTAGGTCATTGCTAAAGTAAAAAATAAAAGCAATCTTGAATTTTTTCAAAATTACATATAGCATTCTTTTAATGCGAAAATAAGTCCAGAAGCAAGCAACATATTACACATGCGTAATAGATTAGAGTGTTTTTGTTTTATTTGTTGAAAAATTTCGTGCAATTGTGTAATATTATATATATTTCTTTTAGAAATTAGGATTAATAACTAGTTTAAATTTAACACATTTAGAAAGATTATATCTAATGCAATTAATACGATTTTTAATTTAGAATTATTTTCTCTCTATCATTAAAATATTCTAGGTTCTGCACACCTGCTTTTTTCTTTAAGATAAAATCCTTTATAAATAAAATTTCTAAATTTTTAAATTTATTTCATACACACACACAGATTGTTTGCTTCCATAAAATACGATATTTTAAGATTTACCCTATTTTATAAATATTATAATTATTGTCTGTTTCACATCTATTTTTGAATATTCAAATTTAAATTTGTATTTCTCTTTTTCTCTCTAATTTTTTGTTGGACTTATTTAAATTAGTTCCTTGAAAGCACTTATATAAGAATATAAAATTTTTATGTAATCACGATTTTAATTGGTTGAAGAAAGAGAATTTTTTAACATCGAGTGTGTAATGTAACCACTGCAATAACTTTAGCGAAATGAAGAAATAAAACTTTCATTGTTATATATTTTTATTATTATATATATATATATTTATTTATATGAAATGTAAATAATAAAGTTTATCAAATAAAATTTTAAATCTTAAATATAATTTAAATTAAGTTGATATTATAGAGTGAGTTAAGATGGATTTATATATTGATATAACTATATTTAAAACTTTTAATAATAGTAATATTTATATATAAAAAGGAAATTCTATTAGATTAGCAAGCTAAATCTAAATTAATTATATAAGATAAAAGTTGATAATTATTTTTGTGTTTAAGTTAGATGAGATTAAAAAGTTGTTTATATGTATTATATTTATATCTTATTTAGGAGAGAAAAATGTAATAAAAGTAATTATATGTTAGAATAATATGTTTTATTTTAGATAGAAAAAAAAATTTTTTTAAATAAAAAGAAAATTTAACAAGAAAAGGAGATTTAACAACGTAACGTCTTTTAGCATCGGCTTTTACCCGTCATTTAGACATACTCTTGAAATAAATAGGAATAAAGAAGAGATTTATAATGATTATATATTTATTTTTTAGTAAAAGAGAGGAAAGAGATAAAGAAAGAACCATACACTTTTATTTCAAACAGGTAGAGAATTGAAAGGGTGTTAGTATTTTTTTAGTTAATTAATAGTTTTTTGTAATTTTTTTATATAATTTTTTTTCCATATATAATTTTAGATTTTTTTTTCCTAAGAGTAAGAATAATATGATATAATGTTTTTGCCTAGTTAAGGATAGATAAACATATTTTAAATCTTTGCCTATTAGAAATTATTTTTTGGAACCCTAATGGTAGACCAGGACATTACACAAAAGGAGATTGGAAAATCTATTGGAAAGAGAAATCTGTGGTACCAGGGCTCTTCAGATGAAAATACCACATCCCATTTCACCCTTACTTCATTATGGATTGATTTCTCTTCGACCATTAAACTGTATAATTAAATTAATATTAGATAACATAGAAGGAGGTTGTTTACTTACTTATTCAAAGTGGCGTCTGCCGCTCCCTAGAGACAGCGCACATGTGTGGATGTAACATCTGTCTGCCAGGGACCCGCCAACATTGTTCTAAAAGTAACCTTCCCTCTTCTAGGAAATCTTATTTTTAAAATTGTTTGAAGTTAGAAAAGCTGTCAGAAAAGAATCATTAGAAATTTTAAAGATTGTGAAAATATGTATTAAAATTTTTGTTTCCATTGATATAAGTTACATTTTTATTAAAATTATAAATTAATTGAATAATAAAACATTTATTATGCTTCAAATTCTTTTATATTTGTTTTCCAGTTCCCTCCCACAGTAACTGGAGATCAAATTGAATGAATTTAATGCTTTATAATCGTTATCATATAATTAATATATTTAAAGTTATAGGAAATATATTCAGTAATTCTATCATTTGTTTTAGTATAAGAGTAGAATATAAGTTGTTGGTTAGATTAATTGGAGAAGTTTGAAGTTTCAAATTTATAATTATATTTATTATTGCTTAGGTATTTGTGTATTGACAGTCTATTGTAAAACTTTACTGTTTTGTATTTAAAACCCCATTGTTTAAATACTCTTTATTAAGATTTTTAATGTCTTCAATAAAGTTTGTTTTAATGTTGTTGATTCTATAAAATCTTAAAAATTGACCAAAAATTCTTTTTATTTTTCAAATTTTTTTTTCTATCTAAAATAAAAACATATTATTCTAACATATAATTACTTTTATTACATTTTTCTCTCCTAAATAAGATATAAATAAAGTCTTTCTTTTTAAACTTCCAAGTACTTCTTGCTGATTAACGTCAACCAACAAATACGAGGACGTTACATGGTGGCAGCGGCAGCGGCGCTTGTAAACAACGCCACGTGGTAAGAACAATTTATTAATTTCCAATTTCTTAAAGTATTTCAGAACATCTCTAATTGCATGTTCAAATAAAATTCAAATTGCATAAGAATATATACAAAAATAATTTAATTTACAAGCAAGAAGAAATAAGTGTATTTTTAGAAGAAGAAAAAATTACAATAACAACAACATGGCGGAAAATGCTATTCGACCTCCAAAACAAATAGGCCTAAACGAACTAAACAAAGAGGGCTGGGAATCTTGGCTTGAAAGCTTTGAATGGTATGAAATTGCTACCCAATTAAGTAGTAAAGCACCAGAGGTACAAGTTGCTATCTTTATGGCTGCAATGGGACGAGAGGCTCAAAATATTTTTAAATCTTTCAACTTGAATAATGCAGATAAAAATAATCTGAGCATTGTAAAAGACAAGTTCAACAACTATTTTTCTCCAAAGCTGAACACTACAATTGAAAGATTCAAATTCAATCAGATGAAACAGAAAGAAGATGAATCATTTAATGATTTTCTGACTAGGATCAAATTACAGATAGCAAACTGCAAATATGCTGTCATGTCTGATGAACTACTTAAAGATCGAATAGTTGTAGGAATTATTAACAATGAAATAAGAGAAAGACTTCTTAGTGAGGCTGACCTTAATCTGGAAAAAGCCACACAAATTTGCATAGCATGTGAAAATGCCACAAACCAAATGAAACATGTACTATCCGACTCAGACAAACAAGTTGCTGTGACAAAGATGAACAGTAAGAAGTGGGAAGATAGAAAAGAGCCGAGGAAAGAAAACACCACTAACCAAAGTCACAAAATAATAGAAAACTGCAGAAATTGTGGTAGATCCCACAAAATCAACCAATGTCCGGCATATAAAAGAGATGCAACAAATGCAAGAAACTCAACCATTTTGCTAATCTTTGCAGATCCCAGAACACAAATTCATACAAAGTAAGACAAATTGTTGGGTCACCAGAACCTGAAATGAATCAAGAATTTGTAATCCAGTCAGTTTAAAACACCAACTTGACCGAAGATTGGTATGAAGAAGTAAAAATCAAAGGCAAAAAGGTAAACATGAAACTAGACACAGGTGCACAGTGTAACGTGTTGCCACTCAGCCTGGCAGGGAGATTAAATTTGGAAATCCAAAGGTCTCCAGTAAAAAGTTTAATTTCCTTTTCAGGACATCGAATTCCTGTCGAAGGACAAAGTCTAGCAATGTGCATGGTGAAAAACATGACTGCCTACATACGTTTCATCATATCCAGAGATAACACATGTCCCATCCTAGGCAGACAAACCTGTTCCAATTTAGGTCTTGTCAAGCGAGTAAACACCTGTCAAGCAATTACACAGGAATACCAAGAATTATTCGAAGGGATAGGATGTTTGAAAGGATATGAATACGAGGCAAAGTTTCAGACTTCGGACATGAACATGCAAGTAAGACCACCCAGACCTATTCCTCTATCTATTAAAGAAAGTGTAAAGAAAGAACTTGAGGAAATGGAAGACAATGGGATTATAAAGAAAGTAAATTACCCTACCCCCATCTCCAGTCAGATGGTTATAGCAAAACTGAAAGGAAAAATACGTATATGCATTGACCCATCGGATATCAATAAAGTAATTCTAAGAAGCCATTTCCCATTACGGACTTTTGATCAGATTGCAGTAAACCTGCATGGTTCAAAATACTTCACAAAGTTGGATCTGAAGAAAGGATACTGGCAGATCAAAGTAGCCACCAACTCACAACGCTACTTTACCTTCAGCACTCCGTGGGGAAGATATATGTTCTTGAGAGTTCCCTTTGGAATTAAAACTGCTCCAGAAATATTCCAGAAAATCATGGCAGACTTACTCCAAGACCTTGAGGGTACAGAAAATTCAATGGACGATATCCTGATTCATGCTCCGGATCCACAGACCCTGGAAATAAGGACAAGAGCTGTACTACAGAGGCTTAAAGAAAATGGAATCAAACTGAATAGAGATAAATGCAAATTTCAACTTCAAGAAGTCCAATTTTTAGGCCATATTGTCACGACAGAAGGCATTAAAATTGACCCTGAGAAAGTGCGTGCAATAGGAGAAATTAAGTCGCCAAGCAACAAGCAAGAACTACAACGTCTCTTAGGAATGGTACAATACCTGAGCAGGTTCATCCCTAACCTTGCAGAGAAAACCAAAAACATGAGGTTGCTTTTGAAAAAAGATACACCTTGGCTATGAGACGAATCCTTCGATTGTGATCTCTTAGAGATCAAGACTTTGCTCAGAACTGCACCAACTCTGAAATTCTTTAATCCCAACGGAAATCTGACACTTTCAGTAGACGCCAGTTCATATGCCCTTGGAGCAGTTCTATTACAAAACGGAAAGCCCATAGCCTACGCTTCATCAGCTCTCAACTCCACTCAGCAGAACTACGCTCAGATAGAAAAGGAAGCACTTGCCATCAAATTTGGATGCGACAAATTCCATCAACTCATTTATGGCAAAACTGTTGACGTCGAGACGGACCACCGTCCTTTAGAAACCATATTCAAGAAGCCGTTAAGCAAAGCACCCCCGAGGCTCCAGAGAATTTTTCTACAGATACAACAATATGATCTCAGAATTAAATAAAAGAAAGGAAAAGAACTGCTAACAGCTGATCTACTAAGTAGAGACTGCTCATATGAAGACACCTACTTGGAAGAAAACTTCGAAGTACTGATGACCACCCCGACAAATAAGTCAAGCTATGAGGAACTTCAAACTCTTACAAAAGAGGACCAAGAACTACAAGAACTAAAAAACCTAATCTTATATGGCTGGACAAACTACAAATCAGCAGTCCCTGAAAGCTGCAAGAAATACTGGCCATATAGAGATGAACTCTCAACAAACGAAGACCTAATCTTCAAAGGTAGCAGAGTCTTCATTCCCCTAAGGTGGAAAGCAAAGATACTCAAGTTAATCCACGAAGGACACCAAGGAACAAACAGCTGCTTGAGAAGGGCCCGAGACTCAATATAATGGCATGGCATGTCCCAAGACATCATCAACACAGTAGAAAATTGTAGGACTTGCCAAGCGAATCAGAGGAACAAGACAAAAGAACCAATGATCATAAAAGAGATACCGAGTCTTCCTTGGGAGATAGTCGCAGCTGACATTTTTTCAATAAAAGGAAAAAATTACCTGTTAATAACAGATAACTACTCAGGATTCATTTATTTCAAAGAAATGAAGACAATGAACTCTGCAGAAATTATTGAATCTCTTAAAAAATGGTTTAGCGTACATGGAATTCCCAGACTCCTGGAAACTGATAATGGGCCAAACTTTACGTCCAGGGACTTTAAAGACTTTCAAAAGAAGTGGTTGTTCGACCACCAGACATCAAGTCCTCTATATCCTAAATCTAACGGATTAGCAGAGAGAGCGGTACAGACAGCCAAGAACCTCATCAAGAAGTGTTTGGATTCAGGACAAGAAGTGGAACTAGCACTTTTGAACTTTTACAACACTCCTAGAGATGGTCTTCCTTCACCGGCTCAGTGTCTGTTCAGTCGCAGGACCAGAACCCTCCTTCCCACTAGCACTCATCAGTTGGATCCAGAAATCCAAAAGGGACATACACAAAACCTAAGAAATAAGCGGGAGAAGCAGAAAACACACCACGATAAGACAGCTAAGACAACGCGAAGCTTCAAAGAAGGTGAAAAGATAATGCTGAAACAGCATCACCGTGAATGGATCCCTGCCAGAGTTACCCAAGAAGTAGCTCCAAGATCATATAAAGTGCAAACACCTACTGGTGAGTACCGCCGCAACAGCTCCTTCATGCGACATACGAATCTGGAGAGTCCAAAGCAACAGCGAAGGAGAATCCCGGAGATCCCCAAGTCAACTCTACCGGAAGGACCTGGCCCGAGCGGTGATAAGGAACAGGCTCAAGTTCCCGAAGAACTCAATACTTCTCCAAGAGCATTCTCAGGCCAGGAACCCAGGAGTGATCACCAGAACGCGGAGCACAAGAACGGCACCCTGCCCATTACAACAAGGTCCGGGCGGATCATCAAGCCACACAAACGATTTGAAGAATGAATTTCTTCAAAGGGGGAGATGTAACGGCAGCTGGCATGCCTATATAATAAATTATCAGTGAACACATATTTATCACTGATGATACTCTGTGCAGTTGCTTTTTGGACTTGTTTGTAATATAGATCACATGTAAACATATGTCTGATAATTAAGATTCTATATCTGATGTTGGCCTAAAAGAAATAAAGTCTTTCTTTTTAAACTTCCAAGTACTTCTTGATGATTAACGTCAACCAACAAATACGAGGACGTTACAAATATAATACATATGAACAACTTTTTAATCTCATCTAACTTAAACACAAAAATAATTATCAACTTTTATCTTATATAATTAATTTAGATTTAGCTTGCTAATCTAATAGAATTTCATTTTTATATATAAATATTACTATTATTAAAAGTTTTAAATATAGTTATATCAATATATAAATCCATCTTAACTCACTCTATAATATCAACTTAATTTAAATTATATTTAAGATTTAAAATTTTATTTGATAAACTTTATTATTTACATTTCATATAAATTCATACGAGCTTGCTCTATGATAATAACTTAATTTAAGTTATATTTAAGATTTCAATTTTTAATAGACAAACTCTGTTATTTACATATCCAAAAGGTATAATTTATATCTTAAAGGAAAGATTAAAATATAAAAGTAATTATAATCACATAATACTCACAGAATTTTTTTTCTCAGTGTTTTAGTCAGTTTAAAGATGTTTTTTATTAGTTATTCTTACAATTACTACAGATATACATACAACAATCTATATTTATTATCAAACAAATTATTAATTATTTCAACTAACATCTATAGCAAATAATTTTTAATGATAAAAAAAAACGTTTTAAAGAATAACAAACTAAAAAACTTAAAAAAAAACTACAAACATTTTTGGGTTAGCACCCCTTCTATGTTCTCTAAACTCGCTAAAAATTGTCTAAATAAGAAATGTCAAACTTGCCCAACTTTCAAGAACCATGACACATTTCAAACACCTAGTTGTAAGATAGAAAACACTATTTATAAATTAACTTGCCAAACTTGTCAACTTTCATATATAGGACAAACTTGCAATCCTTTAAACATAAGAATAAATTTACATAGAAACCACTCCAAAAAATCAATTGGTAACACATACATGAAACAACACAATATAAAATACATACCTTTAACAATTACATGATAGAAATACTTGACATTTGTCAAGACAAAAAACAACGATTATTATTAGAAAACAATTACATTTATCAACACAACACTTTATCGACACTTCTTGAAGAAGGGCTATTTACGCCCGAAAGCTCGAAGACTATTATTTTTGAAATAAAAGAAACTTATCCTCGGAATTTATTTATGTTTGCTGCTTATTACAACACTTTATACCCTTATGGACTTAACGACGAACTTAACCACACATACACACCACAACCATCTGAAATATCAATCTATGAAATTAGTAATAAATACAAAAAACATAACTCTAATAATAACTCAGTCAAAATCAGAGGTAAAACTACCAACAAATTAGGCTTCATAAACTTTAATAACTTATTAGACACAAACAAAATGTACACAAAAAATTTCATTGAAAATTTTATTAAAACATTATTCAAATTAAATAATAGCAAACTTATAAAACTTGTAGAACACATTAAAATTCACAATCTTTCTAATAGATTAACAGATATCACAAACGTCATCTTCAAATACAGAAAAATTAAACAAAAGAATAACCAAATTAACATTATTATTAAATTCAATAACAAATTATTTGACCATTTCAAATTTAATGATATATTTAATGACCAATCTATTAACAGTTTATTTCCTATAAAAGGTTTAAATTTTAAAACTACCTGGAAATATAACAAGAATATAGGCAGTATATTATGCAATTATAACCCGTTTATTAATAATCTAACAAATTTTAAAAAATCTAAATGTAATTGCCACAATGTTCTAGATAAATATAAATTCACAGGACATATTTTAACTAGCGATTATTCTTTTTTGGAACCAAAACTCCAAAACATTTTAAATAGAGGATATAAATATATACCTCAGATCAAACACAATTTCAATAATACAATTAAATCTATATTAAAAGACATCGATATATTCATTAATAAAACTAGTATAAAACACAGAATTCCTGAATTTACTTTCCTAGAATGGAAATATAAATTAAGTAAAGAAATAAAAAACTATTATAACAACACACTAAAATACATAAGCCCTAATGAATCGGAAATTAATTCCTTAAAAGACAATTTTGAAAACTTACAAAAAGATTTTATCATATGTCCAATAGATAAATGTTCAAATAATTTATCTATTATATGTAAAAACTTATATCATGACCTTCTAAAAAATGAAATTAATAACAACAGTAAATACACTTTCATAAAAACAACTGAAACTAAAATCAAAAAAGATATTAAAAATGTAGAAAACACACTAAAAATCATTAATTACAACAAAAACACAAACATACCGAAATTTTATATTATTCCTAAATTACATAAAACACCAATCTCATTTAGAACAATCACATCAGGAATAAACTCAGTCATAAAAAACATAGATTTAAGACTAGCTTCAACACTTCAATTCATAATAAATAAAATAACTAACAAACATAATTATAAATTCATAGATTCTAATAAAAAAATCATTAACTTCCTAACAAATAACCTACAAAAGATCAATACAGTTCATACATTTGATTTTGAAGATCTTTACTCTAACATACGTTTAGAAGACCTTAATAATAAAATACACAGCTTAATAAATGAATTCATTAATGATAAAACATTCCATATTCAAATTATTCACAACAAATACAAAACATTTAAATTAGATAACAAAACAGCAAAAACATTACTTGAAACCTTCTTAAACTTTAATTATATTAATTTTAAAAACAAAATATACATTCAATCTAAAGGTGTTCCAATGGGAACTTCATCCAGTCCTCTACTAGCCAACTTATTACTTTTTTGGTATGAAAGAGAGTTCTTCCTACAGAATGATGTAAATTGGCATATGTTCCGCTATGTAGATGACATTATTATCTTGAATAACCCACAATTCAATAATATCATTTACAAAATATACCCTAAATATTTGAAACTTAAAAATAATGAAAAGATAACTAATAACAGAAAAGTTAACTTTTTAGACTTAAATATAAACCTTGCAAACAAATCAGTTGGAACATATGACAAAAGAAATTGTTATAATTTTAAAATTATTAAATTCTGTAATGTCAATTCCAACATATCATCAAATTGCTGCAAAGGCATATATTTTGGTCAATTTTTAAGATTTTATAGAATCAACAACATTAAAACAAACTTTATTGAAGACATTAAAAATCTTAATAAAGAGTATTTAAACAATGGTTTTAAATACAAAACAGTAAAGTTTTACAATAGACTGTCAATACACAAATACCTAAGCAATAATAAATCCTTATATCTATAAAAATGAAATGCGAAATCGATGTTTGTTATCGCATCACGCAAAATCTACTGACTCAATCATTATGGAATTTCGCATGTAGGTAGCTGAAGATTTCGTTTAACATATAGGCTATTCAAAAAACTACAAAGGTTAATGTACTTTTTTTAAAAATTATTTAACTGAATTGGATTAGTTCCCGCCTTTTGCCGCTTGGCGGCGCACTGGTCGCGACGATAAATGAATTTGATTGGTTAATAATTTTACACGTTGTTTGTTTTTAATTTGTAATTTTGTTGTTTTGTAATTTTACACGATGAATGTCTTTAGAAGGTAAGATTATTTATATATTTTTAAACTCTTTGGAGATAATATTAATCGATCGTTATCAAATTTATACGTCCCCGGAACCTGGGTTAATTAAAACTGTATTGTGAAATATCGCGCGTAGTTAGCTGAGGTTTTAGTTTAGCATTTAGGCTAAAAGTGCAAAAATTGTATTTCGAATAACCTTTTTTTTCCTTTTTAGAAGTTAAGATTTTATTTATTTATTTAGTAATATTTTTTCAAATTAAATTAATTGGAAATATTATTTATTTCGCAGCTTATTCATATCTTTTTTGCTTCGTTTAATTTTAGTTAGTGTAAATATAACGATCTACATTTTAAAAGATAAGGTTTACTATTTGATTCTCATAAGGAATATTCCTATTTTAAGACAAATTGAGACAGTATTCTATTTTTTTTTTCTTATATTTAGAGTAAGTATAAATTTTATTGAAGTTGTAAAAAGTATATTTCTTGAAAAAAGTATGTTTTTCTATATAACTTGCTACGTATATTTTACTATATGTTTGTTCCATGTAATATGTTTATGCTCTAATAGCATTTATATTGTAAGCAGCAGCTATGCATTTTCAGTAACTGCTTTTTTAAGGGTAGGCTCAAATTATTTTTGCTGTCATTTGTTTAGTTAGGGTTTATATTTATCTGCTTCACAATAAATAACTGCTCATATATATCTATAGGGTAATACCATATTTTTGAATAAATGTATTTAGATATATAGATGCAAATATGCTCATATTTAAATAAAGAAATATACAATCAGCAATCGATTGGTGCATAATTTTACATGATGTTTGTTTCTAGACTAAATTTATTCAAATCAAGATAGCTTTTTTCATGCTTTTAAAAGTAAAGATAATATATTTAACGTTTCATAATACTTTCAAATTAAAGCCGGAAATAATATTGCTTTTTCCCATCCTGCAGGTCTACATTACACTGCAACATGCTATCATAACTCTGGATTTTGGCATTGATATTTATATAATGTGAAAGTACTGTTTGCTACCTTAAGCTCTGGAGAGATTATAATGTGTCTACAGATCCATCATGTGGAAATCACACCATAGTGAAAATGCATTTAGCTGGTAGCAATGTATCACATTTGTAGACATGTGGTGCGCTTACAGTAAAAGCAGTCGCTACCTACCCAACATGGTTATCATGGCCTGTACCACGCGTACTAGGGATAATTAAAAAAAAAAGGAAGCAAGACCGAATACAAATAATTACATTATGTGTGGTTTCAGTTACATTTTGGCTATCTTCAGACAAAGGTACTGAATACATTCAGTAATTTTGTCTTTATATGGCAACAATGCTGTTACTGAAACATCACACATATATATATATATTTTTATTTGGTCTTGCTTTTTTGGTATTTTTACAATTGCCCTTGACTATTAGAAAATTATGCAAATTTCCTTTTTATTTTATATACCATTTTAAAAATTATATTCTTTTGTTAAAATATCCAATTTCCCACACTTTTCTAAAACTGCAACAATAACTAATACAAAATTCTTCCAAGTCCAGGTATTTCAATATTGCAGAAATATATTACATTTATAAAAGTTGCTCAACTATTTAGATATGTAAATGCCGGATTTGGTGCCCTTTAAAATGTTTGCTCTGGCTGTTTCTTCTTGGACAGCCGAGAGTGAAGTGGACAAAGTGAAATTTTCAGGTTGTGCCGACCATTTTCCTTTATTCACACTAATCATTAGATTTTTTTTTATTTTTAAGAATAAAAGCCCAGTTTGGTTACTTGCACTCACTGGAGGGGTTGGACTTTTTCAAGAAACAGGAGCCATTGGGGCAATTTTTTTTTCAGAACAAAGTGTCTGAATCTGCATTCGATGACCCCGGGTCATGGTTTTTAAAAATCAACAGTTTAGACCACTCCTCCAAACAGCACTCTATTCATTAGATGTGTTTGTGAAATGGATCCTATATTACAGATTTTTTTACACGCATTTTCGATATTGCTGTTTGCAATTTATCTCCATTTTGCTGAAAGAAAATTCATTACATTGAGTTTACAAACAGTTGGGGCCTCTATTCATTCATGAGTAAACCTCGCTCGAACACTACCCAGGCGAAGCCGGGTCCAGTCGGGTAAAACCCGGGCGTTGCCCAGGCCACTCGGCTAGTATAATTATAAATTTGAAACTTCAAACTTCTCCAATTAATCTAATTAACAACTTATATTCTACTCTTATACTAAAACAAATGATAGAATTACTGAATATATTTCCTATAACTTTAAATATATTAATTATATGATAACGATTATAAAGCATTAAATTCATTCAATTTGATCTCCAGTTACTGTGGGAGGGAACTGGAAAACAAATATAAATGAATTTGAAGCATAATAAATGTTTTATTATTCAATTAATTTATAATTTTAATAAAAATGTAACTTATATCAATGGAAACAAAAATTTTAATACATATTTTCACAATCTTTAAAATTTCTAATGATTCTTTTCTGACAGCTTTTCTAACTTCAAACAATTTTAAAAATAAGATTTCCTAGAAGAGGGAAGGTTACTTTTAGAACAATGTTGGCGGGTCCCTGGCAGACAGATGTTACATCCACACATGTGCGCTGTCTCTAGGGAGCGGCAGACGCCACTTTGAATAAGTAAGTAAACAACCTCCTTCTATGTTATCTAATATTAATTTAATTATACAGTTTAATGGTCGAAGAGAAATCAATCCATAATGAAGTAAGGGTGAAATGGGATGTGGTATTTTCATCTGAAGAGCCCTGGTACCACAGATTTCTCTTTCCAATAGATTTTCCAATCTCCTTTTGTGTAATGTCCTGGTCTACCATTAGGGTTCCAAAAAATAATTTCTAATAGGCAAAGATTTAAAATATGTTTATCTATCCTTAACTAGGCAAAAACATTATATCATATTATTCTTACTCTTAGGAAAAAAAAACTCTAAAATTATAATGGAAAAAAAAATTATATAAAAAAATTACAAAAACTATTAATTAACTAAAAAATACTAACACCCTTTCAATTCTCTACCTGTTTGAAATAAAAGTGTATGGTTCTTTCTTTATCTCTTTCCTCTCTTTTACTAAAAAATAAATATATAATCATTATAAATCTCTTCTTTATTCCTATTTATTTTAAGAGTATGTCTAAATGACAGGTAAAAGCCGATGCTAAAAGACGTTACGTTGTTAAATCTTCTTTTCTTGTTAAATTTTCTTTTTATTTTTCAATTTTTTTTTCTATCTAAAATAAAAAACATATTATTCTAACATATAATTACTTTTATTACATTTTTCTCTCCTAAATAAGATATAAATATAATACATATAAACAACTTTTTAATCTCATCTAACTTAAACACAAAAATAATTATCAACTTTTATCTTATATATTTATTTATATATATTTGAATATTTAATCAAAAGAAACAAACACAAACATATTAAATTAAATGAATGCAATAAAGAAGAAAATAATGCGAATTATGTATATTCAAAACAACAACAATGATGATGACAACTTAAGAATTACATAAGCAATAAAATGTTCAAAGAAAATTTCACGCTGATATATTACACCATCTTCCCGCTACATTCAAATATATCTTGAAGGAGGTCTCCGATTTCTTGGTGGGTTTCTTCTTGGGATGGGTCCTTCATTACTGGCTTCGGGATCCGGTGAACGAGACGACTCCCCTGAAATGCCTCCATCATTCTGGTCCACGAGTCCAGAGTCCCGCTGCTGTCTGGCTGTTTCTATAGGCGGCGATTCACTTCTGCCTCTGTTGGGCATATCAGCCTCAGGAATGATGATATCAGTTTCCTCTCTTTGGCGTCCATATTGTCGATCTTCATCTCCACCATTCTCCCACCTCTTCCTTATTTGATCTCGATGATAACCTTTGACCTGTCCGTGTATTAAAACTGTATAGACTCGGGATCCTTTTCTCCCCACTATTCTGCCTGGAATCCATCGATCCCCGCCTCTAAAATTTCGACACCAAACCATGTCATCTATTCCAAACTCATCTTGTTGAAATCCGTGGTCGTATTTCATTTGCCTGGCCTGCTGCTCTTTTACTATTGATTCCAGATTTGGATGTATAATTGATAGTCGGGTTCGAAGGGAACGCCCAATAAAGAGTTCTGACGGAGCCTTCTTGGTTGTTTCATGAGGGGTGCTACGATATGCCAGCAAAATTTTTGATAGCGTGTCCTGAATGGTATCCCAGGTTTTCTTTTATTTTTGTCTAATGCCATTTTTATCATCTTGACAGCTCTCTCTGCCAGGCCATTGCTCTGAGGATGGTACGCAGGAATCAGTGTTTGTTTTATTCCATTATTTTTCAAAAAAATTTTCATATCACTACCCGTAAACTGAGGGCCATTATCTGATACTATTTCTTCTGGCAAACCATAAGATGAAAAAAGTCGTCTTAATTGCTCAATTGTTTTTGCTGAGGTTATCTCTCTCATTGGGAATGCCTCGACCCACTTAGAATGACTATCCACGACAATTAGCAAATTGATGTTATCTTTGTTTGCATAATCAATATGGATCCGCTGCCAAGGTCTAACTGCCCAAATCCAAGGTTGCCACTTCACTCTATTTGGGCCATCCTGAACCTGTTGGCAGTTTCTACACCTGTTTACCAGGAACTCAATTTCATTGTCTAGATTCGGCCACCAGAAATGAGACCTTGCCACAGACTTCATTTTGCTCATCCCTGAATGGGTCTCGTTAAGGCAACTCAACAAGTTCGGTCTGAGAGAGGAAGGAATAATGACCCGCATCCCCCACAATAGACACTCTCCGTCCACAGTCAGCTCCAGTTTTCTCTGAAAGTAAGGTCTGAGGTGGTCTGGCACCCTCTCAGGCCAGCCATGCTGGGTATAGCACTTCACTATTGATAGCACTTCATCCTTTTGAGTTTCAATTCTAATTTCTTCAGCCGTGATTGGCAAATCCTCCATGTAGGACAGTGCATAAATGTTATCCAGTCTCGAAGTTTCCTCACTCTCAACTGGAAGACGTGACAGAAGATCTGCATTTCCATGATCTTGAGTTTTTTTAAACTTGATATCGTAGGTATAAGCCGACAGAATTATCGCCCATCTCTGTAATCTCGAAGTTGATAAAGTAGGAATTCCCGATTTTGGGCCTAAAATAGACACTAGCGGCTTATGATCCGTTATCAGGGTAAAGCGTCTCCCATAAATAAACTGATGGAATTTGGTCACTCCATAAATTATTGCGAGAGCTTCCCTCTTAATCTGAGAATAGTTGCGCTCGGCTCCTGATAGGGTCCGAGAGGCAAACATGATCGGTCTTTCCTGGCCTCCGATGACATGAGACAGAACCGCGCCAATTCCAATCTGGGATGCATCCGTGGCCAAAAACAAAGGCAATGTGGTGTCGTACGGAACTAAGACCCTCTCAGAGGTAATGCTACTCTTGCACTTTTCAATAGCCTCTTCACACTCCTTGGTCCAGCTCCAGCAATTCTTTTTATGAAGCAGCTCGTGAAGAGGCCTCAACAGATCCGGTAGATTTGGAATAAATTTTCCATAATAATTCACCAATCCAAGAAATGACCTCAACTCAGAGATGTTTGTCGGACTCTTGGCCTTCTGTAAAGCTTGCACCTTGTGATCCAAAGGTCGGATGCCATCTTCCTTGATAAGATGGCCCAAATACTCGATTTCTCTTTGCACAAATTTACATTTATCCTTCTTCAGTTTAATGTTGTATTTTTCCAAACGCAGAAACACAGTTTTCAAAACAGCCAAGTGTTTCTCCACTGAAACTGTAGCTATGAGGACATCATCAATATAGCAAATAACGCCCTCTATTCCAGCCAGAACCCTATCCATCACAGATTGGAAATAACTAGGGGCATTAGCCAGCCCAAAAGGCATTCTCCTAAACCTGAAAAGTCCCTTATGTGTGTTGATAGTTAAAAATGGCTGGGTGCTCGTTGCCACCTCTAGTTGCAGGTAAGCGCTGCTCAAATCTGATTTTGAAAAATATTTCCCCTTGGCCAAGATAGCAAACAAGTCTTGCTGAGTGGGGAGCGGATAAGCTGCTGTATCCAAGAATCTGTTCAAAGTTACCTTAAAATCACAACAAATTCTCATTTCCTTATTTTTTTTTTGTACCACTACTACTGGAGTTGCCCACTGGCTACTCCTCACCCTATATAAGTAGTATCCCTTTGTCACCATATTTCCTAAAGCTTCTGTAACCGCCGTTCTAATCGCAAAAGGCACCGGTCGAGCCTTATGAAATATTGGGCTGACGTCACGAATATTCATTGAAAATGTGAATCCTTTTATGGGCTCTGCTGTGTCATTGAACAAAACTTGGTGCTCTTTCAAAAATTCAGCAATAGCAATTTCCGAAGGTATCTGGTTCACCGCAAAATAATCAATTTTCAACAAATTTATCCATTCTCTCCCCAGCAGGGCCTTTTTTTCACCTGTGACTACTACTGCTCGAAGCATTGAAGTCTTGCCCTGAAATTCCACCTTAACGATAACTTCGCCCAGAATTGGTACTACTGTCCCGTCATATGTCTTGATGATCATTCCGATAGTTTTTAACTGTGCATTTGGAAGATACTTCTTGAAATCATTCTCCGATATCAAGGTTAGACAACTTCCCGTATCCAATTCAAAATCTATAAAATTGTTCTCGACTTTCAATCTTATGATATAGGGAGGGTCACTTGTCGTAGTATTTATTCTATAAACCTTCTTCAACCTTGCTGTTATGTTTATCGCTAGCTTGTTTTAACAATATATGTAATGGAAAACAAGTCGTTCCTTAAATAAATATATATTTGTTTATATCTAAAGGGATGTCCTCGTAACTACAACATACGTGAGTACAAAAACAACCTGAAATCCTTACAAAGGAACATCGTATTTTGCTAAGCCTATATCAATCTGGTAGCAGAGCGTGGTTTGGGCGCGCGATATATTACAACCACTTCTATAGAAATTTCATATATTTCTGTTACGCAAACTTTGACTTTAATCATCATAGATGCTGACGTCACTACTATTACGCAACTTCCAACTTCAACCTTGCTGTTATGTTTATCGCTAGCTTGTTTTAACAATATATGTAATGGAAAACAAGTCGTTCCTTAAATAAATATATATTTGTTTATATCTAAAGGGATGTCCTCGTAACTACAACATACGTGAGTACAAAAACAACCTGAAATCCTTACAAAGGAACATCGTATTTTGCTAAGCCTATATCAATCTGGTAGCAGAGCGTGGTTTGGGCGCGCGATATATTACAACCACTTCTATAGAAATTTCATATATTTCTGTTACGCAAACTTTGACTTTAATCATCATAGATGCTGACGTCACTACTATTACGCAACTTCCAACTTCAACCTTGCTGTTATGTTTATCGCTAGCTTGTTTTAACAATATATGTAATGGAAAACAAGTCGTTCCTTAAATAAATATATATTTGTTTATATCTAAAGGGATGTCCTCGTAACTACAACATACGTGAGTACAAAAACAACTAGAAATCCTTACAAAGGAACATCGTATTTTGCTAAGCCTATATCAATCTGGTAGCAGAGCGTGGTTTGGGCGCGCGAATTGGACTAACCGCCAATTGATCCATTTAAATCATAAATAAATTAAATAATTGTACTAACCGCCTATTTAGAAAGAAAAAGTTGAATGAAAATGGATACACATAACTTAGCAAAAATCGAACAGTTAACAGAAAACAACTATACAACGTGGTCCATGAAAATGGAAGCAATTCTAGATTCAAAAGATCTCTTCGAGGACGTAATTGTTAATGACGAGCCAGACTTAACAAATAATAAACTAGAATATGATATTTGGAAGAAAAAGAATCGGGAAGCATACAGCCTAATAATATTGTCACTTTCGGATGACTTAACAATCATCTTTCGAGGCGATAAAAGGGCCAAAAGAATTTGGTACGACATAAAGAAAAGGTTTGAAGGATCTCTAGAAAATAAAAGGATAGACCTAATGTTGGATCTAGCCAGACTAAAATTGAACCCAAATGAAAATGTTAACATGTATATTGTACGAGCACAGAAACTGGCACAAGAGATCACCCAGCTAGGAAAGACAGTCACAGAAAGAGAACTTGTACGATACATTGTTGAAGTACTCACACCTAACTTTGACACGATCACAGCAGCACTGTCAATAAACAGAGGAATCTCCTTACCAGACTTGAGACAAACTCTACTGGATTTCGAGAAGAAGAGACAGGACAGAAGCAAAAATCATGAAAATGCTTTCAGATCATCAGGCAACCAATTCAAAGAAAAGTCATGCTACATTTGCAAAAGAAAAGGACATTTCAAGAAAGACTGTTGGTTCAACCCTAACAACAACGGAAATCAAAATAATACAACAAACAAAAATAACATGGCCAGTACAAGGAACTACCATAAAGGACCAAAACAAAACAAAGACACAGCCAGATCAGCAATCCAAGAACGAACGGAGGAACCATCCCAACGAAGAGACTCCACTTCAGAATACGCACTACATGCAATCACAAGGGAGGAACGCCCGACGACTCAGGACGTGTGGATAATTGATTCTGCGTGCACAAGCCACATGACTTCCCATGGTGAATGGATCGAGCACAAGACGGAGGATAGAAGAAGCATACAAGTGGCGGAAGAAGGGAGACACATCGAATCTACCTCATCAGGATCAATCCAAGCTACTGTACAAGGTAAGGACAAACTTAACAACTCTGTAACCCTGCATAATGTCCTCCATGTACCACACCTGAAAGGAAATCTAATGTCCATTCCAAGCGTAGTAAGAAGAGGGAACTCTGTTCTTTTGAATTCTGAAGGAGCATACATATACTCTTCTGATGACAAGCTAATAGGAACAGGAAACTTTGATGGTAACATGTACACATTGAACCTATCACGTTTATCTGAAGCAACTCATGTTCCAAATGAACATTGCTTGATTTCAAAGGACAATTCAAGGACTGCATGGCACAGAAGGTTAGGACATCCTAGTGACAACAAATTAGACCTGATTTTGAAGAACAATCTTCTAAAAGGCTTGAACTCTATAAATGGTACCCTTGATCAATGTGATGCTTGCTCCTTGGGAAAAATGACCAAAGTACCCTATGTTCACACAGATAGCAATCAGGAAAGCTACCCCTTTGAAGCCATTTATGTCGATCTCTGTGGTCCAATGAGAATAAACTTCTTGGGCGGAAGTAAATATTTCTTGACCATCGTAGATGGATTTTCTAGGAGAATATTTGTAGAATTTCTCAAAGATAAACTCTCAGCAGCAGAAGTTTTGAAGAAGTTTATTGTAAAGAGAGAAAACGAGCTAAACTCAAAACTAAAACGACTTAGAACAGATAACGGAACAGAATTTATCAATAAAAACCTTGAAACCTTCATAGAATCCAAAGGAATTAAACATGAACTAACTACACCGTACACCCCAAGAAGCAATGGGAGAGTTGAAAGAGCTAACAGAACACTATTAGACAAAGGCCGAACACTTCTGGCAGACTCCCAATTACCCCTACACTTCTGGGCAGAAGCTGTGAATACAGCTGCATATCTGTACAATCTAACTCCCACAACCAATGACCCAGACACTACCCCTATGGAAAAATGGAAAGGTAAAAAGCCATCCGTCTCTCACATCATGAGATTTGGTTGTGAAGTCTTCTATAAACTCGAGAATCATCAAAGACACAAACTAGAAGCTAAATCTAAGAGATGAATATTTGTAGGCTATTCAAGATGCAGAAGAGCTTATCGAGTATTTAATATCACAGCGAGAGTCATTCTTGAAACCGCAGACATTCACTTCAGAGAGAACAATAATGTCAACTCGGAAGAAAAACAAAGTGATAATAATACGAACACTGACACATATTTCTTCATTCAGGAGGATGAACAACTGGACAATCATGTTCTATCAGATGTTGATATTGAAGAGCCAGCACCAGATACCATGATCAACAGACAGACAGAGTCAAGTGAATCAGACAGACCACAAAGAACTCGAACAATACCTAAAAGATTCGATGACTACGTTCTGGCTACTACGAATGAAATCATTCCGAAAGACTATGATGAAGCCATCGCATGCGAAGACAAGAAACATTGGGAGAACGCAATGCTTGAGGAAATACAGAACATGTACTCGCATCAAGTATGGAAACTGGTACCTAGACCTGTAAACGCTAAAGTTGTCAAAAGTAAATGGGTGTTCAAAATATCTAAAGACCAAGAAAACAAAAACAAAACTTACAAAGCTAGACTTGTTGCAATGGGATACAACCAAATCCCAGGAAGAGATTACAACGAAAGTTTCAGCCCTGTAATTAAAAATGCCACCCTCAGGACTATTTTGTCAATGGCAGCAACAAAAGATTCAGTCATTTAACTATTTGATGTGAAAGCAGCCTATCTAAATGGAAACATTGAAAACACAATATTCATGGAACAACCTGCTGGATTTGTTCAAGACAGAAACAAAGTTTGCAAACTCAACAAAAGTATTTACGGTCTACTTCAATCCGGAAGATCGTGGTATGAGAAATTCAGTCAAGTACTTCATGACTGTGGACTGGAAAAACTTAAATCTGATCCTTGCTTATTTAAATGGAAGAATGAAGACAAATACTTCTATGTCGGGATATATGTTGATGACTTTATCACTGTCTCAGATTCTGAAGATACCTCAAACAGATTCATCAATAAATTGAGACATCACCTGGAAATAAAGGATGTAACATGTAAAGGCATGTTTTTGGGAATCAAGATCATACAAGACAAGGAGGGAATTTCGCTACAGCAAAGCCACTATGTACAACAAATATTGCAGAAATATGGAATGGAAACTTGTAAGGAAGTTCCAACACCAGGTTCCAAAGAAATCAATTTGGACAATCATATTGAAGATGACAATTGTGATCAGCACACTTACCAAGAAGCCCTTGGAATGCTAATGTTTCTAGCTGTCAACACCAGACCCGACATCGCTTACATCACTAGCAAACTTTCACAGTACTCCAGACAACCAAAACAGATGCACTGGACAGCAATCAAAAGAGTGATGAGATACCTACGAGGAACAATTGACCTAGGAGTGAAATTTGAAAGAGGGAAGACTGGAATCCTGAAGTCCTACACCGATGCCAGCTGGTCGACCACTCAAGATGGAAAATCCTACGGCGGATATGTATTGAAGCTCGGCGAAGCAACTATAGACTGGAAAAGTAGTAAACAACCACTCGTCGCCCTCTCCACAATGGAAGCGGAAATGATAGCTGCTTGTGAAAGCTGCTGTCAAATCAAGTGGATAATAAACCTATTACGAGAGCTGGAAGAATGGAATTTCACGGAAAAACCAACTGCGATCTATACAGACAGTCAGTCATTGATCAACTGGATCTCCAGCCCTAAACAAAGCAGTCGCTGTAGACATATCAACAGAAAGTACCACTTCTTGAGAGACTGTTATGAATCCAGAGACATCTGCCTTCTGTACAAGCCATCCCAGGACCTGGAGGCGGATATCTTCACAAAGGACCTATCCCGAGACCAGATGAAGAAACACCTGGAGAACCTCAGCATCGTGGGAATAAAGACAAAGTAAGGAGGGAATTGTTACGCAAACTTTGACTTTAATCATCATAGATGCTGACGTCACTACTATTACGCAACTTCCAACTTCAACCTTGCTGTTATGTTTATCGCTAGCTTGTTTTAACAATATATGTAATGGAACAAGTCGTTCCTTAAATAAATATATATTTGTTTATATCTAAAGGGATGTCCTCGTAACTACAACATACGTGAGTACAAAAACAACTAGAAATCCTTACAAAGGAACATCGTATTTTGCTAAGCCTATATCAATTTCGTTTTAAAGAAATATGATATTCGGAAAACATTTATATAAATATATCTTGCTTCTTAAAGATTATGATCTTATGATTCTGATAATATATATTTGCTAAAACATAAAGCCGTTCTACAAAGCGGTCTGGCCTAAAATTTGTTCTTTTGAGTATTCCAAATAATTTATCAAAAACATATTTATAGAAAAAGAAACCCTTAAAAACAATAATCATAAACAAAAGTTCTGAACCCTTCTTGTACACTTCCCTACAGTTATGAAATTGGAAGAATAGGTAGAACTTTCGAAAGATATAATATCAATATTAGATACCAATCCGCTCCTAACATAAAAAATCTCCTACAACTAAACGTAACCCAAGACAGGAAACCCAAACCAATCTTATATACAGTATCACATGCAAATCATGTACATCATCTTACATTGAAGGAACTGGAAAGACCTTAAAAGAGAGAATCAATCATCTTAAGGCAGCCTTCAAAAATAATAGCCCATTATCACTCCTAGTAGACCATGCAATAAAACAAGGACACATACCAGATTTTGAGAATTCCAAGATATTATACAGAAATATACAGGATAAGCACGCAAGATTATTTCTGGAGAGCTGGGCAACTATAGAAGACAAAAATAGCGTTAATAGAACAATAGATAAACCCCAATCATACCTACAGATAAAACAGAAATAGTAATGTATATATATACAATAGTATTTTATCAATATATAATTTAACAAGTAGCCATATTCCCATTGAACAGTTTGACCACACCAATCTGCTTCATTCAAAACCTCGCCACTCGTGCATCAAATATTTATTTATTTAGATAACTCAGGTTCCTAGAGCTACTACAGAGGTCACAAATTACCTGGGCTGTTCTTCTGACACCTGAGTGATCTTGGTTTTATTTCACAATTTATTTCTTGTTGAAAAGGCTTCAAAATGTATATACAGTTAAACCTGTCTATAGCGCCCCCTCTAAGTAACACCTTCCTCTCTATAGCGCCCGATTTTAAACATTAAAAGTGACCTGTCTATAGCACCCCCTCTCTACAGCACTCTATTTTGATGAGTCCCAAAAGGGGGCGCTATAGACAGGTTTAACTGTATATAAAAGGCCTTTGTGATATATATTTATTTATATGAATATATTTATATATATATATATATATATATATACTGATTAAAGAAAGCCTCAGAATTATTTGATAACGAGTCGAAAATATAATGTTAGTATAGCAGGCTATTTTACTGAACAATGATTTTAAAGTAGTATTATATTTAATTTTACACACACACATATATTGATATACATATAAAGATGGCCTGTGTGGTAGTATGAGGAAAGGGAAGATAGAAGAGCTGGTCAAAAACAACCCCCTTGGTCACCAGATGTCCAGTCTTCCTTCCACTTCTCCCTGGGAAATAATTTATCCTACTCAAAGAAGTTTAAAATCACCTAGATTTGATAAACAGGAGTTCATATCGAGGTGGTCTCTACACCAGTTGTTCCCAGGGTGGTCCTTGAACCTTCTTTTTCCTATCTGTTTTACTCTCGATGGGTTTTTGCCTCTGAATCCTGTCTCCTGTATACGCCTTACAACCCATCACACAACTACAACGACTGCTCTTCACAAATCACCACATATATATATTAAAATTGAAATAAAATATTTAAATTATAAAATATAAATTTTAAATATGACTCTGCTATTATATAAAAATAATATTTTGAATTCACTCTCTCTCTCTCTCGTTTTAAGAATCTGAATTATCTTTAACATTCTGTAATATTAAAAAAAAAAATTATTGCGAATATATAAATTTACATATAAAATTATTTAAAATTTAATTGGCAAAATAAAAAATAATTTTAAAATTGATTTTTGTAAAAAATTGTAGCAAAAAAAAAAGATCTAAATTTCCTTCAATGATCTGAAAATCATTTCTGAAAGTATCTTAATATATATATTATAGATAAAAAATAAGGTATAGGCAAAATTTTTATATTAAATTGTCTAGTTTATAGAATTTTTATTTGATTTTTCGGAGATAAAATTATAAATGAAATTTATTTATAAAAAGAACTACCCTAAAACAATTTAAAAGTTCAAAAGGAGTTTCGAAGAAAATTCGGTATTTTTTATCAATGTAGAGAGAGAGTTTAGAAATTTCTTTAAAAACAGAAGAATATATATTGGGTGTTATAATAATAAAATATTTCCCACTTTCATAGGTTTCTCCATCTTATAACCCCAAGGAGAATCCTCTGTAAGACCTGTGTGTCTTAATAAAGGTTTTTGTGTGTGTGTTATAATAATAAAGCTGTTATTAATTTCCTTAATACAGTAGAACTTCCAAGAGAGAACATTCCCGCTATGAAATTGTTCTTCACAAAGTACAGTTTCATAATTAACTATTTTAAATTATTTTTTATTGCAATAGTGGTCATTTTTCAAGATTATAATGTCAATTGAATATTAAATCTAGAATAGAATACTCTAAAAAGGAATTTTTAGCTAAAAATAAAGCTAAAAATCTTATTTAAAAATAATATTTTTAAAGTCGCACCTAGGTTTTCTATGTTGGAAAAAAAGAAGAATAGTAAATCAATGATCTTGAACTACTTTTAGACTGAAAAAATTGTAATATAAAAACGAGAACAAAGAAGTGTTTTGTTTTACAAAATTAGTAATTGTAATGTAAATTGTTAAATGTTATTTTCTCTCTCTCTCTTTGAAAATAATAAATTTAAAATACTCTCTCTCTTTCTTAAAAGGTAAAATTGCCTAATTCTTTAAAACCATTTCAGCTGTAAGTAAACTTGTTATTTGTTGTTTCATTGTCTGAACCATTAGAGATTCCCAACATTCTAAAGTGAAAAACACGTCCTAGAAAAATGACCGATTGGAAAGATATAGGTATGATGGGAATTACTATATATAGTCACGACCGTCTTTCCTCATTCCTCATCGGCCGGCCGCATCTGTCACGGATGCGCGCGCACAGAGAGGTCACGTGCTCGCCGGCTCCCTCGAGCCGGATTTGAACCAGCGATCTAAGGATCACCGTTGTAACATCTACAGTCGGGTAAAACATATTAATATAGTCACGACCGTCTTTCCTCATTCCTCATCGGCCGGCCGCCTCTGTCACGGATGCGCGCGCACAGGGAGGTCACGTACTCGCCGGCTCCCTCGAGCCGGATTTGAACCAGCGACCTAAGGATCACCGTTGTAACATCTACAGTCGGGTAAAACACGGGCGTTGCCCAGGTCATTCGGCTAGTATATAATATATATAAGTGAAAACATTTACAAAAATATTATTTCAGTTTTTGCCATTGTAAATTTTATAGTTGCGCGCAGTAAATGTATATAATTTATACTCTGAGTAGAGTTTCAATTTTCATACTTGAAAAGAACAAACAAGAAACAAAATAAAAAACAGTAATATATACTTTATACATTATTCACTATTATTAATAAGGTTATTTGTTTTATATTATAAATACCTAAAATATATATTCAAAATTAATTTAAATTTTTATTTTCACAGATTAAAACACAGATTAATTTGATATTCATTATTTTTTATACATCTATTAAATTCATTATTTTATTTTCAAATATTTTTGTTCTCTCTATTATGTGTATGTTTTAAATAATCAAAAATAAATTTCACAAATACAATTAAATAACTTATAAAAGATGGAAGAAGAGAAATCCTGCCGTTTTTTCCTGAAGAACGAGTGCAAGGAAGGTGAGAAGTGTCCTCTTCCCCATGTCAACAACGGGACTCCTGATAATATATGTCGCTTCTTCTTAGAAGACAGATGTACCTTTGGTGCAAGTTGTCTCTACGAACACCGTAGACCTTTCTCAGAGGTAGAGGCTCCAGTTGTAGACAACAACAACGCCCCCTATACTTGCTCTGTTTGTAACCAGTCCGATATTCCCTCGCCAAATAACATCTACAAATTGATGACGAGCTGCGACCATGTCCTTTGTAAGGGATGCAGCGGAATAATGTCGAAGAATCAAGGAAACAACTGCCCGGTATCAAAAGACTGCTCACCCTCCTCAATTGTCTTAAAGACAGACCACCACATGGGACACGAAGAAAAGAAATCCCTAATTGACATCAGGAAGAAGATGTTGAGCGAAATAGATTGCAAATATGGGAAAAGGTACAAATATGGAAACATCTGCCTCTACAGACACCAAGAGAGCCAAACAGGTTCCCAACAAGGCATTATTGAGTCTGGAGTCAGGTGTCAGACCCAAGGCAGACTCCACAAACAAGGACCATTGCAAACCAGCATGGACTGTAGATATGGGTCCAATTGTCGATACCAAAATTGTCTTTATAAGCACCAAGAGACCCAACAAGGACCATGGAAAAGCAGCCAGGACTGTAGATATGGGTCCAATTGTCGAAACCAAAATTGTCTCTACCAGCATCAAGAGACCCAACAAAGACCCTGGAAAAGCAGCCAGGACTGTAAATATGGGTCCAATTGTCGAAACCAAAATTGTCTCTACCAGCATCAAGAGACCCAACAAGGACCATGGAAAAGCAGCCAGGACTGTAGATATGGGTCCAAATGTAGAAACCAAGGCTGTCTCTACAAGCACCAAGAGACCCAACAAGGACAGAAGAACTGTAAGTTTGGGACCAAATGTCACAACAAGCAGTGTCCATTCAGACACACCAAACCTACACCAGGAAGGACAGTGTGTAGATATGAACCTAGGTGTGTCGACAGACGTTGTAAATTTCAACATCCATCCCGCCAAGGTAACGAGAGATGTTGAAGATTGACTTGGGAAGACGTGTCAATTTAAAAAAAATTCTAAATATCAAAAATATGAAAAGGAAACTGGTAAAAATAGAAAAATTGAAAAAAAACTAATTAAAAAAAAAGTATATGAAATCTCCATTTTTTTATATATTTGGTATATTTACCAGACTGTATCAAAAGTACTTTCGCAATATGAAATCAAAAAATAATAAAAAATATATAAAATCATTTTTTTTTTAATCTAGTGGAAGGATGATCTACACCTTTGGTTTTCGACCGCTACATCCCGGGATCAAATCCCGAATTGGGCACTTTTTTTCTAAATAACATTTTTTCAAATGCTCCAAAGGCCCCCCATTCTTGCAAAAGTCCAACCCCACCAGTAAGCGAAAGTAACCAAACAGGGCTCTGGCACATTTGTAAGTGCAAAGTCGAACTACTTTTCTCATGGGTGGACATGTGGTGCACTTACTAAAAAGCAGTTTCCAACTTCTACCCACCATGATTACCATGGCCTGTGTCACGTGCACTAGAGATAATTTTTTAAAAATACTACGTGAAACTTTTGAAAAGGAATCTGATTTCCTTCCCCTGCTAAATTGATGACCAAACAACGGATCATCTCCACTCCATCTGCTCAGTTTTACAACAGCAATGATTTCAGAAGGCCATTCTTCTAGGTATTCCCAATCTCAGCTTGGAATCGCTAGACATTCTTCTATCTAGTAATAAATCTGCTACCTACATGTCCACATAGGTACCCCAATAATGACATTGAAGAATTTTAATTATGTTTATAACTCAGTTAAATAATGTAATATTTTTATTAATAAAGATTTATATTAATTTATAAATTGTGTTACTCCTCATTTTTTAATATCTTTTATTATGTTTCTTATTTAAATTGTTAAATCTCAACCCTACATCTATGGTCAGATTCAGCATGGAACTTCCCCTGGTTCAACTCAGCAGCCAAAACAATACCAGAGTAAAAGCGCTTAGCACTAGTCCATACTGGTGAAAAGATTACACTCTCATGGAAGTGTTCTACTATATTTCAGAATTTCTAAGCCTGTATGTCTGAGTGTGTTTCACAAACCAGTCTCTCCAGGAGGTGGCCTCTCATTAGAGACTCTATTTGACATGAAAGAATCTCTGATAAGAGACCACTTCTGGGAGAGACTGGTTTAACCACGTTTTTAGGCAGTGTCTTGAGGAAGACTGTGTCTATACTTTGTCTCACTCACTGTTCAGCTCAAGACATGTTCTTTTAGTTACTGTAAGGGTTTCTTAATCCTGTCTATTTGCTTGAATACTTTGGAATTTTCAATTTAATAGATACTTTTTAGTTAATTACTTTTTGTTCGTGTAACTTCCCTTCATGATATTATTAGGCTCTGTTATATATCCTTGACATCTTACCATATTTTCTAAAACCTCTCAATGTGATTATATGTGAATATGGATCTAATATGATTCAATAATATATACGCTGGTGTCCAAAAAATAAGAAACTTAACCAATATTGAAATTTCTCAAAAGCTAATTTATTAACAAATATAAAATTTAGTATACAAATAGTTTAAACTATGGAGAATTTGACTAGCTATATGAAAATTAAAAATATATTTGAAATTATGAAATATGCAAATTATTACCAACATACCCAAAGCTAAGGTTCCAGATCTTAAAGAAATGAGATATCAATAGGGAGTATGATCACCTCTAACAGCTATCAAGGTCTCACAGCGAGCCCTCATACTGTTTACCAGGCTTTGGAGGAGGTCCAGGGGTAGTAAACCCCACTCCTCCAATAGAGCAGTTCTTAGCTCAACGAGGGTTCTGGTAGAGGGGGAACGAGCTCCAATACGCCTCCCTATAGCATCCCACACATGCTCTATTGGATTCAGGTCCGGAGATCTGGCTGGCCAATCCATCCTTCGAATATTCTCACTCTGGAGATATTCATTGACTAGCTTAGCCCTATGCGGACGAGCATTATCGTCCATAAAAATTAAATTGTGACCAATTTGATCTCTATAAGGTCTTAGATAGGGCTCAAGGATCTCGTCCCTGTACCTTTGGGCAGTTAAAGTGCCCCCAGAAAAAATGTGGAGGGGTGTGCGTCTGCTAGAACTCATGCCAGCCCAGACTAAGAGACTGCCCCCTCTAAAACTGTCTATTTCCCTGATGTTACTGGGATGATAGCGGGTTCCAGGCTCCCTCCAGATGAAAACTCGTCGAGAATCTGTGTTTAAACTAAATCTTGACTCGTCACTGAAGAGAACATTGGCCCACTGATCATGAGTCCAGGCGTGATGTTCCAAGCACCAATTCAAGCGGGCTCTCCTGTGAGCAGAGGTTAAAGGGATACAGACCATTGGTCGTCTTGCATAATGAGCACCTTCGTGAAGCCTTCGGTAAACAGTATGGCGCTTGGCAGTTACGACCAGATAACGGTCTTCAGGGGTAGCTGTTTTTCTTTTTCTACCAGAACCTTCTTTTCTTTTGATGGTTCCTGTCTCAATGAACTGCTTCCATATTTTGCTGACCACAGATTTATTCACATTTAGCCATTTTGCTACTTCAACTTGTGATTGCCCTGCCTCCATTCTTCCAACAGCTCTCCATTTTAAATCATCTGCTAAAATTTTTCGTAAACTCATAATTAACTAAGAATTAAATTAAATTATAACTGGACAATTCTTAGATGGGGTAAACGATACGCCAAATAGCACACTTATAAAGACAAGCAAAAATTTGCATATTTTCAATTTTACCGATTCGAATGGTTGCGATAAATAAATTCTACGACTTAAAATACCTAATTAAATTACTTTTTAGCTTTTAGCGTTGTATATTTTAAAACATATCATTAAAAAACAATAGTTTCTTATTTTTTGGACACCAGTGTATATATGAAAAAATGGCGCTCTGCCATCTAAAAAGCTCATGTGCTCATTGTCAGGATATGCCTTTTTTATTTCAATATATATTACTCTCTCTTTGCAAAGTAATAATTAAAAAACCAATTTTACGTGAAATTTTGAAAAAAAAATGATTGTAGCAAAAGACATTTCGCACAAAAATGTGTCCATCATTTTACTCAAGTTTCTAAAAGATCACATGAAAGTATTTTAAAATATAAAAGTATATGAAAATAGAGCAATCCATACTTAAATCATTAAATAATAAAAAAGGCATATTGAATAAATTGATTAAATAAAAGATTTATTTGCTAATATATAACTATATGCGGCGCCGAGTTTGTTTTTACAAAATTGTAATGCCTTGATAAAGGTTGGTGTTCAGCCAGCCGAAATATTGGCAAATAAATATTTTATTCAATCCAATATATGCCTTTTATTATCTAAAAAGGTATATATAATATAATAAATATAGCTTCCAGGGCAAAGTTTCTTGCGCAAACCTTTTATTTAGTAAAATATTATATTTATAAAGTTTATATGTAGAAAAAGATTATGGTAAATATACAATTTTTATATAAAATTGGTTTGTTTATATCTTACTTGATTTTGCGATAAAAATTAAAACGAAAATTATTTATTAGAAAGAATAACCCTAAAACACAAATCAAAAGATCAAAAGGAGTTTAGAAGAAAATTCGGTGATATTTATCAATGTAGGGAGAGAGTTAAGGAATTTATTTATAAACAGACGAATATATCGGGTGTTATAATAATAAAGCTGTTATTTATTTCCTCAATACAGTAGACTTCCATGAGAGAACACTCCCGCGTGCGGACAATAAATGTATATAAATTATACTCTGAGTTTCAATTCATACTTATAGAACACAAGTCTTGTACTCCTGTATTATATATACTTTATACATTATTTACTTTTATTAATAACGATATTTGTTTTAATAGAGAGGTATTTATAACCCAGGTTCTTGGAGCGCATTGTTTTAATATAAGTTTATACCTGAAAATATAGATTCAAAATCATTTTTTTCAAATATTTATTATCACAGATGTTCAGTAATCGTCAACACGGATTTACAAAATCACGATCAACAATAACAGCGCTAACTGACATTGTCAAAACTGCTTTAGACCACAAAGCTAAGGAATTTACGGCCATTATAACAATCGACATCAGTGGAGCATTTGATAATGCATGGTGGCCAATGGTGCTAAAAAGAATCGATGAAGATAATGTAAATGCATCTTTTGTTAAACTTTTCAAGTCATATTTTGATAATAGGAAAATAAGATACAGATACACATCAATTGAAGTTCAAAAAACACTAAGCAAAGGATGCCCGCAGGGAGGACCTATTTCCACTACAATATGGAATATAATCATGAACGATTTACTATGCAAGTATACTGAGCCGAATAGTGAAATCATCGGATACGCAGATGATATTACGGTGATATGTTGGAATAAAAACCTAATAGAACTTGAAAATACAATAGGAAGCATAATGAGAAAAATAACAAATTGGTGTGAAAGCAGCAAATTAAGAATATCCAAGGAGAAAACGAAGGTATTGCCTTTGTTCAATAATAAAAAGTTTACAATAACTTTGAATAACAATACCATTATTCCGGTAGATAGGGTAAAATTTTGGGAATAACCGTCAAAAACCACAGAAATAAGAACAAACTTGATTTTATGCCGCACATTGATGATATTATCACGAAAACAACCAGAGCAAGTGGATATCTATTAGGATTAACAAAGAAGGCCTGGGGTCTTGACAGCAAAAGGAGAATTGTACTGTACAAAACACTATTCAGAAATACAATAATATACGGATCTACGATATGGTACCAATTCATCCCAAAAAAAGCCAAAGACAAATTAAACTCGCTACAGTATAAAATTCTCAAACATGGTATACAAGCATACAATACAACATCGTCAAATTGTACGCATATCATTGCTAGAACTCCAAAGCTCACTCACTTCATTGAATCAAATATATTGAAAATAAATATAGATTACAACCGATTTGTCCCAGCAAAAATAATCATAATTTCTAACTTTATAAACCAGAAACAGCAGGAATATTACGAAGCGACCAATGAAAATTTCAAAAGTTTCTTCAGTGGCCCAAAAATTCCTAATTTTATTAAACCTAACTTCTATAATGTGCAATTCCTCACTGGACATGGCGACTTCAACTCATACTTGTTTAAAATTGGCAAAGCTGAATCACCTGGATGCTCGTGTGGAGGCGAAGAACAGAACCCTAGACACTTATTAACTGACTGCCCGCTGACCGCTGATCTTAGGGAACTAAATCAACTCCCCATAAATTTGCAACATCTGGTCTCCACTAAGGACATATACCAAAGATTCAACAAATTTTGCAGAATGTATTTGGCTGGATAAGTGATTACTAATGTAATCAATTTGCATACTGATATGTAAATATGTATATATCTCCTTAACTACTTTTCTTTTGTGTCTTTCATTTAAATGTTTATATTTCACGCGCAAATATCCGAATTGTGGATATAGCGTGTACTCTGCAATTGATAAATAAAATAAAATCACAGATTAAAACACAGATTTATTTCATATTCATTATTTTTATATGTCTATAAAATTCATTATTTTATTTTCAAATATTTTTGTTCTCTCTTTATTATGTGTATGTTTCAAATAATCAAAAATAAATCTCACAAATACACAATAAAATAACTTATAAAAGATGGAAGAAGAGAAATCCTGCCGTTTTTTCCTGAAGAATGAGTGCAAGGAAGGTGAGAAGTGTCCCCTTCCCCATGTCAACAACGGGACTCCTGATAATATATGTCGCTTCTTCTTAGAAGACAGATGTACCTTTGGAGCAAGTTGTCTCTACGAACACCATAGACCTTTCTCAGAGGTAGAGGCTCCAGTTGTAGACAACAACAACGCCCCCTATACTTGCTCTGTTTGTAACCAGTCCGATATTCCCTCGCCAAATAACATCTACAAATTGATGACGAGCTGCGACCATGTCCTTTGTAAGGGATGCAGCGGAATAATGTCGAAGAATCAAGAAAACAACTGCCCGGTATCAAAAGATTGCTCACCCTCCTCAATTGTCTTAAAGACAGACCACCACATGGGACACGTAGAAAAGAAATCCTTAATTGACATCAGAAAGAAGATGTTGAGCGAAATAGATTGCAAATATGGGAAAAGGTGCAAATATGGAAACATCTGCCTCTACAGACACCAGGAGAGCCAAACAGGTTCCCAACAAGGTATTATTGAGTCTGGAGTCAGGTGTCAGACCCAAGGCAGACTCCACAAACAAGGACCATTGCAAACCAGCATGGACTGTAGATATGGTTCCAAATGTAGAACCCAATATTGTCTCTACCAGCATCAAGAGACCCAACAAGGTCCATTCCAAAGCAGCATGGACTGTAGATATGGGTCCAAATGTAGAAACCAAGGCTGTCTCTACAAGCACCAAGAAACCCAACAAGGTACATTCCAAAGCAGCATGGACTGTAGATATGGGTCCAATTGTCGAAACCAAAATTGTCTCTACAAGCACCAAGAAACCCAACAAGGTCCCTTCCAAAGCAGCATGGACTGTAGATATGGGTCCAATTGTCGAAACCAAAATTGTCTCTACAAGCACCAAGAAACCCAACAAGGACCATGGAAAAGCAGCCTAGACTGTAGATATGGGCCCAATTGTCGAAACTAAAATTGTCTCTACAAGCATCAAGAGACCCAACAAGGACCCGAACAGAAGAACTGTAAGTTTGGGACCAAATGTCACAACAAGCAGTGTCCATTCAGACACACCAAACCTACACCAGGAAGGACAGTGTGTAGATATGAACCTAGGTGTGTCAACAGACGTTGCAAATTTCAACATCCATCCCGCCAAAGTAACGCGAGTTGTTGAAGATTGACTTGGGAAGACGGGTCAATTTAAAAAAAAAAAATCTAAATTTCAAAAATATGAAATGGAAACTGGTAAAAATAGAAAAACTCGGAAAAAAACTAATTTAAAAAAAGTATATTAAATCTATATTAGTAAAAATATTCGGTATATATACCAGACTGTATCAAAAGTTCGTTCGCTATATAAATAAAATAAAAAGACGAAATCCAATATAATTCAAAAATACAAATTGAATTATTTAAATCTATACCATTGTTAGAAAATCCGCAAGATCTTCGGTTTTGGAAGCGGATTGTAACTGGGGATGAAAAGTGGATCTATCTTCGTAACCCCAACACAAGAAGACAATGGGTACCCTGTGACCAAGAGGCTAAACCTGTAGTTGAACAGGACACTTTGGCCATAAAGTGATGTTGTCTGTTTTGTTGAACATTGATGGTATTGTACACTATTAACTTGTTCCTGATGGTCGTGCATTTAATGCTCATCTCTACTGAGAACAACCCAGCCGAGTATTTGAAGTTTTAAAGACTCGATACCCTGCTTTGATCAACCGAAAGAGAGTATTCCAGCAACATGACATCGTTCCAGTTCATTGGGCTAGGTTAACAACGAATAGAATAAAATATTTGGAGGGTATTGAAATTCTACCTCACCCTGATTATAGCCCGGATATTGCGCCATCTGATAGTGCATTATTTTGGTCATGGTTACATTTCTAAGGGGAAGACACTTTGAAACATTCCAAGACGTCGAATTACCTGCGTAACTTCCAAACCCAGACAATGGTGTCGTCAGCAAATTGAACACCTGGCAAAAAGATGGCTGACTTATTGGAAATGACGGTCTTCAATGAATAACTAGTTTTTGTTTATAATTATTTATAATGTGTTTATTAAAATCTCTTATTTATAGGAACGAACTTTTGATACAGCCTTGTATATAGGGAATACCATATAGGAGTGTTCTAATAAATAAATAACTAATTATTTATAATTAATTTTTGTCTAATCTTTTTTTATTACTTTTTTTGTATTGTAATAATATAAAACTTAATAAACATCTCTATATACTCATAAAATTTTTATATCGATTCCCATAAACCTAAGTTCCTACATATTTCATAAACACTAATCAATTTTTATATTTTGAAGCACTACTCTGTTGCACATGCAAAGGAGAAACTAAGAGTGAAATTTGAAATGAATATTTCAAGCCACAGAATTGAGGCACTACTAAATATTTGTGTTAAACTGCTTATTCACCATCTGAGAGATCAGCTTTCAAGGATTTCTCACACAGGATATTTCTCGAGAAAAAAATCAACCTTACTCCTGTGTGTAGATGGGCTCTAAGGCTCAAAAACTTGAGTTAATTAAATTAATTTTTTGCAAGAAACTCTTCCCTGGTTGAATTTTTTTTTATCAAAGGTGTAATCATATTTGTTTTAATGACCACACGAATTTACGTTTTTAACCTGAAATACAAGTACGTTTAGATGGATTGCGTGCTGCCATCTACAGGGAGTTTCTATAACTATTTATAAATATAGTCTCACTTTAATATAAAAAGGTATTAGAGTGCATAAATGAACTATAAAATATAGTTTTTCTATAAATAATTATATATATTTAATTATAATTATAAACACGCTGTAGTTGTTATAATCACCACCAATATTATATACACGTATAGCAACCAAGATATTTGTCCAATCAGCAAATTCTCTTTAAAAATTACCTTTGTCATCAAAAGAAGAACAAAATCATGAGGTGACGAGTCTTTTATAGAATTTTTGATTAATTTATTCGAGCTTTTCCAAGCATTTCTGTCTCCTTCAATAGGAATAAAAACATATAAGAACATATTATTATTAATATAAAAATAATCATATGTTATTTTTTTAAAATTTCTGTTGAAGGGAAATTCTCGAAAGCTCGAATAAAAAAATTACTTGCATCTCATAATTTTATTCTTCTTTTGATGATGCTCCAGTTGATAATTCAACTTATCATTATTGGCTTTTTATCATCTTCGTGGACTCTTGGACAAATCTTTATTAGACGAGGTGTATTTAGCAGTTTGGTTTAGCTATGTTTCCATCGCATTTGAAGATATAATGTGTGTTCTAGGTGATATTATATCGATCAAAATATATATTTAATTTATTTATTAGTCTCCAATGGTAGTTTTACATTTTCTATAAATATGATTCTGATAAATTCACTGTATTGTAATTCTTTGGATAATAAATTTGTTCTTTTGAATATTCCAAACAATTTAACAAAAACAAATTTATAGAAAAAGAAACTCTTCAAAAAAAAAAAACAATAATCACAAACAAAAGTTCAGAAACCTTCATGTACACTTCCCTACAGTTATGGAATTGAAAGAATAGGCAGAACTCTCAAAAGATATAATATCAATGTTAGATGCCAATCCGCTCCAAATGTAAAAAACATTCTCCGTCACCCTACAACTGAACATTACACACAATTTTACACACATACATATATTGATATACATATAAAGATGGCCAATGTGGGAGTATGAGGAAAGGGAAGATAGAATATTGGTCACCAGTTGTCACATTAAATTTTACACACACATATATTGATATACATATAAAGATGGCCAATGTGGGAGTATGAGGAAAGGGAAGATAGAATATTGGTCACCAGTTGTCACATTAAATTTTACACACACATATATTGATATCAAATTGATAACAGATGGCGCTCTAGTACATCGTAATATATTGATATACATATAAAGATGGCCAATGTGGGAGTATGAGGAAAGGGAAGATAGAATATTGGTCACCAGTTGTCACATTAAATTTTACACACACATATATTGATATACATATAAAGATGGCCAATGTGGGAGTATGAGGAAAGGGAAGATAGAATAGCCAGGTTAAAACAACCCCTTGGTCACCAGATGTCAGCCTCCCTCCACTTCACCCTGGGAAATAATTTATCCTACTCAAAGAAGTTTAAAAGCACCTGGATTTGATGATCAGGGGACAGTTCATATCGAGGTAGACTCTACACCAGTTGTTCCTAGGGTGGTTCTGGGACCTTCTTTTTCCTCTCTGTTTTACTCTAGACGGTTTTTGACTCTGGATCCTGTGTGTCCTTACCACTCATCACACAACTACCACGACTGCTTCACAAATCACCATATATATATTTTTTAATATTGGCTAATATTGGCTAATAATGGCTAGAGCCTCCTTCTCAATCTGAGAATAATTTTGTTCTGCTACCGATAAAGTCCGTGAGGCAAACATAATCGGTCTCTCCTGGCCTTCTATAATATGTGACAACACAGCGCCCACTCCAATCTGCGATGCATCAGTGGCCAAACACAATGGCAAAGTCGCATCATAAGGGACTAGCACCCTCTCAGAGGTAATGCTATTCTTGCACTTGTCAATGGCCTCTCCACATTCTTTTGTCCAAACCCAAGGACGTTTTTTGTGAAGAAGCTCATGAAGAGGCTTCAAAAGCTCTGGCAAATTGGGTATGAACTTCCCATAAAAGTTTACCAAACAAAGAAATGACCTTAATTCAGAGATATTCGTAGGCGTTTTGGCCTTCTGTATTGCTTGTACCTTATGATCTAAAGGTCTGATGCCCTCTTCCGTGACAAGATGTCCTAAATATTCAATTTCTTTTTGCAAAAATAGGCATTTTTCTTTCTTTAGTTTGATATTATACTTCGCCAAGCGAGCAAATATAGTCTTCAACAACGCCAGATGTTCTTCAATTGATGCTCTGGCTATAAGGACATCATCAATATAACAAATTACGCCTCCTATACCTGACAAAACCCTATCCATTACAGATTGAAAATAACTGGGCGCATTTGCCAATCCAAATGGCATTCTCTTAAACCTGAAAAGCCCTTTATGAGTATTTATCGCTAGTAACGGTCGGGTGCCTGGGTCCACCTCTAATTGCAGATAAGCGTTCCTCAAGTCCAATTTAGAAAAGTATTTTCCCTTGGCCAATGTGGAGAATAAATCTTGCTGTGTGGGAAGGGGATAGGCCGCAGTGTCCAAATATTTATTTAGAGTTACCTTGAAGTCGCAGCAAATTCTGATCTCTTTATTTTTCTTCGGCACTACAACCACTGGAGTGGCCCATTTACTGCTCGCCACCTCACATAGATAACCCTTAGCCACCATTTTGTCTAATGCTTCAGTAACTGCTGGCCTAATGGCGAAAGGCACCGGACGAGCCTTATGGAAAATTGGATTCACATCACACATGTTTACTGAAAATGTGAAACCTTTTATTGGTTCGGTTGTCTCCACAAATAGGGCTTGATTTTCCTTCAAAATTTCCTCAATGGTAATTTCCACAGGCATATGTTTTACCGCGAAACAGCCCAATTTCAATCTATTTATCCATTCTCTTCCCATCAAAGCCCTCTTTTCTCCTTTCACCACCAACGCTCTAAGTTTGTAAGTAATATCTTGACACTCCACTTTGACATTGATTTTACCCAGAATGGGTACCACGGTACCATCATAAGTTCTTACAATAATACTCGCTTTTTCTAATTTCAAGTGTTGAAGACTATTTTTAAAATCCTTTTCTGATATCAGTGTTAGACCACTACCCGTATCCATTTCAAATTTAATAAAGTTTCCTTCTACTTTTAACTCCATCAGATAGGGAGGGTCACTTGAGGCAAAATTAATTTTATACTCAGGTATCGTCACGCTTTTAATATACTGGACATACTCTTCCTCCTCTTCTTGGTCTCCTATCTGATGTATATTTCCCGGCTGATTCTGATGTTGCCTTAGATTTCTTCTACTGCTCCAACATATTGAGGCAATGTGTCCTTTTTTATTACACTTAAAGCATATCGCCTCCTTAAATCTACATAGTTCTTTATGCTGTTTACCACAATGTTTACATTTGCCATTCTGGAAATTTGATTCAACCTTGCGTTCCATCCTCAACTTATCTACACAATCTTCACCCTGCTCCAAGTGAAATAATTTTGTATTTTTCTCGGCCGCTTCCATAGATAATGCTATCTCAATTACTTTAGCTAAAGAAATGTCGCCCTCCGACAAAATTCTATTTTGTATTTTGGCATTATATAATCCACAAACCATTTTATCACGTAAAGAATCCTCCAGAAAATTTCCAAAGTTGCATGAGGAAGCCAAACGCTTAATTTCCACCAAGTAATCCGAGATGCTTTCTTCCTTTAATTGCATTCTTTTAAAAAAAATGAACCTCTCTACTACAATTGAGCCCTTTGGAGAGAAGTGCCTTTTCAAGATATCTATTAGGTTATCAAAAGTTTTATCTTTAGGTAGAATAGGACTGCACAAATTCTTCAAAACACCATATGTTTTACTTCCCATGAGGGTTAGGAGATAAGCCTTTTTCTTCTCATCCCCTGCCTCCTCCAATATGAGAAACTGTTCCAATCGTTCATAAAACGTTTCAAAAGTTTCAGTTTCCTCATTATATTCCTTAAATTGGTAACTAGCCATTTTTTTCACTCTTTCTTAAATTTGCATCCTAAAACTTTGCAATTTGTGTCTTTTAAAATTTACTTTCAATTATATGCAAAATCAAAGATATTTTCTAAAAATATTTACTTCAAAATTCGAGGGTACTTACTCTTATATCCTCGTCGCCAAATGCAACATCTTCGTACACATTTATTTTTAGCAAATCTTTATTGTCTTAGTAAAGTCTGATACAGCCTTTTATTGTTTATTTTCGGAACGCCAAAAAGTGACAAAAACAAATCAAAAAGGGATGATGATAACCTGCGTCTTGCAGATTAACATTTTCATAGAAACATATATATATACATATTTATTGCTAGCTATATATCAAAAACAAAATATTTAAATCATAAAAATATAAATTTAAATGACTCTGCTTTTATATAAAAATAATATGAATTCACTCTCTCTCGTTTTAAGAACCTAGATTATCTTTGATAAATTCTGTCCTAATTTTGTAAAAACTTTTCATTGCGAATATATTAATTTATATATTTTTGTAGAAAATTGTAGCAAAAAGACATTTTTTTACACAAAAAAAAAAAAACAACTAAATTTTCCCCATGATCTAAAAGATCACCTGAAAGTATCTTAATATATAAATTATAGATAAAAAATTAGATATAGGCAAACTTTTTATAAAAAATTGTCTAGTTTATAGAATTTCATTTTTCGGAAATAAAAGTAAAACGAAAATGTATTTATAAAAAGAACTACCCTAAAACAATTTATAAGATAAAAAAAGAGTAGAAAGGAAAATTTAGTGATATTTATCTATGTAGTTTAGGAATTTATTTATAAACAGACGAGAACATATATGGTGTTATAATAATAAACTGTTATTAATTTACTTAATAAAGTTGAACTTCGATGAGAGAACATTCCCGCTATGAAATTGTTCTTTATAAAGTCCAGTTTTATAATTAACTCTTTTAAATCCTTTTTTATCGCATTATTAGTCATTTTTAATGTCAATTGAATATTACATATAGAATAAGTATACTCTAAAAAGGAATTTTTAGCTAAAAATAAAGCTAAACATTTTTTATTTCGAATAATATTTTTAAAGTCGCACCTAGGTTTTCTAAAAAAACACGTCCTAGAAAAATAACTAATTGGCAAGATATATGCATGATGGAAATATAAATGACACATTTACAAAAATAATATTTCAGTTGTTGCTATTGTAAATTTTATACTGCTCGCACGCAGTAAATGTATATAATTTATATTCTGAGTAGAGTTCAATTTTTTATACTTAAAAAAGAACAAACAAGAAACAAAATAACAAACAGTAATATATGCTTTATACATTATTCACGGTTATAAACTTTTCAGCCGGCAACGCTGTTGAAGGTGGACGTGCGTCGCCTCGTTCTGCAATTATTGGTAAATATTGACTTATAATTTCATTTAAACTATCTCTAAATTCATATTAGTTAAAATGTATTGAAATTTATATTGAGAAATAGTAGGGTGCCGCCTTTGCGGTACCTGTTTAATTAATTTTTGCTTTGAAATTTGCATAAGTCAAGTTTAAATATGGTCGATAAAATTGAAAAACGTACTGAGGAATGTAAGATTCAGCATAAGATCATCTCGGAACAAATTGCTGACACATTAAAATCTAAGTACTCATCTACAAATAAAAAGCACAAATCAAAATGATCTTACAATTGTTCAGGGTTTGCTAAAGCAATTGAATATATTGATGGATACAATGGGAGATATCGCTGTAATTAATGGCTCTATCTGTGATAGACTTGGAAATCTGGACGAATCAATAAAGAAAATATCTCCTTCAAGTCAATTTTTAATAGCTCATATGCTCAAGCTACGAGAGTTACTAGTGAAGACGATAAAATAGTTATGCAAAATCAAAACGTAACGGATAAAACAATAATGTTTAAATCCAAGTTAAATGTTTCCCCGGCTGATGTATTAGGCGAAGTAAATAATGGTATTAAAAAGATGAGAAATGAGAGATCTAAAGTCAAAATAAAAAAAATAATAAAATCAAAATCTGGAGTAATACTTATAGTTGATTCAGGTGAAAATTTGAATACATTGATGAAGAGTTTAAAAAGATTGATGAAGTAAATCAAAAAGCATTAATTTATGCACCAAAACCACTAGATCCTACAATTGTTCTTAAGTCAATTACTAAATCTCAAGATATTAAGGAATTGCCTTCGCTTTTATGCAATATGAACCCAGAGTTAGAAGGTCGAGAGAAGAAGATAAAGGTTCCGTTCGCTATGAGATCAAATACTGACGTACAGGATGTTGTTCTCCGCATTTCCCCGGCAACATACCAAATTATGAAGAAATTACAACGTATATACACAGACACACAGGTTACATATATGAAGGATAAGGTGCTTGTACGTCAATGTCAAAACTGTTTTAGTTATGGTCATAGTAAAAATTCATGTACCATCATAAAATGTAAAAATTGCGGAGACAATGACCAACATGTTAACTGTCAATCCTTACCGAAGTGCATAAATTGCTCTACACATCCTAAATATAGGAATAGCAATAATCATCGTTCTAATGACAAATTATGTCCTATGTTCCTTCAACAAATGAAATATGAGATACAAAGAACATGTTATGCAGATTTAGATCATGATATTGTTACTTTGGATTAGAATAGATTTATTTTTTGGTTAATGTTCAAATTAAAAATTCTACAACAAAACACGCGGAAAAGCAATTTGGTTAATAATGAAATAAGGGAATTTATTTCTAAGGAAAAATATGATATGATTATAGTTCAAGAACCATATAGTATATATAATGAAGTAATCTTTAATATGCGTTCAAAAATATATTATGCAAATATACCGGGAGTTCCAATATATACCGCAACAATCGTTACAAACCCTTTCTTATCATGTAAATTAATTACAGAGTTTTCAAATTCATTTGCAACCACTATATCAGTACAAACTACTAAACGGCAAATTATTCTTTCAAATATTTATATACACCCTAATAAAATGGATACCTGTCATGTTCAATTCCTTGATAAATTAATTAAAAATTTTAACACAAATCCATTGATTTTAGCTGGAGATTTTAACGCTCGAAGTCAGATGTGGTTTGATAATATTATTGATCAAAACGGTAGAAGACTTCAACCTATAATTGTTTTTCACAATATGCTCATACATAACAATCGAAACAAAACATGTCGAGGATTAAGTATAATAGATCTTACTATTACTAATAGTCATGCTCATGTACTTGTTAATGGATGGAAAACGTTAAATCTTTCGCTAATTACAGACCATCACGCAATCTCATTCGACATTAGTCTGGAAACAGAAAGTTTATTACATGAAAATAATTCTACATGGTATTTTCAAGAAAAAAGAGTCAATTGGCAAAAATATGAGCAGGCAATCAAGGTGTCTAGGATAAATGAGGCAACGATGGAATTAGGTAAAATAGTAAATATAAACGAAATAAACTGTGTAGTTTCTCTCATAACTGACATATTAATTGAAGCTGCATATGCATCTCTACGAGTAAAACCAAAATATTTAAATAATAATCCATTTAATTGGTGGAATGGATGAACTGGAACTTTTTAAAAATCATTTTAAATATGTTCGAAATCTATATTATCGGGGTAAACGGTCTAATAGACAGCTAGTTGATGAAAAAATGTATAAAGAAATACGAAATAAGTATATGAATATTATTGAAAAAACAAGAAATGTAAGCTGGAGGGTATTCCTGGAGGAAGTTGAAAATACATCTTCTTTTGGTAATACTTATAAACCTTTTAAACAAAAAATTTCTTCTAGGTCTTTTGATTTACCAATTCTAAATGTGGCTCAAGATGTGCTCGAATCAGAAATGAAAAATCTTCTCTCTTCTCTATTTCCGAAAGATTGTCAATCTTCTGACACAAACTATCATAAATTAATCAGAGGCAGGAGTTATACTTTTTCTAATGATAAAATAATTTATTTTGATAATATTCAAATCTGTTCAATAATTGAAAAACTCAAAAATGGCAAGGCTCCAGGAATAGATCATATAAGCAATCAGATGATCAAAACGGCAGTTCATCATATATCTCCTGTGTTAACAAAATTGTTCAATGCTTGTATTGGACTTAATTATTATCCGGAGGCCTGGAGAAAGTCAGCAGTAATGATTATAAAAAAACTAATAAAGAAAATTATAAAGAACCGAAAGCCTACCGCCCTATAAGCTTGTCTTCTAATTTAGGTAAAATTTTTGAAAGTCTAATTCATATTGAACTTTTAAATCATATTAATAGTAATAATGTTATGCATCCTGCACAACATGGATTTACACAAGAAAAATCAACAATCTCTGCTTTACAAGAAATAACTAAATTAAGTCTTCAGAAAAGAGAAACAGAAAATACGGCAATAGTAACAGTGGATATCAGCGGAGCTTTCGACAACGCATGGCATCCGGCAATTCTCCAACAATTGGCAAAGGCAAATTTTCCAGCGGTACTTATAAAAATAATTAATTCTTACTTTGAAGACCGGAGTGTAGAGTTTAAATATACTAATGTAAAGTGTATAAGAAAGATAAATAAGGGATGTCCCCAGGGTGGTATTATTTCTCCTATTCTTTGGAATATATTGCTTAATGATTTCAACTTATCTTTTAACGAAAGTTTTGCTAGAGTAATTGCTTTCGCGGACGATGTGACATTTGTGGTATGGAGTTCAAACATCTATGATCTTCTGTACAATATTACCAAATGTCTAATAAAAATCAAAGCCTGGTGTGAAAAGGTAAAACTTTCACTAAGTCCAAACAAAACAGGTATACTCTATCTACATAACTATGAAAAATTGCCCATTAATTTTGATGGAAAAATAATTCAGCCATCAGAAACTGTTAAAATTTTGGGAGTTATTTTTAAAAATCATAGACAAAGGAATAAGATTGATTTTGGAACACTTGTTGACAATATAATTATGAAAGCTACGAAACTTAAGAATATATTATTCTCATTATGTGCACGTACTTGGGGCATTGATACTCGGCGTAGATTGATCTTATATAAAGCTATGATACGCTCTACAATAAGCTATGCATCAAATATTTGGTTTCCTTTTATCACTGCAGCAAATAGATCTAAGTTGAATTCTATACAATATCAAATTCTTATTAGATGCATTCATGCTTATAGGACTTCATCTTCTTGCATCACACATATACTAGCGAAAACTCCTTTACTGTCCGATTATCTTGAATTATCACAAACAAAGTATAATATGACAAAAATTCTCTCACAGATCGAACACTCAAAAAAACCCCTTCAAAAAGAATTAAATAAACTATATCTGGATCTAAAATTTAAGTTTTATCTTTCTCAATCTAATGAACTGTTCAAGAAATTCTTTCCAATTGCTGTCCCAAATTTCATTTCTTCTGATAAATTCACTACTTTATTTTTAACAGGCAAAGAACCCTTCTTAAGTTTCCTATTCAAACTGAATGTTATCAATGATCCAACATGTGAATGCCGCTTAGATGTTGAATCACAAGAGCATCTTCTTTTAACTTGCCCTCTGACTAATCAAATTGTATGTAGATACTTTGAAACATTACCAAATTCTCTGTGTATATACTCTATCTTATGAGAACTTTGTTAAGTTTAGAACTATTTGTACAATAATTTTCAAAACACTACTAATCCATCGTGTAAATAATTAATCATATATATGTAAATAATACTAGCACAGCACAATAGTACCTTGGACTTCGTGCTTTTGTGACAATAAATAAATAAAATAAAAATAAGGTTATTTGTTTTATATATTATAAATACCTAGAAATATATATTCAAAATTAATTTGAATATTTATTTTCACAGATTAATACACAGATTAATTTGATATTCATTATTTTTTATACGTCTATAAAATTCATTATTTTATTTTAAGATATTTTTGCTCTCTCTCTATTTTATGTGTATGTTTTAAATAATCAAAAATAAATCTCACAAATACACAATAAAATAACTTATAAAAGATGGAAGAAGAGAAATCCTGCCGTTTTTTCCTGAAGAACGAGTGCAAGGAAGGTGAGAAGTGTCCCCTTCCCCATGTCAACAACGGGACTCCTGATAATATATGTCGCTTCTTCTTAGAAGACAGATGTACCTTTGGTGCAAGTTGTCTCTACGAACACCGTAGACCTTTCTCAGAGGTAGAGGCTCCAGTTGTAGACAACAACAACGCCCCCTATACTTGCTCTGTTTGTAACCAGTCCAATATTCCCTCGCCAAATAACATCTACAAATTGATGACGAGCTGCGACCATGTCCTGTGTAAGGGATGCAGCGGAATAATGTCGAAGAATCAAGAAAACAACTGCCCGGTATCTAGAGACTGCTCACCCTCCTCAATTGTCTTAAAGACAGACCACCACATGATACACGAAGAAAAGAAATCCCTAATTGACATCAGAAAGAAGATGTTGAGTGAAATAGATTGCAAATATGGGAAAAGGTGCAAATATGGAAACATCTGCCTCTACAAACACCAGGAAAGCCAAACAGGTTCCCAACAAAGCATCATTGAGTCTGGAGTCAGGAATCACACTCTAGGCAGTCTCCACAAACAACAAGAGACTAAACAAGGACCATTGCAAAGCAGCATGGACTGTAGATATGGGTCCAATTGTCGAAACCAAAATTGTTTCTACCAGCATCAAGAGACCCAACAAAGACCATGGAAAAGCAGCCAGGACTGTAGATATGGGTCCAATTGTCGAAACCAAGGCTGTCTCTACCAGCATCAAGAGACCCAACAAGGACTATGGAAAAGCAGCATGGACTGTAGATATGGGTCCAATTGTCGAAACCAAAATTGTCTCTACAAGCACCAAGAAACCCAACAAAGACCATGGAAAAGCAGCATAGACTGTAGATATGGGTCTAATTGTCGAAACCAAGGCTGTCTCTACAAGCACCCAGAGACCCAACAAGGACCCGGACAGAAGAACTGTAAGTTTGGGACCAAATGTCACAACAAGCAGTGTCCATTCAGACACACCAAACCTACACCAGGAAGGACAGTGTGTAGATATGAACCTAGGTGTGTCGACAGACGTTGTAAATTTCAACATCCATCCCGCCTAAGTAACGAGAGTTGTTGAAGATTGACTTGGGAAGACGTGTCAATTAAAAAAAAATTCTAAATATCAAAAATATGAAAAGGAAACTGGTAAAAATAGAAAAACCTTGAAAAAAAAACTAATTAAAAAAAAGTATATGAAATCTCCATTTTTTTAATATTTGGTATATTTACCAGACTGTATCAAATGTACGTTCGCAATATGAAAAAAAAAAAATCAAATTTTTAAAATCTAGTGGAAGGATGGTCTACACCCTTGGTTTTCGATCAAATCCCGAATTGGGCACTTTTTTTCTAAATAACATTTTTTTAAATGCTTCAATGGCCCCTGATTCTTGCATAAGGGCAACGCCACCAGCGAGTGAAAGTAACCAAACAGGGCTCTGGCACATTTGTATGTGCAAAGTCGAACTTCTTTTCACATGGGTGGACACGTGGTGCACTTACTAAAAAGCAGTTTCCAACTTCTATCCACCATGATTACCATGGCCTGTGTCACGTGCACTAGAGATAATATTTAAAAAATACTTCGTGAAACTTTTGAAAAGGAATCTGATTTCCTTCCCCTGCTAAAATGAAGACCAAACAGGGGATCATCTCCACTCCATCTGCTCAGTTTTACAACAGCAATGATTTCAGAAGACCATTCTTCTAGGTATTCCCAATCTCAGCTTGGCATCGCTAGACATTCTTCTATCTAGTAATAAATCTGCTACCTACATGTCCACATAGGTACCCCAATAATGACATTGAAGAATTTTAATTATGTTTATAACTCAGTTAAATAATGTAATATTTTTATTAATAAAGATTTATATAAATTTATAAATTGTGTTACTCCTCATTTTTTAATATCTTTTATTGTGTTTCTTATTTAAATTGTTAAATCTCAACCCTACTTCTATGGTCAGATTCAGCATGGAACTTCCCCTGGTTCAACTCATCAAACAAAACAATACCAGAGTAAAAGCGCTTAGCACTAGTCCATACTGGTGAAAAGATTACACTCTCATGGAAGTGTTCTACTATATTTCAGAATTTCTTAGCCTGTATGTCTGAGTGTGTTTTACAAACCAGTCTCTCCAGGAGGTGGCCTCTCATTAGAGATTCTGTTGGACATGAAAGAATCTCTGATAAGAGACCACTTCTGGAGAGACTGGTTTAACCACGTTTTTAGGTAGTGTCTTAAGGAAGACTGTATCTATACTTTGCCTCACTCACTGTTCAGCTCAAGACATGTTCTTTTATTACTGTAAGGGTTTCTTAATCCTGTCTATTTGCTTGAATACTTTTGCAATTTTCAATTTAATAGATACCTTTTAGTTAATTACTTTTTGTTCGTGTAACTTCCCTTCATGATATTATTAAGCTCTGTTATATATCCTTGACATTTTGCCATATTTTCTAAAACCTCTCAATGTGATTATATGTGAATATGGATCTAATATGATTCAATAATATATAATGAAAAAATGGCGCTCTGCCATCTAAAAAGCTCATGTGCTCATTGTCAGGATATGCCTTTTTAATTTTAATATATACTAGCGGATGTGTACCCGGCTTCGCCCGGGTTTTATCCGAGTGAAAGTTTGCCTAACGAATATTATATATTATGAAGTATAATAAACAATGTTAAAGATTAGTTTTAATTATTAATCAAGATTGTGTGTGAATATGTGAGAAAGATGTAATATCGTTGTTGTTTTCTTGGCCGACACTGTTTTACATATGGTGTTATCTTAAAATTGCTTGTTTTGAATATTTTTTTAGATTGAGTTGAATGAATTGCTGAATTTTTTTTGTATTTATATATAAATAAAATTAACTCTGTTGATTTTTTTTTGTATTTAATCGATAACAGCGAAGTTACGCATGTTAAAGTTAGGAAAAATATTTTGATGTTAAGCAAAACCTGCTCCATATCGTTTTACATAAATGTTGAAAATTTGGTCGAAATTTATGCATTGTAACGAAAGTTTTTAGTGAACAACACTTATGAAATTTGCATTTTATTAATATAGATTACTCTCTCTTTGGTCTACTTGTGCTATGTGAGCAGAAGAACTTAAATTGACTTGTTCCATATGTAAATACCTGTTTTCTTTCCTCTTTTCGCTCTCCACTTCTCCCATCCATATTTCCAAAAATTTTTAATTTTATTTATTTATTTTTTAAAATTCTTCTTATTTCTTTATTCTTTCTTATAATCTGTATATATTTACCATATGTATATATTCTTTCACCATTTTTATTTCCCACTTTCTCCGTTTTGTAACCCCAAGGAGAATCCTCTGTAATACCTGTGTGTCTTAATAAAGGCTTTTGTGTGTGTGTGTGTGTGATTACTCTCTCTTTGCAAAGTAATAATTAAAAAATCATTTTTACGTGAAATTTGAAAAAAAAAAATTGTAGCAAAATACATTTCGCACAAAAATGTGTCCATCATTTTACTCAAGGTTCCAAAAGATCACATGAAAGTTGTTTTAAAATATAAAAGTATATGAAAATAGAGCAATCCATACTTAAATCATTAAATAATAAAAAAGGCATATTGAATAAATTGATCGAATAAAAGATTTATTTGCTAATATATAACTATATGCGGCGCCGAGTTTGTTTTTACAAAAATGTAATGCCTTGATAAAGGTTGGTGTTCAGCCAGCCGAAATATTGGCAAATAAATATTTTATTCAATCCAATATATGCCTTTTATTATCTAAAAAAGTATATATAATATAATAAATATAGCTTCCAGGGCAAAGTTTCTTGTGCAAACCTTTTATTTAGTAAAATTTTATATTTATAAAGTTTATATGTAAAAAAAGATTATAGTAAATATACAATTTTTATATAAAATTGGTTTGTTTATATCTTACTTGATTTTGCGATAAAAATTAAAACGAAAATTATTTATTAGAAAGAATAAGCCTAAAACACAAATCAAAAGGAGTTTCGAAGAAAATTCGGTGATATTTATCAATGTAGAGAGAGAGTTTGGGAATTTATTTATAAACAGACGAATATAATATATATCTTCAAGTACAAAATAATATATACCGGCTGTTATAATAATAAAGCTGTTATTTATTTCCTTAATACAGTAGAACTTCCATGAGAGAACATTCCCGCTATGGAATTGTTCTTTACAAAGGACAGTTTCACAATTAAATCTTTTGATTGCTTTTTTTATTGCAATAGTGGTTATTTATGTTATGTACTCTTCTACCTAAAATATTTAATAAACTTAGGTAGTGTAGCTTCTATTAAGTGTAGCTAAGTGTAGCTACTGTTATATATTTGTATAATATTTTATTATTACAGAATTATCATAAGAACTAAAAATATGAATATCTCACGCTATATATTGATTACATCACACAACCAAGTCCTTGGTCAAAACCATATAAACATATTATATATTACACTTTATAATACAATATAATGCGGCTTATGGTTGTAGAACGACATTTGAAAATTATCCCTCATGTGTTTCTTTTAGTGATTTGTTGTTTATGTTGTTAAATTTCAATTGAATGTTAAATCTAGAATAAGTGTACTCTAAACCAATTTTTTTGCTGAAAATAAAGGGAAAAAAAGCCTTATTATGAAAATTATAATCTTTTTTTTTTCTTCGCGCTTAAGGAGAGTTATAAAATAACGACCTAGAAAAATGTTTATATATATATATTAATTAATTGATACCACAGAGTGTGTGTAAGCTCACAGGTAAATAGGCGCTAACAAAAAACAAAGTTTCTTTGTTTAATATTAGTCTCCCTTTTATATTTTGTTCTCTCTCTTGTAAATCAATAAATATAATGTTTAATTAATAATTATTGGAATCAGTTTCATTAATAATTCTAAACAAATCAACAAAAAATGACCAATTGTTAAGATATAGGCATGGTAGTAATAAATAGTGTGAAAACATTTATAAAAATAACATTTCAGTTTTTGCCATTGTAAATTCTATACCGCGCGCGTTCGCAATAAAAAAAAATATATAATTTATACTCTGAGTTTAAATTCATACTTATAGAACACAAGTCTTGTACTACTGTATTAAATATACTTTATACATTATTTAATTTTATTAATAACGATATTTGTTTTAATAGAGATATGTTTATAACCCAGGTTCTTGGAGCGCATTGTTTTAATATAAGTTTATACCTGAAAATATAGATTCAAAATCATTTTTTTCAAATATTTATTTTCACAGATTAAAACACAGATTTATTTCATATTCATTATTTTTATACGTCTATAAAATTAATTATTTGATTTTCAAATATTTTTGTTCCCTCTCTATTATGTGTATGTTTTAAATAATCAAAAATAAATCTCACAAATACACAATAAAATAACTTATAAAAGATGGAAGAAGAGAAATCCTGCCGTTTTTTTCCTAAAGAACGAGTGCAAGGAAGGTGAGAAGTGTCCCCTTCCCCATGTCAACAACGGGACTCCTGATAATATATGTCGCTTCTTCTTAGAAGACAGATGTACCTTTGGTGCAAGTTGTCTCTACGAACACCGTAGACCTTTCTCAGAGGTAGAGGCTCCAGTTGTAGACAACAACAACGCCCCCTATACTTGCTCTCTTTGTAACCAGTCCGAAATTCCCTCGCCAAATAACATCTACAAATTGATGACGAGCTGCGACCATGTCCTGTGTAAGGGATGCAGCGGAATAATGTCGAAGAATCAAGAAAACAACTGCCCGGTATCTAAAGACTGCTCACCCTCCTCAATTGTCTTAAAGACAGACCACCACATGGGACACGAAGAAAAGAAATCCCTAATTGACATCAGAAAGAAGATGTTGAGTGAAATAGATTGCAAATATGGGAAAAGGTGCAAATATGGAAACATCTGCCTCTACAAACACCAGGAAAGCCAAACAGGTTCCCAACAAGGCATAATTGAGTCTGGAGTCAGGTCTCAGACCCAAGACAATATTCACAAGCAACAAGGACCATTGCAAAGCAGCATGGACTGTAGATATGGGTCCCAAAGTAGAAACCAAGGCTGTGTCTACAAGCACCAAGAGACCCAACAAGGACCATGGAAAAGCAGCCAAGACTGTAGATATGGGTCCAATTGTCGAAACCAAAATTGTCTCTACAAGCACCAAGAGACCCAACAAGGACCATGGAAAAGCAGCATAGATTGTAGATATGGGTCTAATTGTCGAAACCAAGGCTGTCTCTACAAGCACCAAGAGACCCAACAAGGACCCGGACAGAAAAACTGTAAGTTTGGGACAAGATGTCACAACAAGCAGTGTCCATTCAGACATACCAAACCTACACCAGGAAGGACAGTGTGTAGATATGAACCTAGGTGTGTCGACAGACGTTGCAAATTTCAACATCCATCCCGCCAAAGTAACGAGAGATGTTGAAGATTGCCTTGGCAAGACGTGTCAATTTAAAAAAAAATTCTAAATATCAAAAATATGAAAAGGAAACTGGTAAAAATAGAAAAACTTGAAAAAAAAAAACTAATCAAAAAAAGTATATGAAATCTATATTAGTAAAAATATTCGGTATATATACCAGACTGTATCAAAAGTTCGTTCGCAATATAAAATATATATCAAATAAAATAAAAAAAAAACGAAATCCAATATAATTCAAAAATACAAATTGAATTATTTAAATCTATACCATTGCTAGAAAATCCGCAAGATCTTCTGTTTTGGAAGCGTATTGTAACTGGGGATGAAAAGTGGATCATCTTCGTAACCCCACACAAGAAGACAATGGATATCCTGTGATCAAGAGGCTAAACCTGTAGTTAAACAGGATTGCTTTGGCCATAAAGTGATGTTGTCTGTATTATGGAACATCGATGGTATTGTACACTATTAACTTGTTCCTGATGGTCGTGCATTTAATGCCCATCTCTACTGAGAACAACCCAGCCGAGTATATGAAGTTTTGAAGACTCGATACCCTGCTTTGATCAACCGAAAGAGAGTACTCCTGCAACATGACAACGCTCTAGCTAATCGAGCTAGGTTAACAACGAATAGAATAAAAGATTTGGAGGGTATTGAAGTTCTACCTCACCCTGATTATAGCCCGGATATTGCGCCATCTGATAATGCATTATTTTGTTCCATGGCTACATTTCTAACGGGGAAGACACTTTGAAACATTCCAAGGCGTCGAATTACCTGTCGAGACTTCCAAACCCGGACAATGGTGTCGTCAGCAAATTGAAAACCTGACAAAAAGATGGGTGACTTATTGTAAATGACGGTCTCTACTTCAGTGAATAAATATTTTCGTTTATATATTATTCAATGAGTGTAATAAAATATTATTTATGGGAACGAAGTTTTGATACAGCCTGGTATATAGGGAATACCATATTGAAGTGTTCTATTAAATAAATACAAAATTATTTAAAACAGTCCAATGCTATATTACAATGTTAGATTAAACTGGCGAAACCGCTGGGGGGGTTCACCACTGATGAGCTAAGCCCTCCCATTATATTTTATCATTGCAGTGTAAAGGCAGTTGAAAATAGTTTTATTTTGGAAATAAACATACAAGTTAAAAATAGACTCATAGGCAAAACTTAAAGAAGAGGAAAGATTTTGTTGTAGCCGGTCTTTTTTTTTTTTTTTAAAGTAGACAGAGACTGTTCACATTTGGTTATCTCGCGTGTTTTCAATAAAGGTCACTGTAATATCTTTCAGGGTTATTATCTGAATCCCGATATACATATTAAAAGGTAAAATTTCCTCATGTTTTATCCATGAGTGTATATCTTACATTTTGTAACGATATCTGTATTAGTAATGAAACAATAGAATCAATAATTCCCAATAGTCTCGGCTGTTTTGAAACTATTTTTAATGCGAAGTATTATGTAATAAATTAAATAACTTTTTCTATACTTTCTTCAAAAGCCTATTTGGAGGAGGCTGGCTCATCAGTGGTGAACCCTCCTTCAAGTTTAATCAATCAATCTATTCTAATATTATATCCGGCCTTCGCTAGAGAAATCCTTAGAAAATGTATTAAAGGAAACTATGGACAAACAACAGGAGAATGTCAGGAGTTTGGGAATTTATTTATAAACAGACGAATATAATATATATCTTCAAGTACAAAATAATATATACCGGCTGTTATAATAATAAAGCTGTTATTTATTTCCTTAATACAGTAGAACTTCCATGAGAGAACATTCCCGCTATGGAATTGTTCTTTACAAAGGACAGTTTCACAATTAAATCTTTTGATTGCTTTTTTTATTGCAATAGTGGTTATTTATGTTATGTACTCTTCTACCTAAAATATTTAATAAACTTAGGTAGTGTAGCTTCTATTAAGTGTAGCTAAGTGTAGCTACTGTTATATATTTGTATAATATTTTATTATTACAGAATTATCATAAGAACTAAAAATATGAATATCTCACGCTATATATTGATTACATCACACAACCAAGTCCTTGGTCAAAACCATATAAACATATTATATATTACACTTTATAATACAATATAATGCGGCTTATGGTTGTAGAACGACATTTGAAAATTATCCCTCATGTGTTTCTTTTAGTGATTTGTTGTTTATGTTGTTAAATTTCAATTGAATGTTAAATCTAGAATAAGTGTACTCTAAACCAATTTTTTTGCTGAAAATAAAGGGAAAAAAAGCCTTATTATGAAAATTATAATCTTTTTTTTTTCTTCGCGCTTAAGGAGAGTTATAAAATAACGACCTAGAAAAATGTTTATATATATATATTAATTAATTGATACCACAGAGTGTGTGTAAGCTCACAGGTAAATAGGCGCTAACAAAAAACAAAGTTTCTTTGTTTAATATTAGTCTCCCTTTTATATTTTGTTCTCTCTCTTGTAAATCAATAAATATAATGTTTAATTAATAATTATTGGAATCAGTTTCATTAATAATTCTAAACAAATCAACAAAAAATGACCAATTGTTAAGATATAGGCATGGTAGTAATAAATAGTGTGAAAACATTTATAAAAATAACATTTCAGTTTTTGCCATTGTAAATTCTATACCGCGCGCGTTCGCAATAAAAAAAAATATATAATTTATACTCTGAGTTTAAATTCATACTTATAGAACACAAGTCTTGTACTACTGTATTAAATATACTTTATACATTATTTAATTTTATTAATAACGATATTTGTTTTAATAGAGATATGTTTATAACCCAGGTTCTTGGAGCGCATTGTTTTAATATAAGTTTATACCTGAAAATATAGATTCAAAATCATTTTTTTCAAATATTTATTTTCACAGATTAAAACACAGATTTATTTCATATTCATTATTTTTATACGTCTATAAAATTAATTATTTGATTTTCAAATATTTTTGTTCCCTCTCTATTATGTGTATGTTTTAAATAATCAAAAATAAATCTCACAAATACACAATAAAATAACTTATAAAAGATGGAAGAAGAGAAATCCTGCCGTTTTTTCCTAAAGAACGAGTGCAAGGAAGGTGAGAAGTGTCCCCTTCCCCATGTCAACAACGGGACTCCTGATAATATATGTCGCTTCTTCTTAGAAGACAGATGTACCTTTGGTGCAAGTTGTCTCTACGAACACCGTAGACCTTTCTCAGAGGTAGAGGCTCCAGTTGTAGACAACAACAACGCCCCCTATACTTGCTCTCTTTGTAACCAGTCCGAAATTCCCTCGCCAAATAACATCTACAAATTGATGACGAGCTGCGACCATGTCCTGTGTAAGGGATGCAGCGGAATAATGTCGAAGAATCAAGAAAACAACTGCCCGGTATCTAAAGACTGCTCACCCTCCTCAATTGTCTTAAAGACAGACCACCACATGGGACACGAAGAAAAGAAATCCCTAATTGACATCAGAAAGAAGATGTTGAGTGAAATAGATTGCAAATATGGGAAAAGGTGCAAATATGGAAACATCTGCCTCTACAAACACCAGGAAAGCCAAACAGGTTCCCAACAAGGCATAATTGAGTCTGGAGTCAGGTCTTAGACCCAAGACAATATTCACAAGCAACAAGGACCATTGCAAAGCAGCATGGACTGTAGATATGGGTCCCAAAGTAGAAACCAAGGCTGTGTCTACAAGCACCAAGAGACCCAACAAGGACCATGGAAAAGCAGCCAAGACTGTAGATATGGGTCCAATTGTCGAAACCAAAATTGTCTCTACAAGCACCAAGAGACCCAACAAGGACCATGGAAAAGCAGCATAGATTGTAGATATGGGTCTAATTGTCGAAACCAAGGCTGTCTCTACAAGCACCAAGAGACCCAACAAGGACCCGGACAGAAAAACTGTAAGTTTGGGACAAGATGTCACAACAAGCAGTGTCCATTCAGACATACCAAACCTACACCAGGAAGGACAGTGTGTAGATATGAACCTAGGTGTGTCGACAGACGTTGCAAATTTCAACATCCATCCCGCCAAAGTAACGAGAGATGTTGAAGATTGCCTTGGCAAGACGTGTCAATTTAAAAAAAATTTCTAAATATCAAAAATATGAAAAGGAAACTGGTAAAAATAGAAAAACTTGAAAAAAAACTAATCAAAAAAAGTATATGAAATCTATATTAGTAAAAATATATTCGGTATATATACCAGACTGTATCAAAAGTTCGTTCGCAATATAAAATATATATCAAATAAAATAAAAAAAAACGAAATCCAATATAATTCAAAAATACAAATTGAATTATTTAAATCTATACCATTGCTAGAAAATCCGCAAGATCTTCTGTTTTGGAAGCGTATTGTAACTGGGGATGAAAAGTGGATCATCTTCGTAACCCCACACAAGAAGACAATGGATATCCTGTGATCAAGAGGCTAAACCTGTAGTTAAACAGGATTGCTTTGGCCATAAAGTGATGTTGTCTGTATTATGGAACATCGATGGTATTGTACACTATTAACTTGTTCCTGATGGTCGTGCATTTAATGCCCATCTCTACTGAGAACAACCCAGCCGAGTATATGAAGTTTTGAAGACTCGATACCCTGCTTTGATCAACCGAAAGAGAGTACTCCTGCAACATGACAACGCTCTAGCTAATCGAGCTAGGTTAACAACGAATAGAATAAAAGATTTGGAGGGTATTGAAGTTCTACCTCACCCTGATTATAGCCCGGATATTGCGCCATCTGATAATGCATTATTTTGTTCCATGGCTACATTTCTAACGGGGAAGACACTTTGAAACATTCCAAGGCGTCGAATTACCTGTCGAGACTTCCAAACCCGGACAATGGTGTCGTCAGCAAATTGAAAACCTGACAAAAAGATGGGTGACTTATTGTAAATGACGGTCTCTACTTCAGTGAATAAATATTTTCGTTTATATATTATTCAATGAGTGTAATAAAATATTATTTATGGGAACGAAGTTTTGATACAGCCTGGTATATAGGGAATACCATATTGAAGTGTTCTATTAAATAAATACAAAATTATTTAAAACAGTCCAATGCTATATTACAATGTTAGATTAAACTGGCGAAACCGCTGGGGGGGTTCACCACTGATGAGCTAAGCCCTCCCATTATATTTTATCATTGCAGTGTAAAGGCAGTTGAAAATAGTTTTATTTTGGAAATAAACATACAAGTTAAAAATAGACTCATAGGCAAAACTTAAAGAAGAGGAAAGATTTTGTTGTAGCCGGTCTTTTTTTTTTTTTTAAAGTAGACAGAGACTGTTCACATTTGGTTATCTCGCGTGTTTTCAATAAAGGTCACTGTAATATCTTTCAGGGTTATTATCTGAATCCCGATATACATATTAAAAGGTAAAATTTCCTCATGTTTTATCCATGAGTGTATATCTTACATTTTGTAACGATATCTGTATTAGTAATGAAACAATAGAATCAATAATTCCCAATAGTCTCGGCTGTTTTGAAACTATTTTTAATGCGAAGTATTATGTAATAAATTAAATAACTTTTTCTATACTTTCTTCAAAAGCCTATTTGGAGGAGGCTGGCTCATCAGTGGTGAACCCTCCTTCAAGTTTAATCAATCAATCTATTCTAATATTATATCCGGCCTTCGCTAGAGAAATCCTTAGAAAATGTATTAAAGGAAACTATGGACAAACAACAGGAGAATGTCTCTAAACTGATTAAGGCCCATGTTTTAGCGACGATCTATCGTAACTTATAAACTGTACCATAGATTCTTGTACCCTCTTCATTTTTGGTATACTTCCTAATACTTTATAACTCTATTCACAGTAATTATAGTATATAATTTACTAGATATATTACTAGATACCATTATTTTTACACTAATAGGAATATATTGCTAAGTTCACCACTGGGAACAAAGCTCCGCCGTCGCGGGAGAGTTTGTAAGTTGTACCACATTGTCACAGACTCTAGTCGTTCAGTTCTGATAGGTTCTGTTTGTGTTTGCTACTTCCTCTCCACAGGACAGTCTTCTCCACAGTATAGAGCACTAAGTATTTTGCTGATGTTTTATACTTGAAACCTTGAGTAATTGCAATATTTACCTCCAACAACCCGCTTTGAGTCTCCTTGTTTCATTTGCACGTTAGATTTTGTCACCCCAAAACATATTTTTGAAATTATATAAAATATTTTCAAGTTCTGAAAAATTCCTAGATACGAGTTTGGAGCGTATATAAAGATATAGAATTATTGATATTTTTTATTCTCCAAAAGAGAGTTTATTCCGCGTGAAAGCCAAGTTATAAAGAAGGGACTCGGTGACCTAAGGAGGAAGCTTAAAGAAAGACATTTACCTAAATGTTAACTAGACACGGTGAGGGCTCCACGTGATATCTAGATACATAACACAGAGGGGATTAGACTATACACACCGTCATGTATTGCTACACCCCCGACCCCAACTTCCCATTCCGATAGTTCGCTGTAGAGTGTTCTATTGACAATAAAGTGAAATGGGGCGGACTAGATACTGAAGACAGCACTGCCGGTCCTCAAAACGCTGAAAGCCGGACTTACGTCAACACGCGAGGCCTCCCATCGGAGTTTTACGCAGAACCAGCAGCCTAGCCCCAGTGCCTAGTCCGGGTCTGTGGAGCGAGCAAGCTATCGGACGCGGAAGTTGAGTTCCAGTCCACGTGCACACAGGGACGTCCCTTCGGCAAACGTGGAATGGATGATAATCACGTCGCCAAGCCAACACGTAGTGAAAGCCATCTTTGTCATTACCTCAGGGGTGTAAGCACTGACCCACCCGCCCGGCTGTCAATAACTACTATCTAGTCACTAGCTATCCTGTTAGTAGAGCTGGAACACAGGGAAGTCACGGCTCTCCATCTGGAACATCTGTTACACACAGCAGCCTAGAATTCAGACTTTATGGTCAACAGATTGCTATTATCACCGAGTCCCTTTTTTATCCTTGGTCTTCACGCGGTTTGTAAGTTTTAAATTATATTTAAATTTTGGTTATTTCAATTTAAAAATAAAAAAGATCACAAGAAGAGCTTCCATGGCAAAGAACTCCACAATTTCGTTTCAACCAACCAATTCATGCTCTAATCAGCAACCCAAAACACCAAATTCTTCCAAGAACCTCAGTAAATCCTACAACCTATAGATTCAATTCGTATTTACCCAAGTCATATAAGAAATGTAAGCTAGGAATATCTTCAAAAAAATCTGTAAAGCAGTTCTAAACATTTGTGGCTGATACCATTATATTTCTTTAATGAAGATTATAATTTAGTCTTTTTTCTTTGATTTTTTTTCAATACAAGTCAAACAAATGCAATTTATTCTTATACCCAAGTGTTTAATATTGAAAAGCTCCTTTTTATCTATAATATTTTGAAGGTTATGCTGATATTAAGCTGAGAATCCTAATCATATTTCTCATAGTTATTTTCGTCATCAGAATGGTACTCTGTTATTATTCATGTGACTGAGATATGGAACATCCCTAACTATAAGTTCTACCATCATGATAACTCAGCCTATGGAATGGTCAAAGTTGGATCAATTTAGCGCAGAAATATATAGAACATATTTCTTAAATATAATTAAGATTGGGCTGAAAGAAGTTCAACTGGCGGCGTTATATTGATTTCTGCCAACCCCACCAATCAGGTTGATAGGGCCAGTTGATATCATGTGATAACTTCAGTTTGGCTGGATGATGGTGTATCATCTCGTTTATCACACTTCGGACAAATTCCGATAAAATAAGATCATTCGCTTAGTAGTCAAATTTATTACCTGAAACACTATAAATGTTAAAGAAGAAAAAAGAGACTAAAAGAAAGAGAAGATCGAGAAAAAAAATTGGAAAGAAAAAGAGAGAGATAAAAGAAACGCATATCGAGGGGTAAAAAAGTAGCAAAGAGTTGATGGTGTATTATGATTAGGTGATCGAGAAGGATCAGCTTGGCTAGTTCAAGTAGATTGTAACCCTCATCTGTAGAGAGTTTACACCAGAATTGACATCTAAGATTGATACAAGAGTTGAATAACTCTGGTTTATAGTTGAAATGTCTTCGGCATGTCAAAATGATCTAATATAGGAATTCCTACCTGAATTCTTCAACAGTTTTGAAATATGTATTCACATCGAGGTTAATCTTTGTTCCGATATGTTTTGATTTCTTATATTTCATACTTCTCAAATTTGCGCAACCATTTTCTTGATATCATATAAAACATAGATTTAGATCATTTTACAAATCATAATTCGTCAAATATTTTATGGATTTTAATAGAATATTTAATCCATTTTTATTCTCGTTATAAAATTTAAATTGATTTTTAAAATTATATTTATAGTCTGATGATTTTTAAGTTTTTTCTTTTTTTTTAATTAATAAATAGAGTTAAGATATTTAAAACTCAGGTTCTTGGAGCGCAGAATGCTGCCAGATACGCCAATTGCTTTTGTTTACGATTTCTTTTTGTTCGTATCAGATCTTTCTCAGGGTCAATTTTGAGCAAAGCAATATCATCAAATTTAGATGAATATAAAGATTCTTCTATTTTGTTCTAGTTGTGCTAAGCAAAGAATAAACATATTATATTCCTCTCTTTGATATTTAGATTGTAGGTTAGCCATATATATATTTAGGCTAAAACTCCATTGTTATATATGGAGAAAAAATATCTCTAAATAAAAAAACATGCCTTAATTAAATTTAGTACATTATATATTTTAAAATTAAAATTTCGTTAAAATGATTCGTTTCATATTGACAAGCAAAAAATTACCTCAGGAATAGCTTCTACCTATGGGATATATTTTATAATCACTTTCATCTTTTAAAGATTCCTAACAAAGTGGCTCTTGATATTATGATATTTGTTCATATATTTAAAATGATGATACTAATAGAAACTATGCAATGGCCGTAATTTATCCAGTTTTTATAAAAGGGAAATACACCATGTTCTGATAATATTTTTAATTTATATATATATACTAGACATATGACCCGGCTTCGCCCGAGAATTCCCCCGATTGCAATTTCCTTCATACTGAAAGTACATCAATAATAAATATTAGAAGTGCCATAGAATAGCAATACAGAACTAACACATAAACTACAGGAAAAAAGTGTGCGTGATGGCAAAAATTGTATTATATTAAATTATAAAACTATTTTAGAGGCGTAATATTCTTTTTAAAATAAAACAATTTCTACTGTCCTTACTGCGATGGAAAAATTAAAGGGAGGGCCTTTGTTTTATTTTAAAAAGAATATTACGCCTCTAAAATAGTTTTATAATTTGATAACAGATGGCGCTCTAGTACATCGTAACATTATTGTTCTAATAAAATACACAATTTGTATTATATTAGTGTTTAGGTATTTGATTTAATTAATATAGTTGATATAATAATTAATATTTATATTATATATAATATAAATGAGTTTTAAAAATTGTAAAAAAAATGCATCGGCCGGGAATCGAACCTGGGCCGCCCGCGTGGCAGGCGAGCATTCTACCACTGAACCACCGATGCTTATGAAAAATGGCCATATTTGGGTATTCATTCAATTCCGGATTACTCCGCGTAAAAAAAAGTTATTCAAATGAAAAAAAGAAATAGCCAAAAATACTAATCAAAATGTAGCCGAAAATTTTCCTTAGGTTTATAAAAAGCGACATGCAAAATTTGGTACCAATTGGTTCAGTAGTTTTTGAGTTTATCGCGAAACAGATAGACAGACATTGACTTTTATAAATATATATATATATGGAAACTACGCTCTCTCAAATAAACATATCATTTGGGAGATGGTCTTCCTCCCATTTGAAACCACTCTCATCATACTGAAGAGAATTGGGACATTTCAAGTTATTGCTAGATATATTGTATTAGGTGTTTTAAAATACGTTACTCTTGAATAAACTTAAGGAAGAGGAATGTCTTTGATTTGGCTGGTCGTCTATTTATTTAAGGAGACAGAGGCTGTTCACACTTGATTTTCTCGTGTGTCTTCAATAAAGGTCACTGTAAATATCTCTCAGAGTTATAATCCCGATATAAATGCTAAAAGGTACAACTTCCTTAGGTTTTGTCTATGACTATATATAATTTTTGACATTTCAAGTAAAGAACAAATAAATAAAGAAGCTATTTAAAGACACTAAAATAGACAGCATTAATATAGTGTCATCTTCTTAAATGTTAAAACAATGTTATGTAGTGAGATAACCAATATGTTGAATTAACTCCAAGATGGATTAAGTAAGGTCAAATTAGGTTAGACAGACCTGTTCGGCTAGCACAAGTATCTACCCATTTTGTGAAAAAGTCAAATAGAGGATGTTAGGATGTGAAAGCTGAGGTTGAGGACATGAGTCTGATGTGATATGGATGCGAGGTTCCATATGGAATTGTTACTCACTTCCTGGTGGTCCGTATAGAGTGAGATCCGACAAGGGAGCAGTTTTTGTTCCGTTTAGATAGGTCCGTGGTAAGTCCAGGTCCTCTGAGTGGCAATTAGCACAATCCGGGTCCTCAGTATCAGGAGGTCCTAGGTATTGAAAGGGTTGAATCCATTCCTCGTGCAGCTCAGATAGGTTCTCTAAGTCCAGTTGAATTTTTGGTTCTTAGTTCCAGGTCGGGGATCGTCTATAGCTATAATGGCTGTAGATACATAGGCGCTATTGTTGCAGATGTCAACAATCAGCTCCTACCCGACATATGTCTGTCTATATAACATAACCCTCGCTTAGTCTACGAGGTTTCAGTCTTAAAGGCTCTTTCTCTTTACCTAGGAGGTCACCTCTAAGTCGATGAAATGTTAATTTGACCATAATGATTTTTGGTAAAAAACTTGGGCTTAATAAAAACGTTTTAAAAGCTTTCCGAATTAAAAGGAGAAAATTCAAAGCTATTCTTATAGTAAATGTTGATATAATGATAGTTCATGTCCAATTCAGTTCCAATTAAGATTATGAATATAATACACAATGGATAAAAACGCAAATGTGACGAAATAAGATGAAACGGTAATGGGAACATAAAGTAGTCCCAAACTACATTGAAAATTGGGAAGTGGAATACGCGACTTCATTTGCTGTCATGTACAGTGAATGGTTTTAAATCCGATTGGTCTTAAAGAGAGAATCGACTGCATTTAAATAGAAATAAACAATTTTCATTGAGATATTCAAACCTCAGAAGATGGAGTTTCCTAGTCAGAAATGACAGTTCATCTAGAAGAAGGAAAATATCTCTGGATTTCAAACTACGGGAAGATAGGATTTCTTGATTGGCTGCTCTTCTAAAAGAGACAAATTTGATAACAAACCTGTATTTGGTTCTAGCAGTCTTTGACACTTCCGACCCGAGGGACGCGAATTCGCGTCCTTGCCGATTTTGCATCAAGCCCGAAGGACACGATTTTCATACGGCCCAGTGGACCATGCAACTCAGGAATCATCCGTCCTCAAAGTGTTAAACATCACCAGCCTCCCCTAGTCACATCATGGAAAGTTGTCTTACTTGATGGTGAAATGTTGTTCTATGATGATCTAACCTTCTATAGAAATGACATTTCTATGTGTGTGGAGATAACATTCTCAAGTATTTATATTTATTAAAATAAATAGAATTTTAAAAATCTAATCTGTTGCTTGTGTAAAATGGATAGTTTTTATCCTTTTAAAATATAATAAATAATGTTACTCTGTTCATTCATTTTTTAAATTAGCAGCATCCAACTCAAATATATTTCGGACACAGAGCGTAAATTTTCACCAAAAGAAAAGACGGGTTATCTTCTGACACAACCAATTTCTGCATTTTTTTCTTTTTTTTTATTATTCTAAATGGTTCTTCTACCTCACACGCAATCTATTTAAAATGGTTAATTTCTTCGCGCGCTTTTAAATTATCACAACTCTTTAGTCAGGTATTTAAACAAACACGCGACTCTGTTTTTTATTTAAATAATTTCTGGCACTTCATATATATAACTAACTATGAAAAGGATAATATTTCTCTTTACCGTTTTAAATGCTAATTTAGCTTGTTATTTTCCGCTTGTGTATCGACTCACTTATACGTTATTGGTAAGGAATTAGTTAGACCACATTGTCGCAGTATTTATCCCCATTCTAATTTTTAACTATTATATTAAACAAACCTTTATTTACTATTTATCTACGTAACGTAATTACACTCATGGATAAAACTTAAGGAAGTGGAAAGTTTTTTATTAAAGACAAAGGCAAGTTTGTTCACAAACACACACTTGGTTATCTCGTATGTCTTCAATAAAGGTCACTGTAATATCTTTCAAAGTTACAATCCCGATTTACATGGTAAAAGGTACAACTTGGTTATCTTGTGTTTCTTAAATAAAGGTCACTGTAATATCTTTCAGAGTTATAATCCCGATATACATGCTAAAAGGTACAACTTGGTTATCTCGTATGTCTTCAATAAAGGTCACTGTAATATCTTTAAGAGTTATTGTCTGAATACTGATATGCATGCTAAAAGGTACAACTTGATATTTCGTGTGTCTTCAATAAAGGTCACTGTAATATCTTTCAGAGTTATAATCCCGATATACATGCTAAAAGGTACAACTTGTTATTTCGTGTGTCTTCAATAAAGGTAAGTGTAATATCTTTCAGAGTTATAATCCCGATATACATGCTAAAATGTACAACTTGTTATTTCGTGTGTCTTCATTAAAGGTCACTGTAATATCTTTCAGAGTTATAATCCCGATATACATGCTAAAAGGTACAACTTGTTATTTCGTGTGTCTTCAATAAAGGTCACTGTAATAACTTTCAGAGTTATAATCCCGATATACATGCTAAAAGGTACAACTTGTTATTTCGTGTGTCTTCAATAAAGGTCACTGTAATATCTTTCAGAGTTATAATCCCGATATACATGCTAAAAGGTACAACTTGTTCTTTCGTGTGTCTTCAGTAAAGGTCACTGTAATATCTTTCAGAGTTATAATCCCGATATACATGCTAAAAGGTACAACTTGTTATTTCGTGTGTCTTCAATAAAGGTCACTGTAATATCTTTCAGAGTTATAATCCCGATATACATGCTAAAAGGTACAACTTGTTATTTCGTGTGTCTTCAATAAAGATTACTGTAATATCTTTCAGAGTTATAATCCCGATATACATGCTAAAAGGTACATCTTGTTATTTCGTGTGTCTTCAATAAAGGTCACTGTAATATCTTTCAGAGTTATAATCCCGATATACATTCTAGAAGGTACAACTTCCTTTTGTTCATAGTGTGTATCTGTGAATACAATTTATAAATAGAAATATTTAGATGTACTAGCTGATAAGCCAGGCCCTCCCATTAATTTTTCCATATTGCAGTAAGGGCAGTAGAAATTGTTTAATTTCAAAAAGAATCTTACGCGTCTAAAATAGTTTAGAAATTTCATAAAATAGATATTTGCAATAAATTACATTATTAGTTAATAAAGTAACCTATTAAAACGAAAGGATTTAAAAGCACGAATGTTTCTTTTATACATAAGACAAACTTCTACTGCCCTTATTGCGATGAAAAAATATATTGGGAGGGCTTGGGTCATCAGTGGTGAATCCTACCAGCGGTTTCGCCAATTTAATCCACCAGACCGCTTCTCAGAGCTCTAATACTGTATTGGACGATTCTGCTTATATACGCAGCAATGAAGGATGGAATCTCAGAAATGGTTTTCAAGAAAACTATGGACATAAGCTTATAGGACAGTAGAATTACATTCAAATATTTGCATCGAGAAATGCTCTTCCGCAAACAATAAAGACAAGTCAGTTAGACATAAATTAACACAAAGCAATAACGCGCCATCTATACATATAAAATGAAAGTATTCAAAAGCACGAGTGTTCTTTTATAACTCATTGCAAAAATTTCTCATTCATAAATTGTGTTTATACTTTTTAAATTATTCGAGATATATTTCTGTGAGTCCCACGATACACACATAACACCTAAGAACGCTATAAACTGTTAATTTTTTTTATAAGTGAATATCGCTTCTTATTTGATAAGAAAAGTTTCTTTTGTTTCAAATTTCTTTTTAAAGTAAACACCAAACACAAACGAATATAAAAATATCACAGATTCCAGAAAAATAATTTGAATAAACATCATTTGATACCACGAATTGATTTTATATAGGATTTTTTCCCCACAAGTAGAATATATCATTAAAGAGCAATACTAATCTAGAGAGAATTTAAAAAATTTCAATTATTTTTCTATATTATTAAATTTGTAGGAGAGTGTAGGGGAGAGTTAGCCTTAATTTTAAAGAAGGAAACTTTAAAAAAACAATCAAGGCATATTAAAAAAGGTACTCCCACTAATGTAAATACTAATAATAAATGAGATAGTAGTTAAAAGAGATACACATCATTCTACTAATTTATTAATATATTGATACATTAATTGATGGCTAAACATCTTAACCAGATTAAGACCATGTTCCATCAAAATAGATTAGAGCTGTTTAAATATTCTGACAGATATTTGCTTAGCTCTAGTTTGATCTAGATTAGGGGAATAAGGGGGATATAATCATGCGGACAGTCCCATCCTTCTGTATTAGACAAATTCTCTCCCTATTTTAATAAAATCATTCTTATTGCTTCTCCCTTTTATCACACTCTGGCAGACGATAGTTACTCACCGCGCATGCGTGCTGCCATTCTATTTAAGCCTAATCTTGGATATACGACCTCAAGTTCTCTATAAACTTTCCTCCTGATCAAACAATTTGAAGCCAAATTAAAATTTTTAAAAAGTCTCTTTTTTTTGAAATGTGCTGATAAAACACATATATAAGGTTATATTGTTTACCTCGGTGTTATGAATTGTTTTTCTTTCTCTCTCCCTCTACTCTGTGTGTATTAATAATTAAAATATAGAAATACGCTCATGGACAAAACTTAGGAAGTTGTACCTTTTAAAATTATATCGGGATTCAGTCAATAACTATGAAAAATATTACAATGACCTTTATTGAAGACACGAGATAACCAAGTATGAACAAAATTGCCTCTGTCTCTTTTAAAAATACATATGACCGGCGATATCAAAGACTTTCCACTTCCTTAAGTTTTGCACATGAATGTAGTTTGAAAATAAAATGTATAATATTGTGGCGAAGAAATAATTTATTATTTAATTTAATTATTCAATGAAAATATTTGGAAACAGATTTAAAATTTTACATTTTATAAATCATCATTTAGTTGCCTAGCTTGCTTGCTCGATATTCTCTAGCTGTACTTAGTCTAGCCATAAATATTGTTACAAAACCAAATCAGTGATAAAAAATTAATTTGACCGCGTTAAGTATTCAAAATACAGTTGTTGTTATTTGAATATCTCGTGCACACGTGCTCAGAAAAAAAAAATCGGAATATATTTGTTTTTTTGATAATGGGTTTGGGTATTAAAGAAAACCCTATAGTTGTAATAGCCTTACACAAGGTAGGCCAAAATCTTTCACCCTTTTTAAACTTTTACAAAATTTGAAAATTACGCGTCAATTTGTTTATCGAATCATTGAAAGGTTCAACAAGGCTTGCACTATTGATGACCTTGAAAGATCTGGTCGACCTCGCATGCAACGAACGCAAGCAGCTATAAAAGCCATTCGCGAAAGAATTCGTCGAAATCCACACTGCAAAAAAAAGATCTTAGCAAAGCAGATAAATTTAGCTCCAAGATAGTTTCAAGGATAATCAACGAAGACCTTGGACTGAGAGCTTTCAAACAGCGCACAGGTCATTTGATAACCCCTTCTCTTAGAGATATTAGAGATATTAGAAGGGTTAGATCAAAAATGTTGTTGGCGCAGCATGATGGTCGGTGGCATGAGAGAATCCTTTTCACAGACGAGAAATTTTTCACTCTCGAGGAAAAGATTAATCGTCAGAATGATAGGATATATGCTCGTAGCTCTCTAGAAGCTTCTTTGAAAGTCAGAAGACTTGAAAAAGTCACCATCCTTCTTCTGTCATGGTTTGGTGGGGAGTTAGCTACCAAAGTGTAACAGATCTCCACTTCTGTGCCAAAGGGGTAAAAAATACAGCTAAAAACTATAAATAAGACATTTTGTAACAAATAGTAAAGCCTCTGAATACAAAAATGTTTAATGGAGAACATTGGATATTTCAACAAGATTCAGCTCCTGCTCACAAAGCTAAGTCAACTCAACAATGGTTGGAGACGAATGTTCCGGAGTTCATAAAGGCCAATGAATGGCCCTCTGGAAGCCCTGATTTAAACCCCCTTGATTACAGTTTGTGGGCATATTTAGAGGAGAAGGTGTGCTATAAAAGATTCATAATTTGGATAAATTGAAATCAGCATTGGTGAGAGCAATGAAAGAAATACCCTTAGAAAAGGTGCGTGTCACCATAGATCAGTGGCCCGAACGTTTGAGATCCTGTGTCAAAAATAAGGGAGAACATTTTGAATGCTTGTATATATTTAAAATCTATGTCCTATTGGCTAATAAAATATGTATTTATATTCAATTAGTTTTTGTTCTTAATCATTTAATTTATAAAATTGTTTGTAACAGAATTTATGGCTAGACTGTGCAGATAGTTTGGTTGATAATTGTCGACTAGTCGTACTGACGTCATCAATAAATACTTTCACATCCTCAGATATACAAAGACTTGATTTCTACGCTACAATATATTTAAGTATGATGTGTGCTATAATATCACCCAGAGATATAACTTGAACAACAATCAATAAACAATCGCCATTTTACTTTAGGGTTAAAGAGTTTATTTTAATACAAAACCTATTTTCGTACAAGATTTAGATAGAAGATAAAGTTAGATAGCTCTGTGTAACAATAGGTTGTTGTAAAAAGAGCCTTTTTTCCCTTGTTCAAGAAAATTTATGTTTCTATACTTTTTTTTAATTAGACATAGGGCATTAATGCGCCATCAATAGAAAAGAATTGAAATCATTAAGCACGAATTTTTCATTTTCAAATAAAAACAAATTTACTAAACAATTTTACTGCGATAAAAAAAATATATCGAATTTGTGGCATCTTTCAAGATCGGCTTGGCCAGTGTGATTCATAAAAAAATATTGTGGCAAATAAATAATTTATTATTTAATTTAATTATTCAATGAAAATATTCAGTTGTAGCGTATAAAATTAAGACTTTGTATATCTGAAGATGTGAAAGTATTTATTGATGACGTCACGGCGACAAGTCGACAAATATCAACCAAACTATCTACAGCTATCGAGCAAGCTAGCTAGGGAACTAAATGATGATTTAGAAAATGTAAAATTTTAAATCTGTTTCCAAATATTTTCATTGAATAATTAAATTAAATCTGTTTCCAAATATTTTCATTGAATAATTAAATTGAATAATAAATTATTTTTTCGCCACAATATATATTCCTGAAAAAAAGGGTGTATAGGTTGGTTCATCTTGTGTTTCTTTTCGAAAGCGAATACATCTTTTTACTTAAGAGGTGCATGTGTGATTTACTGCTAAATTTCTCTTAGACCAATTAGTAGCCGTGTCTTATGTGCTTGGGCTGTTTTGATCCAGCTGGGGAAGGCATAGATCAGAATTGCCTGAATCGTGTCTCTGTTGGTTTGGACCTCGTTTTAGAAATCAATAGATATTTCCTATCAACAAATTATAGAAGTCTGAACAGAGTCAGGTTCGCCTTCATGATTTGTTTCTTAGTGGTGTGATCTTTAAAGTTTTGCTCAAGTATTCCATCCAAGTAGTTAGAAACTTACTTGTTCAGCGAAACGTGATGGGCGAAGAAGTGTACCATAAGGTAAGTTGGACTGTTGTAGTTTTCAATACGGTGTTTTTTTTTAATGACCTGCATATA
>CP092864.1:121628788-121804322 GCA_030710605.1 Cordylochernes scorpioides
GTCTATTGGATTCAATTAATGAATGTATAAGATTATATATTAAAAATTTGATTTAAAAAAATTGAATATTAATCAATAAATTTGTGCGCATTCATATTGAAAAAGCAAGTTCCCAAATAGGGCTCTGGCAACTTCTATTTACTATCGCTTTTTTTAATGAGTTTATATGATGTAAATGATCCATAATTATGATTTCAAAGACAATCGCAGAGTGCTAAAGTTAAGATAAACTGGAAATATTTTAAATGAAACACAAGAGTTCAAATATTTTATCAATTTATTTCAAACAAAGCACATTTTTGATGGGATGAAAATTAATATGGATCATTTGACTAAAACATTTTAGATGATGTATTAAATATATTCTTTTAGAAAAAATTGAATATATTTTTAGAAATAAAAATAATATAGTTGATTTTATTTATCGCCATTCCAACAATGGTTTTAATACAAAATTTCGTTCATTTAATATTTTTCTATAGGACAAAATGTTCTTTTCAACTTGATCAATGATGTAAATTAGATTGGCTCATGATAATTAATGGTAATTCTTAACGTATACTATTTTCCTAGAAATCATTGCCAAAACATTTTTTAAAATTTCATGATCAGGATGAAACTTCTATTTCATTTTTGATTCAAAACCACAAATTGTATTATTTGTAGCTGTTGATTTGAAAAACACAAATATTCAGGAATCCTGCTGATTTGAAAACCTATTTGGTGTAAAGAATTCCTCGTTTAAAGATCATAAGTTTCCCTTATTCTGGCGAGATATCCTCGAAATAAATATTTTCACTCTGATAGGATATTATTTACAACACTGCCATCGAAATAATCTAGGCTCATTGAGGATTGGAATCCTACTACCTTTGGTTTTCAGAAAGATTTATCGAGGATTCATGCTCGAGTAACTCTATAGAAAGTGAATTAAATATACTCTCCTGATAATTGGTTAATTATTTGAATAATTGAGTAATTGTATTCTGAAAGATCGCTTCTCTCAAATAATATACATTGATCTTATTTATTAAAAACTCTAAATTTCCTAATCATTCTGAACCAAGGATTTCTAAATATTCCATTTTGAAGGGATAATATGTAGAACTGGTGAGTCCTGAAATAACAGTGACCCCAATGCTCATATTCTCCTCTTTAATTATGGGTTAGGTACATGCCTTCATATATCATATAATTTTATCAATGTATATTTTTTATTACTTTTTACAGTGTATTGCATCATTAAAATTGGGTTAATAAGACGAAAACAATCGATAATATTCTCTTTGCAACCAATGGCAGATTGTAAAAAAAGGATAAACTGCAAAATTTCAAAAAATATATTAGTTGGTTATCTATCTATAAATATCTATCAAAGCAGGAGTATGATTATGTATTTAAAAAATTGATGAGCAAAATATACAATTTTAACAATATATTTTATAATTCCTTCCAGAATAGTAAAGTAACCAAATGGGGCTCTAGTACCCTTTAACTAGATTTTCCAAAGTGCGTTTATAAGGTGTAACAAGTTGCCACATGGATTAAAAGTTGTATCTAACTGAATACATTGATAAATTAAGTTGCATTAAATGTATTATAGATAATAAATATGGACATTGCAAAAAAGGATGAAACTTTTTAAATATTTATACATTGATCTTATTTATTAAGAACTCTAAATTTCCTAATCATTCTGAACCAAGGATTTCTGAATATTCCATTTTGAAGGGATAATATGTAGAACTGGTGAGTCCTGAAATAACAGTGACCCCAATGCTCATATTCTCCTCTTTAATTATGGGTTAGGTACATGCCTTTATATACCATATAATTTTATCAATGTATATTTATTTTTACTTTTTACAGTGTATTGCATCTATTATTTATCTATAAATATCCATCAAAGCAGGAGTATGATTATGTATTGAAACACTGATGAGCAAAATATACAATTTTAACAATATATTTTATAATTCCTTCCAGAATAGTAAAGTAACCAAATGGGGCTCTGGTACCCTTTAACTAGATTTTCCAAAGTGCGTTCATTAGGTGTAACAAGTTGCCACATGTATTAAAAGTTAAATCTAACTGAAAACATTGATAAATTGAGTTGCATTAGATGTATTATAGATGATAAATATGGACATTGCAAAAAAGGATGAAACTTTTCAAATATTTATACATTAATCTTATTTATTAAAAACTCTAAATTTTCTAATCATTCTGAACAAAAGATTTCTGAATATTCCATTTTGAAGGGATAATATGTAGAACTGGTGAGTCCTGAAATAACAGTGACCCCAATGCTCATATTCTCCTCTTTAATTATGGGTTAGGTACATGCCTTCATATATCATATAATTTTATCAATGTATCTTTTTTATTACTTTTTACAGTGTATTGCATCATTAAAATTGGGTTAATAAGACGAAAACAATCGATAATATTCTCTTTGCAATCAATGGCAGATTTTAAAAAATGGATAAACTGCAAAATTTCAAAAAAAAATATGAGTTGGTTATCTATCTATAAATATCTATCAAAGCAGGAGTATGATTATGTATTGAAACACTGATGAGCAAAATATATACAATTTTAACAATATATTTTATAATTCCTTCCAGAATAGTAAAGTAACCAAATGGGGCTCTGGTACCCTTTAACTAGATTTTCCAAAGTGCGTTCATTAGGTGTAACAAGTTGCCACATGGATTAAAAGTTGTATCTAACTGAAAACATTGATAAATTGAGTTGCATTAGATGTATTATAGATGATAAATATGGACATTGCAAAAAAGGATGAAACTTTTCAAATATTTATACATTAATCTTATTTATTAAAAACTCTAAATTTCCTAATCATTCTGAACAAAGGATTTCTGAATATTCCATTTTGAAGGGATAATATGTAGAACTGGTGAGTCCTGAAATAACAGTGACCCCAATGCTCATATTCTCCTCTTTAATTATGGGTTAGGTACATGCCTTTATATACCATATAATTTTATCAATGTATATATATTTTTACTTTTTACATTGTATTGCATCTATTATTTATCTATAAATATCCATCAAAGCAGGAGTATGATTATGTATTGAAACACTGATGAGCAAAATATATACAATTTTAACAATATATTTTATAATTCCTTCCAGAATAGTAAAGTAACCAAATGGGGCTCTGGTACCCTTTAACTAGATTTTCCAAAGTGCGTTCATTAGGTGTAACAAGTTGCCACATGGATTAAAAGTTGTATCTAACTGAAAACATTGATAAATTGAGTTGCATTAGATGTATTATAGATGATAAATATGGACATTGCAAAAAAGGATGAAACTTTTCAAATATTTATACATTAATCTTATTTATTAAAAACTCTAAATTTCCTAATCATTCTGAACAAAGGATTTCTGAATATTCCATTTTGAAGGGATAATATGTAGAACTGGTGAGTCCTGAAATAACAGTGACCCCAATGCTCATATTCTCCTCTTTAATTATGGGTTAGGTACATGCCTTCATATATCATATAATTTTATCAATGTATCTTTTTTATTACTTTTTACAGTGTATTGCATCATTAAAATTGGGTTAATAAGACGAAAACAATCGATAATATTCTCTTTGCAATCAATGGCAGATTGTAAAAAAAGGATAAACTGCAAAATTTCAAAAAAAATATGAGTTGGTTATCTATCTATAAATATCTATCAAAGCAGGAGTATGATTATGTATTGAAACACTGATGAGCAAAATATATACAATTTTAACAATATATTTTATAATTCCTTCCAGAATAGTAAAGTAACCAAATGGGGCTCTGGTACCCTTTAACTAGATTTTCCAAAGTGCGTTCATTAGGTGTAACAAGTTGCCACATGGATTAAAAGTTGTATCTAACTGAAAACATTGATAAATTGAGTTGCATTAGATGTATTATAGATGATAAATATGGACATTGCAAAAAAGGATGAAACTTTTCAAATATTTATACATTAATCTTATTTATTAAAAACTCTAAATTTCCTAATCATTCTGAACAAAGGATTTCTGAATATTCCATTTTGAAGGGATAATATGTAGAACTGGTGAGTCCTGAAATAACAGTGACCCCAATGCTCATATTCTCCTCTTTAATTATGGGTTAGGTACATGCCTTCATATATCATATAATTTTATCAATGTATCTTTTTTATTACTTTTTACAGTGTATTGCATCATTAAAATTGGGTTAATAAGACGAAAACAATCGATAATATTCTCTTTGCAATCAATGGCAGATTGTAAAAAAAGGATAAACTGCAAAATTTCAAAAAAAATATGAGTTGGTTATCTATCTATAAATATCTATCAAAGCAGGAGTATGATTATGTATTGAAACACTGATGAGCAAAATATATACAATTTTAACAATATATTTTATAATTCCTTCCAGAATAGTAAAGTAACCAAATGGGGCTCTGGTACCCTTTAACTAGATTTTCCAAAGTGCGTTCATTAGGTGTAACAAGTTGCCACATGGATTAAAAGTTGTATCTAACTGAAAACATTGATAAATTGAGTTGCATTAGATGTATTATAGTGATAAATATGGACATTGCAAAAAAGGATGAAACTTTTCAAATATTTATACATTAATCTTATTTATTAAAAACTCTAAATTTCCTAATCATTCTGAACCAAGGATTTCTATATATTCCATTTTGAAGGGATAATATGTAAAACTGGTGAGTCCTGAAATAACAGTGACCCCAATGCTCATATTCTCCTCTTTAATTATGGGTTAGGTACATGCCTTTATTTACCATATAATTTTATCAATGTATATATATTTTTACTTTTTACAGTGTATTGCATCTATTATTTATCTATAAATATCCATCAAAGCAGGAGTATGATTATGTATTGAAACACTGATGAGCAAAATATACAATTTTAACAATATATTTTATAATTCCTTCCAGAATAGTAAAGTAACCAAATGGGGCTCTGGTACCCTTTAACTAGATTTTCCAAAGTTCGTTCATTAGGTGTAACAAGTTGCCACATGGATTAAAAGTTAAATCTAACTGAAAACATTGATAAATTGAGTTGCATTAGATTATTATAGATGATAAATATGGACATTGCAAAAAAGGATGAAACTTTTCAAATATTTATACATTAATCTTATTTATTAAAAACTCTAATTTTCTAATCATTCTGAACAAAAGATTTCTGAATATTCTATTTTGAAGGGATAATATGTAGAACTGGTGAGTCCTGAAATAACAGTGACCCCAATGCTCATATTCTCCTCTTTAATTATGGGTTAGGTACATGCCTTCATATATCATATAATTTTATCAATGTATCTTTTTTATTACTTTTTACAGTGTATTGCATCATTAAAATTAGGTTTATAAGACGAAAACAATCGATAATATTCTCTTTGCAATCAATGGCAGATTGTAAAAAAAGGATAAACTGCAAAATATCTAAAAAATATGAGTTGTTTATTTATCTATAAATATCTATCAAAGCAGGAGTTTGATTATGTATTGAAAAACACTGATGAGTAAAATATACAATTTTATCAATATATTTTATAATTACTTCCAGAATAGTAAAGTAACCAAATGGGGCTCTGGTACCCTTTAACTGGATTTTTCAAAGTTCGTCTATTAGGTGCAACAAGTTGCCACATTGATTAAAAGTTGTATCTAACTGAATACATTGATAATTTGAATTGCATTAGATGTATTATAGATAATAAATATACACATTGCGAAAGAAGTTGACACTTTTCAAATATTCATATATTAATCCTTTTTATTAAATATTCTAAATTTCCAAATCATTCTGAACAAAATATTTCTGAATATTCTATTTTGAAGGGATAATATGTAGAACTGGTGAGTCCTGAAATAACAGTGACCCCAATGCTCATATTCTCCTCTTTAATTATGGGTTAGGTACATGCCTTCATATATCATATAATTTTATCAATGTATCTTTTTTATTACTTTTTACAGTGTATTGCATCAATAAAATTGGGTTAATAAGACGAAAACAATCGATAATATTATCTTTGCAATCAATGGCAGATTGTAAAAAAGGATAAACTGCAAAATTTCAAAAAATATATGAGTTGGTTATCTATCTATAAATATCTATCAAAGCAGGAGTATGATTATGTATTGAAACACTGATGAGCAAAATATATACAATTTTAACAATATATTTTATAATTCCTTCCAGAATAGTAAAGTAACCAAATGGGGCTCTAGTACCCTTTAACTAGATTTTCCAAAGTGCGTTTATTAGGTGTAACAAGTTGCCACATGGATTAAAAGTTGTATCTAACTGAATACATTGATAAATTAAGTTGAATTAAATGTATTATAGATAATAAATATGGACATTGCAAAAAAGGATGAAACTTTTTAAATATTTATACATTGATCTTATTTATTAAGAACTCTCAATTTCCTAATCATTGTGAACCAAGGATTTCTGAATATTCCATTTTGAAGGGATAATATGTAGAACTGGTGAGTCCTGAAATAACAGTGACCCCAATGCTCATATTCTCCTCTTTAATTAAGGGTTAGGTATATGCCTTCATATATCATATAATTTTATCAATGTATCTTTTTTATTACTTTTTACAGTGTATTGCATCATTAAAATTGGGTTAATAAGACGAAAACAATCGATAATATTCTCTTTGCAATCAATGGCAGATTTTAAAAAATGGATAAACTGCAAAATTTCAAAAAATATATGAGTTGGTTATCTATCTATAAATATCTATCAAAGCAGGAGTATGATTATGTATTGAAACACTGATGGGCAAAATATATACAATTTTATCAATATATTTTATAATTCCTTCCTGAATAGTAAAGTAACCAAATGGGGCTCTGGTACCCTTTAACTAGATTTTCCAAAGTGCGTTCATTAGGTGTAACAAGTTTCCACATGGATTAAAAGTTGTATCTAACTGAAAACATTGATAAATTGAGTTGCATTAGATGTATTATAGATGATAAATATGGACATTGCAAAAAAGGATGAAACCTTTCAAATATTTATACATTAATCTTATTTATTAAAAACTCTAAATTTACTAATCATTCTGAACAAAGGATTTCTGAATATTCCATTTTGAAGGGATAATATGTAGAACTGGTGAGTCCTGAAATAACAGTGACCCCAATGCTCATATTCTCCTCTTCAGTTATGGGTTAGGTACATGCTTTTATATACCTTATAATTATATCAATGTATCTTTTTTTTACTTTTTGCAGTGTAATGCATCATTTAAAATTAATTAATAAGAAGAAAAATATCGAGAATATTCTCTTTGCAACCAATCGCAGATTGCAAAAAAAGGATAAACTGCAAAATTTCAAAAAATATATGAGTTGTTTATCTATCTATAAATATCTATCAAAGCAGGAGTATGATTATGTATTTAAAAAATTGATGAGCAAAATATACAATTTTAACAATATATTTTATAATTCCTTCCAGAATAGTAAAGTAACCAAATGGGGCTCTAGTACCCTTTAACTAGGTTTTCCAAAGTGCGTTTATTAGGTGTAACAAGTTGCCAAATGGTTTAAAAGTTGTATCTAACTGAATAAATTGATAAATTGAGTTGCATTAAATGTATTATAGATAATAAATTTGGACATTGCAAAAAAGGATGAAACTTTTTAAATATTTATACATTGATCTTATTTATTAAAAACTCTAAATTTCCTAATCATTCTGAACCAAGGATTTCTATATATTCCATTTTGAAGGGATAATATGTAGAACTGGTGAGTCCTGAAATAACAGTGACCCCAATGCTCATATTCTCCTCTTTAATTATGGGTTAGGTACATGCCTTTATATACCATATAATTTTATCAATGTATATATATTTTTACTTTTTACAGTGTATTGCATCTATTATTTATCTATAAATATCCATCAAAGCAGGAGTATGATTATGTATTGAAACACTGATGAGCAAAATATACAATTTTAACAATATATTTTATAATTCCTTCCAGAATATATCGCATATCGCCTCCTTAAATCTACATAGTTCTTTATGCTGTTTACCACAATGTTTACATTTGCCATTCTGGAAATTTGATTCAACCTTGCGTTCCATCCTCAACTTATCTACACAATCTTCACCCTGCTCCAAGTGAAATAATTTTGTATTTTTCTCGGCCGCTTCCATAGATAATGCTATCTCAATTACTTTAGCTAAAGAAATGTCGCCCTCCGACAAAATTCTATTTTGTATTTTGGCAATATATAATCCACAAACCATTTTATCACGTAAAGAATCCTCCAGAAAATTTCCAAAGTTGCATGAGGAAGCCAAACGCTTAATTTCCACCAAGTAATCCGAGATGCTTTCTTCCTTTAATTGCATTCTTTAAAAAAAAATGAACCTCTCTACTACAATTGAGCGCTTTGGAGAGAAGTGCCTTTTCAAGATATCTATTAGGTTATCAAAAGTTTTATCTTTAGGTAGAATAGGACTGCACAAATTCTTCAAAACACCATATGTTTTACTTCCCATGAGGGTTAGGAGATAAGCCTTTTTCTTCTCATCCCCTGCCTCCTCCAATATGAGAAACTGTTCCAATCGTTCATAAAACGTTTCAAAAGTTTCAGTTTCCTCATTATATTCCTTAAATTGATAACTAGCCTTTTTTTTTCACTCTTTCTTAAATTTGCATCCTAAAACTTTGCAATTTGTGTCTTTTAAAATTTACTTTCAATTATATGCAAAATCAAAGATATTTTCTAAAAATATTTACTTCAAAATTCGAGGGTACTTACTCTTATATCCTCGTCGCCAAATGCAACATCTTCGTACACATTTATTTTTAGCAAATCTTTATTGTCTTAGTAAAGTCTGATACAGCCTTTTATTGTTTATTTTTGAAACGCCAAAAAGTGACAAAAACAAATCCAAAAAGGGATGATGATAACCTGCGTCTTGCAGATTAACATTTTCATAGAAACATATATATATACATATTTATTGCTAGCTATATATCATCTTCTGCTCGAATGAATGTTTTTCTGTTAGAATTTTGTTCCTGCATACTAAAAATGAAGTGGCTTCACCCGTGGTCTCTGCTTTTTGGAATTTTTCCGGATAAAATTTTGTATATGACAATCAAATATGATACAGCAATATTGTCATAATCATTTTCTGAATAAAAAACAACTATTTTTTCCCAAAACCTGTCAATTTATTTTTCATGACTAAAAATCCGAAAAATATCTCTTCCAGATTTTTCTTTATGTCCTGTTAGAACACGTTTTACATGTCCATTAGGTCAGCTGATATTACCTCCCATCTTCACCGCTAGAGGCGCTGCTTGCGAGCGAAAGGGCAAATTTGCAACGCAATTTGCAAATAACTTGTGTACATACTTGTATACTTGTGTACATAGACCATAAATCTGTACATAGACAGGAAAAGCACATATATTTTAATAATATAAATGAGTTTTAAAAAGTGTAAAAAAAAAAAATGCATCGGCCGGGATCGAACCCGGGGCGTCCGCGTGGCAGGCGAGCATTCTACCATTGAACCAAAAGCAAACGGCGACAGAATTGTTGATTGATGACTCTGATACTTGTATATTTTAAATATTTAAATAAAAAGGCAGTTGGAAGTTACATTTATTTTCAAAACGATACAATTATATATGTGAAAAAATATAGAAAAATAAAAAGGTCACGTGTTGATATTAAAAACAAAGGCATATCCTGACAAGGAGCACATGTGCTTTTTAGATGGCAGAGCGCCATCTGGTGAAACAGAAATCGACTAAACGTTGATTTAACCTGTTCCCTGATATTTGGCCAACCCATTTTCCACAAACGCCATCCACAAACGCGTTTCGGGCTGTTGGTCCTCGTCAGCGTGGAGCAGGCTGTACCAGTGCGATCAAAAATGTTTTGGTCCCAGAGGCTTCTTGAGAAACAAAGAAATTGGTATTTAAGGCCAAACTTGCGTAAATACGCTTAACATGTGAAAAAAATATTAGAAAAAAAATAATAAAAAGGTCAGGTGTTGATATTAAAAATAAAGAAGGCATATCTTGACCAGGAGCACATGTGTTTTTTAGATGGCAGAGCGCCATCTAGGATATGGCTTCTTTATTTTTAAAATCAACACCTGACCTTTTTATATATTTTTTCTATTATTTTTTCACATGTTAAGCGTATTTACTCAAGTTTGGCCTTAAATACTCATTTCCTAGTTTCTCAAGAAGCCTCTGGGACTAAAAGATTTTTGGTCGCAGTTGTACAGCCTACTCCACGCTGACGAGGGCCAACAGCCCGAAACGCGTTCGTGGATGGCTTTTCTTGATTTATAAAGAAAATGGGTTGGCCAAATATCAGGGAACAGGTTAAATCAACGTATAGTCGATTTCTGTTACACTAGATGGCGCTCTGTCATCTAAAAATCACATGTGCTCCTGGTCAGGATATGCCTTCTTTATTTTAAATAATTATATAGATTGACCCTGCTTCGCCAGGGTCGGGTCCTCCTCAAATAAATGTCTGCCCAGCGAATAATGCTTTAACAAATATTATTTTTTGATTAGATCTTATTAATGCATTCTAAAGTGAAAAAATACCTCGATATAAAAATTCAAGGTATATGTATGTTTCAAAATTCGAACCTATTATAGACGCGTATGATTCTTTTTAAAAATAAACAATTTCTACTGCCATTACTGCAATGGAAAAATTAATGGGAGGCCCTCCCATGGCAGTAGAAATTGTTTATTTTTAAAAAGAATCATACGCGTCTATAATAGTTTTGGATTTTGATAACAGATGGCGCGCTAATGCATCATAAAATGTATGTTTATGTATTTATTCTACTAGCTGAATGGCGGGCAATATGCCCTGGACTTATTCGAGTGCGCATGCATAAAATTATGCTTTTAAAATTAAACACTGATTCCTCTAGAGTGAATGTTTGCCTGACCAAAATGTTTTAACAAATATTGTTTACTAGCGAATGTACCGGGCTTCGACCGGCTTTTAACCGAGTAAAAGTTTGACTATCGAACATTTGTTAAAACGATTCTAGCAAACATCCAATCTCTACTGAATCTATACTTGTCTATACTCTCGATAATTTGAAAATTTTTCCTGGCCCCTTGAAAAATACTCGATAAGTTGAATAAAATCAATATTTATTGGTCCACTCGGTAATTTAAAGTTGAAGGAATAGTATCTTGCCACAAACGAACATTTGTGAATAACTGTATTTAGCGAATGTACCCGGCTTCGCCCGGGTTTTTACCCGAGTAAAATTTTGCCTAAAGAACCCTTGTTAAAACGATTCTAGCAAACATATAATCCCTACTGAATCTATACTTGTCAAGATAACTTTATGTTTGATACTCTTCTCCACCTAGCTCTACCATTCACACGTTGCTGTGTTTGAACAAAAAGGCAGTTTTGATACCTAAAACATAATTTATTAATGATCAAATGTGTACAATACATCAAAATGAAAATTAACAATAAAAGTATCCCTACATATATGTCATTTGAATATAACATATTGTTACGTCGGACCCGGACGTTGTTTGTGTTCTTTGTCTACTCATGATGCCGCAAAGATACACACGTGAGTTCGAAGCGATGCAGATAAAGTTAGCGCTTTATTATATGTTTCACTTAACAGAAGGAATACAATGAGTGGGACTTGCCTTCAACTTCCCCGTCAGAAGGATCCTTGCCGCAGATGTCATCAGGAATGCTATTTTTGGAGCCTGCCCCCCTAACACATGGCCCTCCCCTCACCTTCCCCCAATTTTACTCTGAAATCTTGGACAAATCTTTACAATATGTACATATGTAGTTAATGGTAGAATATACATGCTTCTTCACAATAATAAAAACACTTGGAACACATTTTAGCATTTTTACAATTTATAAATTTAATTTCACCAAAGGCCGCGAGAGACGGTGCTTGCGGTGTAATTTCACCAGATGCCGCGAGAGGCGCTGCTTGCGAGTGAAAGAAAAATTCCCAAAGTTTCACGGCGATTGGATGCATGGTTTTTGAATCTATCGAGTACAGACATTCATTTTTATAGATTATCATGATACATTAGTGCGCCATCTGTTATAAGAAATTTAAACTATATTTGACGCGTATGATTCTTTTCAAATAAAGTAATTTTATATTACCCTTACTGCAATGATAAATTAATGGGAGGGCAGGCTCATCAGTTGTGAACCCTCCCTATACCATACCGCTGTAATATTGCATTGAGCTATTTTGCTTTGGAGAAAAGTTCTTTACATTTTAGCGATAAATCACGTTTAATTTATTTAATAGGTTTTAATTATCTTTAACATCACAGTGTGTATTATCTTATATTTTATATATTTCTATATATATAATTATAAAAATAAATAGTTGTATAGTTTTATAGTTAAGTATTCTATTAAAATTATCTTAATTAATTTGATTATTTAAATTTAAATTATAAGATTAGTAAATTGTTATTATTTAGTATAGATAGAGAGAAAAAAAAATTCTGGCCTTAACTACCCGTTTCATGATTTTTCAGGATGCCTTAATGACCAATTTTTTGGTTGTTGAGGTACAGCTTGCACCACGCTGATGAGGGCCAACAGCCCGAAACGCGTCCGTGGTTAGCTTTTCTTGATTAATCAAGAATGGGTATTTGGCCAATTCTGGAATAATTAAAAATCAACGAGAATAGTTGATATTTATTCCGACAGATGGCGCCAGCCATCAGCAACTTTCAGTTGCACGATAAGGAGATGCCTTTTCTTAATTTATGCACCTTATCCCAGTACAATGTTACATTTGTACTATTTTTTCATATATATATATATTAAAAAATCTTTAAAAAAAATTTCCAAATTATTTAAAGGTTTCCAGGCTTTCTTCTCAACAATGACAGTTATTTTATTGCTTAACTTAACTGGTGGATGAGCATTGGCTTTTTTTTGTGAATGCTATAAATAAAATTAAATTAAGTATTGATCCTATCTTGAAACGAAATAATGTGGAAGCAAAAAATTACAAACCTAATATATAATCAAAATATGAATTGATCTTTTGCGCACTGGATATGGGAAAAATAATCGTTCAAACACGCACTCGATATGAAATTAATTTATGAATTGATCCAACGTGTACTGGATATCGAATAAAATTTTCAACTGATGGAGCGCGCACAGGATATCGCATCAATTTATGAACTGATCAAAGGCAAACTGGATTTGATATACCACATATACCCAATTTAAAATCAATAAAACTTCGCTGAATATGGAGTTTATCAATGGATTAATCAAACGCAAACTTGGGGATATGGAATCAATTCTATGATTCAATTTATTAATTAATTGGGCGCTACTAGATACAGAATCAATCTATGAAACTATCTAGCCCACAATGAAACTAAAACCAATCTATGTTTTGATTAATGTAGTACTGGATATTGAAATAATTTTTGAACTAATCAAGCGAGCACTAAATATCAAATAAATTTATGAACAGAAAAGACACACTGGATTTAATATCACACACAATATGAAAATTGATAAATCGAGCGCTGAATATGGAATCAATCTATGAATTAATCAAATGTTTACTGTATACGGATTCTATGAGGTTAATAAACGCGCATTGGGTATGAAATCAATTTAGACTCGATCAAACACGCAATGGATATGGAATAAATCTATGAATTGAACAAACGCAAATTGATATATGATTTAATCAAAAACTCGCGCACTGGATCAGAAATCATTCTATCAATTGATAAAAGCTGCACTGAATATGAAATAAACCTATGGATTGTTAAATCACACACTGGATATAGAATCAATCTATAATGGAACTGTAATTAATCTCTAAATTGATCAAACACACTCTGAATAGGAAATCAATCTATATTTTGATCAATTTCTCGCTGGATATGGAATCATTCTTTGAATAGATCAAATGCACGCTAGATATATATAGATGCAACCACCAATCTATTAAATGAATCTTATAAATCAAAAGATTCAAACGCTACATGATCAAGAATACTTTATCAATTGATAATTTGTCAAACCAAATGAAGAACCAAACACTATGTTATTCTATCAATTTTAATTTGAATTATGAGCCAATATCATGAGCATATATATATCAATTGCATAATCAAGAAATGAATGGCATGGAATTTATGATTTTTAAACAGTATACTTGATATATAATTTATCTAAATTCTATATATACAGAATGCTTCAATTGAATATATATTATCATATATATTTAAACAATGTATATATATGAAATCAATTTGTCATTAGCTCAAGCAAGAATGAAATGCAATCAAATTGATAAGAATAAATCAATATGTTAATTAATCAATTTGTGAGTATAAGAACAACACTTTTTTTTATTAATGAATCAATTATAATCGAAAGTAACAACATCATTAAAGAACCTAATAGGTGAGAAGACAATAGTACCTCAATTCAAGTTCCCGATGTCTGATAGGTAAGTTTATAATTTGTTTTTAATAAGATAGATCAAATATTCGTTCACAGTGATAATAACAAGCAATAGTATAAAATTTCATGATGAATAAATAAACAAATAATTCGATTCATTCAGAATTTTGATTTTAGAGATTAAATAATCTAATGGAGTGATATCTAGAAACTAAGTAATAGGGTACCACACACATATTGGATAAGAGATTTTTTCATTACTGATAGGATCCAATAATGTTTTTGAATACAATCAATTATATTTACTGATTTCATAATTTAACATGTGAATATATATATATATATATATATATATATATATGATAATTTGAAACAACAATCTCTTATTGGTGTAATATAACAAGTTTATATGATGAAAAACGTGTTGTATAATAGAAACAACTCTGTAAATAATAATACGCATTTTATACATGAGCCATTGCATCACAATATGTAATATACTCTGTACAAACTATAGATAATAAAATAAAGCTGTGTAATAGAAGAAGAGTTGAGTTAAATAGCTGAAAGTGAGATATAGAAAAAAAACGAGGCTTAAAGATGTCAGAAGGTTCCAGAAGGTCGCAAAGAGAGTACATTGACCTCTTCTTCTTGGACTCCCCCAATATTGCAGAAGAATGCCCAGTGCTTCCGCCTTTGATACTATAAAAACCCTTACAAAGCCAGAAATTCATCGCCAATTCCAAGTCCGCGATAGCCTTTGTTGACCATCCTACAATGCTACTCTAGACCAATAGGCAATTTTCTGACTCTCCATCTTTCTGCTTATCTCAACTCTTTCTGTTCACTGAACTTTTATCAGTCCAAATGTGTCCTTCGTTATTTGTTTGGACCATCCCAAGTCTTCCATTCTGCCTCGACCATGACTGCCTGTACTCTGCGAAAACTGTGAATGGTCTTCCAAGGTACAGAGAGGTTTTGAAAAGCTCTCCACATCTGAGTGTCCTCTCGGTTACCACATATATACCACATCAAGCATTTTTATTTTTAAAATTTTAGGTTTTAATCCTTTATTTATTAAATAATCACTTAAAAACACTTCACAATTTTATGAAAATACCTGAATTGTATATCTTATATTTATATATGATATACCTTGAGGTGTACTAGTTTGCTATGTAAATAGTTTTACTTCTATTCCCTTACAGTAAGTTTCTATGATTGTAAATATAAACAGAACCAGACACCTGGTGTGAGAGTAGTCTGTTGTTAGCAGTCCTCAATCTGCAGCGGTCCGCTTATCATTTCCTGGAATGGCAACTTAAATTTTTACAAATATCGTTCTGATGAAAAATATTAATTGTTATTTTTAAAAATTACTTTTCAAGTAATATAGTACTTGGTTAATTAGAATTCTCCTTGGTTGAATATGAGGCACAAACTTTTTCAAGAGTAACTCTATATTTTGTTAAATTTCAGCCAGACTTGTCAAATATTACAGGAAACGAGAACGTATAAGGAAAAAAAAACAACGCTGACTTATATATATATTTAATATGTGGTCTCTGTGTGTAGCTAAGTTCAGTGGTGGCCCAAAAATTATTTCAAAGTTAGTTTTTATCAGTATATATATTGTAGCGTAGAAATCAAGTCTTTGTATATCTGAAGGTATGAAAGTATTTATTGATAACGTCATCACGACCAGTCGACAAATATTAACAAATTAACTCCATACTATCTACAGCTAGAGACTATCGAGCAAGCAGGCTAGGCAACTAAATGATGATTTTCAAATATAAAATAATAAATCTGTTTCAAATATTTTCATTTATTAATTAATTTAAACAATAAATTATTTCTTCGCCACAATATTATGCATTAGTTATATTAATGTACAAAGTCAATAATGGAAGACAAAGGACACCCAGGCTAGAATTTTCAAAAGTTTATGATTGGCTGCCGCCGTTTTTCCGCGAAACACAGGGGTGAATCCATCAGTACTATTTTCTGGGCTCGCTAGCGTGTTCAGAGACACCGCGGTCTGTCATCACAGAGGGCTGGAGAGAAGTCTCTCGGCTCTCACATAAGTACAGTATAATCTCATTAATTAGATACCCTATAATTTGATACTATTGATAATTTGACCTATTTAAAAAAATAATAAATTTCGACACATGAGAAAATTCTTGTACAAATATAAATGTATTGTTGAAAATATAGTACTCTCAATATTATCACAAAATAAATTATATCCTAATTAGAAAAAAAAAGCTCTAAATCAAATTATAAATTTTCTTTTTAAAAAGAAAAACTACCTTATATAAAACACACAAAAAAACTGTACTAAAAACAATAATATAATTTGAAATAAAGGTATTTCAACTAAAATTTCGAAAAAGAAAACATATTTTCAAATAAAATCAAAAAATGTTGACTAATATAAACAAATATCATCATCATGTTAATATTCTGTTTCATATAAACATATCATCATAATATTTGTTTATGTAAATATCCCTTCAGCCACTCATTAATCTTTCGCCTTTTACTAAAGATTTGCTTATCTGAAACCAAATTTACATGGGTTTCAGAAACGATGGAAGGAGCAAAAGTTTATATATTAAAGGCAGTAAACTTTTTAGAAAAATATTCATGGATTTATGATTTTAAAAACACGCATCTTTTCATTAATGACAACTTGAAAATTCCAAAAGAAGTAAGCAAATTTTGCCAGTGCTATTAAAAGACTGTCCATTTCAAAGTACGTTCATATAAGACGAAAAAAATTCCGATTTATTTTCATTGTAATTTTAGGCAGGTTGAGAGATGAGTTACTCATTTCTGTTGACTGTGAAAACATGTAGGTGATTGTATTATTCTGTATACCACTCGCGGTAACAGAAAATACAACATAGTTTATTTAATTCAACAGACTTTAACACTAAGAATTCATAGGAATGTCACAGAATAATATTGTAACATAGAAAATTAGGAAAGATAAACTTCAGGATGACTAGACAATTTATTTAATCCAAGAATAAAATTGTAAAATACTATAGAGAGGCAATAAGGCAAGTTCACAGGGTAGAAAAATATAAATATTAAAATTAATAATCTGTTCATATAAAATAATTATTATTTTGCTAGAAAGATTCTCCCATATGGGAGCTGTGACTCACAGCTTTCAAATCTTGTTGCTGCTGACATGGATCTGATGTGCTTCTGCCAAGGATTCCCTTGGAAATTTGTCTCTTTAACATCCTTCTTCTTGCGGTGTGAAGAGCGGCTTTGTTATCATATAGTCTCCTTCTTCTTTCTTATCTCCATTCAATCATATTAGGGTATCAAGCTTGTAGAGTTTTAGACTTCATGACTAGTTGAAGTAAAATGTGTCTGCCTTTGTCATTAAGACTGGGAGCACTACTCAGTAGCAGGCCGACTTAGCTCCAAAAGAAATGGCCGCCTCTGACATGAACCGACGACATGTGCAGCCGCTCCTAACATGGAGTACAAACGCTGCTCATCCTGTATCCCTGGATTAGGAACCCTTACAGGGCACTATCAGCCGGGCCAGCTGAGCCCAGTTTTTTTAGCGAGCTTGTTACTGCTCCCCCTTTTCCATCCGGGCTTGGGACCAGCAAAGGCATGAGTCAATATAGTCAATAGGGACATTGTCTTCTTGGAGGGAAGTCTTTGACATGGCAGTGGAATCCTGGAGCCAGTCTCGGAAAATGTTAATCACAGCACCCAAGGCCTCAAGGTCTTCTTGGCGATCTTCAGTTTGTCTTCTCTAATCTACCCATCATCTCCACCAAAAATTGTAACATAGAAATTTAGGAAAGACAAATTTCAGGATGACACAGCAATTTGTTTAAAACTAGAACAAAATTAAAATATGTAAAATAGTAGAGAGGCAATGAGGCAAGTTTACAGAGTAGGAAAATATAAATATCAAAATTAATAATATCTTTATTGAATAATAAATATTTTGTTACAATTACAAGAGAATAACACCAAATCCAAATAAATTAATAGTGTGTGATGTTTCGGTAATAGTGTTGTTACCATCATCAGACAACACACACACATTTATTCTTTTGTCTGAAGATGGTAACAAAACTGTTACCGGAACATCATACTATTTATTTATTTGGATTTGCACTTATTCTCTTATAGTTATAATCTATAATCCAAATTGTACTTTACCATTTCACTACAATGTGGTTGTTCCGCCCACTGATCCCACCCCATTTATTCTGAGAAGGTTGTGACAATTGCTTGTGTCATAATAAAATTTAGAACCTTCAAAAGCCATTTTAACTCCACCTTTGCCGGTCCCAAGTCCGGATGAAAAAGGAGGAGGGGGAGCAGTAACAAGCTCACTAAAAAACTTTGGCTCAGCTGGCCCGGCTGATAGTACCCTGTAAGTGCTCCTAATCCAGGGATACAGGATGAGCAGCGTTTGTACTCCATGTTAGGAGCGGCTGTACATGTCGTCGGTTCATGTCAGAGGCGGCCATTTATTTTGGAGCTAAGTCGGCATGCCACTGAGTAGTGCTCCCAGTCTTAATGACAAAGTCAGACGTATTCTACTTCGCCCAATCATGATGGGGACACCATCAAAAGTCTCAAGCATTACAAGCTTGAGACCCTAATATGATTGAGTGGAATAAGAAAGAAGAAGAAAAGAGACCATTTTTATCATCTTTTTCTTTTCAGTTAAAGTTTTATTTTGGTCATTAGATAGAATCTGTGATTCCATTAACTAGCTCCCATGAAACTTGTATTTTCTGGGAATATTCTTCCCTTATTTATCCATCTTAAGAAACATTTCTAATACAGAAGCTACAATTAGTATATTATGATGCATTAGCTCGCCATCTGTTATCAAAATTTGAAACTATTATAGACACGTAAGATTCTTTTAAAAATTAAATAATTTCTACTGTCCTTACTGTAATGGAGAAATTAATAAGAGGGTTCACTACTGATAAACCAGGCCCTACCATTAATTTTCCATTACAGTAAGGACAGTAGAAATTGCTTAATTTTTAAAAGAATCATATGCGCCTATAATAGTTTCAAATTTTCATACAATTAGTATCAATAAAGGATAAATTAATGGACTTATAAAGTATTTCGAAATATTTTTTAATACAAATATTTCACAAATTTCATTATTTTAGAGGCCAATATGCCTGGCAGTTTGTATCAGAAGTAAGGCTTTCTGCATATTTAGAAGCTTCAGTGGCTAGAGGAAGGACTTGATGGTGTGAAGAATTTGTGAAGCATTTTTAGGCTCTTGTAGGTTCCTTCAAATATGGAGATTGTAAAATGTATGATAAGTGTTTCGTCTTGTGAAGAGGAACAAATTTGTGGATAAAGAACCTGTGGTATGCGATAATTTTCATTACAAGGTAAAAATACCAAATCCAAATAAATTAAATGTGTGAAAAAATAGTACAAATGTGATATTGTACTGGAATAAGGTGCATAAATTATGGAAAAGGCATCTACTTATCGTGCAACTGAAAGTTGCTGATGGCTTGCGCCATCTATCGGAATAAATATCAACTATTCTTGTTGATTGGCCAATTCTGGAATAATTAAAAATCAACGAGAATAGTTGATATTTATTCCGATAGATGGCGCAAGCTATCAGCAACTTTCAATTGCACGATAAGTAGATGCCTTTTCTTAAGTGTGTGAAGTTTCAGTAAGAATACTGTTGCCGTCACACACTATTAATTTATTTGGATTTGGTCTTTTTACCTTGTAGTTCAAATCTATAATCTGTATTGTGCCTTTTCAATAATTTTGATACTACTGTAGAATTGCTATTGATTTATACAAGATAAACATGAATTTTACAGATTCACTAGGATAAACAGTAAATATTTACCAGAAGGAAGCATCAGAAAAAGAATTTAAAGGTACAAAAACCTGTATTGCTTGCTTCTAAGTTAGCACGGAGTCTTCACCTTGCCTCTTGTTCTCAGCATATGCTGTAACTAGCTTCCAATTTGGATAAAACTTCTTCAGGAAATGATTAGGATTATATCAAATAATAAAATACATTAGAACCTCCATGAGAAGACACTTGTATTAGAGGACATCTTTCTACAAAGGACAGTTTTCATTTGAAAAATTACCATTTTTACTATTTAGCAATTATCCGGTAATAGGATACCTCTCCCTAAAGGACACCTTGGCTCTGCAATTAGATGTCCTTTACAGGGAGGTTCTACTGTATTCCAATTCTGTAAGAGTTGATTTCTATTGTAATATATATATATAATCTATCATTTTATGTACAGATTCACAATTTTAATCATCATATTTTGCTACTCTATAAACTTCCCTTTTTTCACCTCTATGGCCTACCAACCTAAGTTTCCGCCTTTGCTGTGGTCCCAAGCCTGGATGAAAAAGGAGGAGGGGAAGCAGTAACAAGCTCACTAAAAAACCTGGGTTCAGCTGGCCCAGCTGATAGTACCATGTAAGGGCTTCTGATCCAGGGATACAGGATGAGCAGCGTTTGTACTCCGTGTTAGGAGCAGTTGCACATGGCGTCTGTTCCTCATGTCAGAGGCGGTCATTTATTTTGGAACTAAGTCGGTCTGCCACTGAGTAGTGCTCCCAGCCTTAATGTCAAAGGCAGACGCATTCTACTTCACCCAATCATAATGGTTGTCAACTTTACAAGCTTGATACCGTAATATGATTGAGTGGAGATAAGAAAGAAGAAGAAGACCAACCTAAGTACAGCATCCTTAGGAAACTTTCCAAGAAATAAATCTGCATGGTGCCACCTCATGACTTCCATTGGCATCGTCTTCTTCTTTCTTATCTCCACTCAATCATATTAGGGTATCAAGTTGTGACCCTTGATGGTGTCTGTTTGACAACCTTCATGACTGGGTGAAGTAGAATGCATCTGCCTTTGTCATTAAGACTGGGAGCACTACTCAGTGGCAGGCCGACTTAGCTCCAAAAGAATTGGCCGCCTCTGACATGAGGAACAGACACCATGTGCAGCTGCTCCTAACATGGAGTACAAACGCTGCTCATCCTGTATCCCTGGATCAGGAGCCCTTACAGGGTACTATCAGCCGGGCCAGCTGAGCCCAGGTTTTTTAGCAAGCTTGTTACTGCTCTCCCTCCTCCTTTTTCATCCGGGTTTGGGACCAGCAAAGGCGGAGTTTCCTCCACACTGCTGTGTCAAAGTCAAGATATGACAATAGAGCCGTTATTCACACCACAAGCAAAAGGACGCAAGGCTACTTGGGACAAACTTCCAAGACTCTGAGGAAATCCTTGACAGAAGCACATCAGCTACATGTTAGTAGCAACAAGATTTGCAAGCTGTTGGTCACAACTCCCATAAGGAAGGATCTATATATATATAATATTATTTTATATACAGATTAACACTTTTAATTATTTTATTTTATCTATAAACTTCCCTCTTTACCTCTTTGTTATTTTATATAATTTCGTTTTACATTAAATAAAGTCCTGTATTTTCCACAGGTTTGTTTTTTTCCTATTTTACTATGTTATATTATACCATATAACCTTGTTAATGCAACACATGATAATTTGACACTTGTGATAAATCAACCATGGCCCTACCTCCAGCCCTATCAAATAATAACAGTAACAGCATTGATAAAGCACAATTTGGATTATAGATACAAGAAAATAAGACCTAATCCAAATAATTTAATAGTGTGTGACATTTCAGTAACAACAAACACACGCACATTGTTTCCATTGTAGAACGACATTTGAAATTAATCCAGCATGCGTTTCTTTTGAACGAAAAATCAAAATTTATTTTAAGGAGAAATAAAGATTATTTCTAACCTTAGGGATGAAGTATGAATGGATGAATTGTGAGGAGTAATGATAAACAGAAAAATAAAGTGTCCAGGGATGGGAATCTAACCCACAGTGTTCCGCTTACCGGGTAGATGCCATGTCAACTAAGCTACCCAAGAATTTATTTTTCCATTTATCATTACTCTTCACAATTCATCCTTTCATACTTCATCCCTAAGGTTAGAAATAATCGTTATTTCTCCTTAAAATAAATTTAGATTTTTCTTTCAAAAGAAACACATGCAGGGTAATTTTCAAATGTCGTTCAACAATCATAAGCCGTATTATATTGTATTATAAATTGCTACCATCATCAGACAAAAGAATAATTCTTTTAAAAGAAAATTATTTTTATTTTCTAGGGATGAGGGATTCTAGGGTCACACAAACTTTCTGAGAGATTGATAGATATGTTACTGTAATGGCAGAGGTAAGGATTGAATAAATTTCATCGATAATTTAAAAAAATAAACTTTTAAACAACAATGAGGATTCTTAAGATGAAAATTATTCTTTTGTCTGATGATGGTAACAATGCTGTTACCGAAACGTCACACACTATTAATTTATTTGGATTAGGTCTTATTTTCTTGTAGCTATAATCTATAATCCAAATTGTACCTTATCAAATATACCAGAAGAAAAAAAAAAAAGGTGTCAAAAGATATTGACATCTACCTCATTGTCGGCCTGCCACTGAGTAGTGCTCCCAGTCTTAATAACAAAGGCAGACTCATTCTACTTCACCCAGTCATGATGGTTGTCAATTTCAAGCTTTACAAGCTTGGCACCCTAATATGATTGAGATAAGATAAGAAAGAAGAAGACCCATAGTCATGAGCAAATTTCTCAAAAGAAGGAAAAGCTTTTTGTCCCCCTAAATGTAGGAGGGAGTTGGAGGTGTACCCAGGCTGTGATAAACGTGTATGCTTTGGCAGCTGGAAACTGAGCACTATTTATCTGTATATATCACTTTTAAAAATTCACCTCCTCGACACATATCAAGCTCTCCTGGCCTTTGTGTAAATCTTCATTTCAGACATATCATATGCTTCATTAATATTTCTTTCCTTCAGCTATGATTTTGCATATCTTGAATTATTCTCTATGATTATTATTTCTCACAAATAGTTAAAATGCTCATTTGCATGCTTTTTTCTATATTTATGTAAATTAATATGTGTATATATATTCACTGCAGCCATCGGTATCGTTCATAGTGTCGTTTGTATCTTGCCTGTTGAAGGGCTTTTGCCCGAAAGCTTGCTCTAATGCGTCAATAAAAGAAACTCGTCTTCCTTCACCATGTTTTTATCGTCTAAACTATTTATCTATTTGGATTTGGTCTTATCACCTTGTGAGCATAACTAAATGTAACTGTATTTACATTTTCCATCTATATTGATGAAATTTGTAATAATCATTTTCTGGCGGTTTTGTTTCTTTTCACCTATATCATCAAAAATTATCTCTACAGACCTTGATTTATAAACGAATACAATAAAGCATCAAGGGCTGCGTATCTTTATTAAAACGACAATTTACGAGCTTTCGAGCACATACGCCCTTCTACAGGAATTAATAACACAATAATAATCCAACCTAGTTTGAAATATAATTTATATACATATAGCTATTGTTTTGCATATCTGCTTAACTAGAATAATATTAAAATGATTGAATTTACATGTAGGTATAATAATTTGGAAAACTAATTCTAAAATATATGAGGTAATATGATACATTAAAGTAAACTTATTTTGTATTTTACAAATTTTACAACTTACAAGGAATCCCATTAGACATGTGATATCATATGCTATGAATGAATTTGTATTATCTTATTGTATTTAAGTCTATTGAATTATATGCTTCTGGTAAATCTATTTTGCGATTTATACTATTGTATTGCTTGGACACTATTGCTTCAATTATTAATCTTTGATATTTGTTACTGATATTGTTGTAATGTGCTTTAGGTTCATTTAAGTTGAATGTATGTCCTGTTGAATTAGAGTGCTGTACTATTAAAGATAAAGGGTCATTTCTGTTTATATTTCTTCTGTGCTCAATGATTCTATTATATAATTTTCTTCCTGTCTCCCCCACATATCTGGCATTACAGTTATTGCATTGTATGGAATAAATTACTTCTTTTCTGTGTGATATGTGTTCGGTTTGCCTGTTTTTTGTTATCGGGTTTCTTAAGATATCTGATAGGCTGGGTGAGTTACTATAAAAGGTTTTTATTCCAAATTTATCTAATGTTCTGGAAATATGGATAGATTTCGGGGAATATGGAATGTAACAATTTTGCCTGTATATTTTAGTTTTTTGTGCTATCATGTTAGATGTGACCTGTTCCTGATAGAAATGTTTTAATATAAATGTTTTAGGGTAACCGGCTGAAGATAAATTCTGGATAACTGTCTGTGTTTCACGATTTTTGTATAGATTTAGTGAACAATGAGTATAAATTCTTTTAGTCAACGTTTTCACTGTGTTAATTTTATGACTGATGGGGCAAAATGAAGAAAACTTTATATAATTAGGGGTGAAAGTAGGTTTGTAGTAAACTGTAGTTTGTAATCTATTATCTATTTTCATTATTTTAATATCTAAAAATGGCAATGTGCAATTATTTTCTTTTTCTATTGTAAAGTGTAAGCTATTGTTGTAATTGTTGAGAGAGGCTAAGATGTTGGGAATCTGTTTTTCGGTACAAATGCAAAATATGTCATCTATATATCGTCTGTATAATATGATATCTGCCGGGTATAATGAAGTGATCCATAAATCTAATTCTCTCATTACTATTTCGGCTAATGGAGTTGACAATGGGCTTCCCATAGGAGAACCCTTAATTTGTTTATACTGTTTCTGGTCAAATGTGAAAATGTTAACTCTAAGACATAATGTGATTAAACCTATTATTTTATCTATTGTATTAGGGTCTATCTTATTGTTATCCAAAAAGGTTTTAGTAGTTTTAAGTATTAAGCCGTGGGGGAGACTGGGGTATAAGGCCTCTACATCGAATGATACCAAAATATGTTCTCTTTGATAATTGTAATTGGCTATTTCTGTGATGAATGTTGGAATATTGGCTATTGACATTGGAAATACGCTATTCTTAATTAATGACTGTAAAAATATTGTAACATACCTGGCTATTGGTGCTAGTGGTGAGCTGTGATAGGCTACTATTGGTCTTAATGGGATCCCTTGCTTGTGAACCTTGGGTTTTCCATATATGTAACTCTCAGAGTCTAAATTAGACATGAATAATTTAAATTCATCGTTTGATATCATATTGCTTTTGGCCATTCTGTTTATTTCTTTTTTGAAGTATGAGTATTCTCGTTTCTTGTTAATTTCATCAACTATTGTAAATATGGTTCTGTCCTCTAATATGTTGTTCATTTTGTTTACATAATCAGATTTGTCCATCACAACAGTCATCCCTCCTTTGTCTGCACTCGTGATGATTATATCTTGTCTATTTTATTTTAATGAACTCGTGATGATTATATCTTGTCTATTTTATTTTACAGAATGGCCAAAAGCAATATGATATCAAACGATGAATTTAAATTATTCATGTCTAATTTAGACTCTGAGAGTTACATATATGGAAAACCCAAGGTTCACAAGCAAGGGATCCCATTAAGACCAATAGTAGCCTATCACAGCTCACCACTAGCACCAATAGCCAGGTATGTTACAATATTTTTACAGTCATTAATTAAGAATAGCGTATTTCCAATGTCAATAGCCAATATTCCAACATTCATCACAGAAATAGCCAATTACAATTATCAAAGAGAACATATATTGGTATCATTCGATGTAGAGGCCTTATACCCCAGTCTCCCCCACGGCTTAATACTTAAAACTACTAAAACCTTTTTGGATAACAATAAGATAGACCCTAATACAATAGATAAAATAATAGGTTTAATCACATTATGTCTTAGAGTTAACATTTTCACATTTGACCAGAAACAGTATAAACAAATTAAGGGTTCTCCTATGGGAAGCCCATTGTCAACTCCATTAGCCGAAATAGTAATGAGAGAATTAGATTTATGGATCACTTCATTATACCCGGCAGATATCATATTATACAGACGATATATAGATGACATATTTTGCATTTGTACCGAAAAACAGATTCCCAACATCTTAGCCTCTCTCAACAATTACAACAATAGCTTACACTTTACAATAGAAAAAGAAAATAATTGCACATTGCCATTTTTAGATATTAAAATAATGAAAATAGATAATAGATTACAAACTACAGTTTACTACAAACCTACTTTCACCCCTAATTATATAAAGTTTTCTTCATTTTGCCCCATCAGTCATAAAATTAACACAGTGAAAACGTTGACTAAAAGAATTTATACTCATTGTTCACTAAATCTATACAAAAATCGTGAAACACAGACAGTTATCCAGAATTTATCTTCAGCCGGTTACCCTAAAACATTTATATTAAAACATTTCTATCAGGAACAGGTCACATCTAACATGATAGCACAAAAAACTAAAATATACAGGCAAAATTGTTACATTCCATATTCCCCGAAATCTATCCATATTTCCAGAACATTAGATAAATTTGGAATAAAAACCTTTTATAGTAACTCACCCAGCCTATCAGATATCTTAAGAAACCCGATAACAAAAAACAGGCAAACCGAACACATATCACACAGAAAAGAAGTAATTTATTCCATACAATGCAATAACTGTAATGCCAGATATGTGGGGGAGACAGGAAGAAAATTATATAATAGAATCATTGAGCACAGAAGAAATATAAACAGAAATGACCCTTTATCTTTAATAGTACAGCACTCTAATTCAACAGGACATACATTCAACTTAAATGAACCTAAAGCACATTACAACAATATCAGTAACAAATATCAAAGATTAATAATTGAAGCAATAGTGTCCAAGCAATACAATAGTATAAATCGCAAAATAGATTTACCAGAAGCATATAATTCAATAGACTTAAATACAATAAGATAATACAAATTCATTCATAGCATATGATATCACATGTCTAATGGGATTCCTTGTAAGTTGTAAAATTTGTAAAATACAAAATAAGTTTACTTTAATGTATCATATTACCTCATATATTTTAGAATTAGTTTTCCAAATTATTATACCTACATGTAAATTCAATCATTTTAATATTATTCTAGTTAAGCAGATATGCAAAACAATAGCTATATGTATATAAATTATATTTCAAACTAGGTTGGATTATTATTGTGTTATTAATTCCTGTAGAAGGGCGTATGTGCTCGAAAGCTCGTAAATTGTCGTTTTAATAAAGATACGCAGCCCTTGATGCTTTATTGTATTCGTTTATAAATTATACAGGGTTTTTTCATTCTATATTAACAGACCTTAATACAATGATAAAAGTTATTGAATGCTAGGACTTGGGTCATCAGTGGTGAACCCTCTCAACGGTTTCACCAAATTAATCGCTAAATGGCAATTGAATTTATAAATGTAAGTTGCTAATATAGCTTTGATATTGATAAGGCATAATTTGGATTATAGATTATAAACACAAGGTAATATGACCAAATCCAAATTGATAAATAGTGTGTGAAATATTGGTAACAGCGTTGTTACCATCTTCAGACAAAAGTACTGAATGGTAGTACTTTTGTCTCAGTACTTTTGTCTGAAGATGGTAACAACGCTGTTACCGAAACGTCACACACTATTTATTTATTTGGATTTAGTCTTATTACCTTGTGTTTATAGCTTTGATATAAAACCATATTTCTGGAAGAGCATTGCCCAATGAAATACCTTCTTTTTTTTGCTTATCCCTAGTACACGTGGTGCAGGCTATGATAATCATGGGTAGAAGTAGGCGACTGCTTTTACTGTAAGTGCACCACATGTCTGCACATGTGAAAAGCAGTTCGACTTTGCACTTACTAATGTGCCAGAGCCCCGTTTGGTTACTTGCACTCGCTGGTGGGGTTGGACTTTTGCAAGAATCAGGGGCCATTGGATCATTTTTTTTTTTTTTAATCAGAAAAAAAAAGTGCCAATGCGGGAATCAAACCCAGGTTGTAGCGGTCGAAAACCAACGGTTTAAACCATCCTTCCACTGACCCCCCTGATGAAATACCTTGAAATGATATGTATGTATCTCTACAGACCTATAAGCTTATGTCCATAGGTTCCGTAAACATCCCTAAGCTCTCTCTCTCCATTTATTCATTTTATGTATTTAACCTTATATAATCTTATATGGACGTTATAATAAATCAGTTTCAATCTCAATCTCTCTCCATAATTTAGGATGTAGGCTTGAAAGCCCTCTCTCCATATTTATGATGTAGACTCAAGAGTCCACCTAGGAAGATTCCATTTTGTGGCCACCATAATGTCTGAAGAACAGTCTTTCTGTCAATAGAACCCAAGGCTTTCAAAAAATATATATCAAAACAAATACAGTGTGTGACAATTCTAACTTGTAGTAAAACCACGGGTAAATAAGCAAGTTTCTTGGTGTCTTCAATTTAGCCCAATTAGTGTTGGCAGAATGTTCTCCACATCAGGACTAATCAGCCTGTTTTGCCTTAATGATTTTCTTTCTTATCTCCACTCAATCATATCAGGGTATCTAGCTTGTAGAGCTTGAGACTTGATAACCATCATGACTGGGTGAAGTAGAATGCGTTGGCCTTTGTCATTAAGACTGGGAGCACTACTCAGACTTAGCTCCAAAAAAAAAATGGCCGCCTCTGACATGAGAAACAGACACCATGTGCAGCGGCTTCTAACATGGAGTACAAAAGCTGCTCATCCTGTATCCCTGGATTAGGAGCCCTTACAGTGTACTATCAGCCGGGCCAGCTGAGCCCAGGTTTTTTAGTGAGCTTGTTACTGCTCCCCCTCCTCCTTTTTCTTCCGGGCTTGGGACCGGCAAAGGCAGAGTTGCCTTTATGATTCCTACAGCCATCTAACAGTTTAACACTCTACTTTCTATTATGTGATATCTGTTTTAATACTTACTAAACTTGTGTTATCCTATAGAAACCTTATAAAGCAATAACACACCATCTATATATAACAAATTAATACATTAAGACACGAATGTTTCTTTTCACAAATAAATAAAACTTCTACTGTCCTTTCTGTGATGAAAAAATATTGGGAGGGCTTGGCTCTATGTCCATAGTTTGATTAAATACCATTTCTAGGATTCCATTCTTCAATGTAGCATATAAAAGCAGAACTATCCAATACAGAATTGGATTTCTAAAGAAGCGGTCTGATAGATTAAAAAAATTGGCGAAACTGCTGGGAGGGTTCACCACTGATGAGCCAAGTCCTCCCAATATTTTTTCTTTGAAAAAGGACAGTAGAAGTTTGATGTATTTATGAAAAGAAACATTCGTGTCTTAATGTATTCATTTGTTATAGAAACCATATGTTTTTGCCAATTGTTAACACGGGTGTGTTGCTACAGCCATTGTTTAATCCTCACCTGCTGTGTCCCAGTGGGAGGATCCCCTGCTGAATCTCACCTGGCAGGAACTCAACCAAGTGCCTTCTGGACTTGTCAAAGTGAGTCTAAGTTATTTCATTAAACCCTCCACAAGTTACTACGTATTTCTATGAGGATTGTGCATTGATTCTCCCTGCTTGGGGATGTTATTATGTTATCTAGTGGTTGTTGTTTTTGTTGTCGTTTCCAATGAAGAGCCTCAGATGTCTCCATGCATCTTTATCATAGCAGTCACAATGTCCACTATCTTGGGTATGTAAAACTGCTGCTTTGGGTCCATGCCAATTTTCTGAAAGGCTGCGGCCATTGCTGGGCATGAGAATATGTGGTTAGGTGTTAGTTCCACACCAGGACAGTTGTTGCATGTCCTATAGGTTCTTGTGCCATCTGGATGTATTGTCATTCCTTTGTAGTGTGTCTTTCATAGTCTTGTTATAGTTTATGAAGTGGTAGACTTATCCAGTTATCCAGGACAGATAGATTAGTTGAGACATGTCTCCTGTACATGAGAGACACAGCTTCACACATAGTGTTGGCCTCTCTTGGTGTTTGTTGATCAGAGAGGGGTTTAGATTGGATAAAGTTATTTTTTAGCTTATAAAGGTGGCCACTTGGGAGGTTGCAGTATGTTCAGGGATATTAGCACAACACACAGTAAAATCTTCCATGGGTCTATCCCATGAAGAACCTCTCTCCGAGTGACACTGGTTAAATAAACCCTATGGAAGAGACCAGCAGTAGGCTTTCAGTCATAGGAAATTCTACTGTAGAATACTATAGGTCTATCAGAAACCAATTCCTGCGGAGAAACTGGACAAACTGCCGTTCACCTTCTCTATGACTGTCCGAACTTTGCAGAAGTGAGACATTGATTGTTCCCAGATATAAATGATTTAACTCTCTTGATTAATACATGTAAATTTGTAAATATTTAATTCTAAGTTTCAATTTGCTTGTTGTTTGTTTATTTCCTCTGTGATAGACACAAATACTTCTCTCTATCTCTTGAGGTAACCAGGATTCCTGGAGCCACATACTAAAGTCACCAACCATCCGGGTTGGTCTTTAGATTTCACGTCTAATGGTGGACATCCAGTTTATCAGATGTACTGTACTTGGGAATGTTCTGTAGGTCTTCAGGGGTAAATATTCCTAGGAGGGTGGCTGTTTGTAACCTATGAAGGTGGGACATCTGTGGTGGTCAACAGTTTGGTCTTCCTGGTGACAATGTGGGCAGGTAGGATCGTCTTTAGATATATTTGCAGCATCGGCTTTGACAAAGTCGTGACCTGTGAGGATTGTAGAGGCGGTGCTACAATATTTTATTTTAAGTAGGATCACAATCACAAATATTTCAATTTTGAAAATAGAGCAATCCATAAATAAATCTTTAATTAAAAAGGCATATATTGAATAAAAATATAATTTATTTTACCAAAATTTCAGTTGGCTGAAAGCCAACCTTTATCAAGGTATTATAACATATTAATGTGTGTCAACAACAAACTTGGTAAATTAAATGATTTTTTGATCCAATATATGCCTTTTTAATTAAAAAATACTTCAATATCTCCCATTTTTAGTTAACAAATAAATAAAATAAATACTAGAAAGAGGGGATCATATATCGCCTCAACTTTTTTTTATTAACGCGATTAAAGGAAGCTTTCGGGCAAGCCCTTCTTCAGCTAACTATAGTGTACAAACAAGGCAATCGATTGCCTTGTTTGTACACTATAGTTAGCTGAGGAAGGGCTTGCCCGAAAGCTTCCTTTAATCGCGTTAATAAAAAAGAGTTGCGGCGATATATGATCCCCTCTTTCTAATTTGTCGAAATCCGCAATCCGTTTACCATGAAAATAAATACTGTAGAATACTCCAGCCTCTGAGAGGTGACCATCTGTAACAGGAGAGCTGGCCCGCCTCCCTCCAGGAGTTTGTCAGAGAGGCCCTCGAGCTCGGCCAGCCCAGGTTCCCCGCACTGACTCACTCCCCTGCTGTCCTGCCTGATGATCTCCGGCCAAAGATGCGGCTGAAGAAGATCAAGGAAGTCGAACACTTTGCTTCCTTGGTCCATCTTACAGCTTCTAAGCTGGATCCTACTGGGGGAGTCACAGTGGTGGATCTGGGATCTGGGTTGGTAGGTCTCCTTCTCCCCACACATATTAGTTACGATGCACTAGCACGCCATCTGTTATGAAAATTTGAAACTATTTTAGACACATAAGATTCTTTTTTTTTTGCTTATCCCTAGTACACGTGGTACAGGCCATGATAATCATGGTGGGTAGTTAGCGACTGCTTTTTACTGTAAGCGCACCACATGTCTACACATGTGAAAGCAGTTCGACTTTGCACTTACAAATGTCCCAGAGCCCCGTTTGGTTACTTGCACTCGCTGGTGGGGTTGGACTTTTGCAAGAATCGGGGGGCCATTGGAGCATTTTTTTTTTTTTTTTTTAAACAGAAAAAAAGTGTCCAATGCGGGGATCGAACCTGGGTCGTAGTGGTCATAAACCAAACGGTTTAACCAGCCTTCCACCGACCCCCCCATAAGATTCTTTTTGAAATTAAACAATTTCATATTATATATTTATAATTGTATGTAATTCTGCTGTCCTCAAAGCTTATGTCCACAGTTCATCTAAAATACCCATTCCAAGAGTCTAGCATCAGTATCACTATAAAAGGAAGATCGAAAAATACAATATAACAGCGGTATGGTAGATTAAACTGGTGAAACTGCTGGGAGGGTTCACCACTGATGAGCCAGGCCCTCCCATTAATTTTTCCATTCCAGTAAGGGCAGTAGAAATTGTTTAATTTCAAAAAGAATCTTACGCTTTTAAAATAGCTTCAAATTTTCACACATATTAGTGGATATACAAATCACCATCTATATACAACAAATGAAAACATTAAGACGCAAATGTTTCTTTTCACAAATAAATCAAAATTCTATACTGTACTTCTATGAAAAAATATTGCGAGGGCTTGGCTCATCAGTGGTGAACCCTCCCAGCGGTTTCACCAATCTACCAGACCGCTTCTTTAGAGCTCTAATACTGTATTGGACCATTCTGCTTTTATATGCAACATATACCCATATACACAGTCTAGCCATAAATTCTGTTACAAACAATTTTATAAATTAAATGATTAAGAACAAAAACTAATGGAATATAAATACATATTTTATTAGCCATTAGGACATAGATTTTAAATATATACAATTATTCAAAATGTCCTTCCTTATTTTTGACACAAGATCTCAAACGTTCGGGCCACTGATCTATGGCGGTACGCACCTTTTCTAAGGGTATTTCTTTCATTGCTCTCACCAATGCTGATTTCAATTGATCCAAATTATGATATCAAGGGGGTTTAAAGGGGGAATTTCACAATGTATTAAGGTTACTTCTTCTATTGGTGTCAATAGATCACACTCACGTCCGCTCACCCTTCTGATCCCTTGAGGTGTTGAATCAAAGAAGAATTGAACTGTATTATGATTTTTTAATTTAATATATTTTAAAACTTATATAAAGTAAAAAAGGTAATAGGAAAAAAAATGTTGAAAACAAAGTAAATTTGAGAGAACCAAATAAGCAAAGTGAAAAAAAATGGTACAAAAGTGAAATTGTACTGGGATCAGGTTACAAAAAAGGCATCTCCTGATGGTGCAATTAAAAGTTTCTGATGGCTTGCGCTAATTAAAAATCAACAAATAGTTGATATTTATTCCAAGAGATGGCACAAGCAACTTGTAGATCCGGAGATGTCTTTGTCTTAAATAAGTTAGATTAGGGTGGAGTGCCATTGAATGTTGCTTGTCAGGACTCCACATTCCTTACAGAATATATATTGTGTGCTTGGGAAAGCTGCTCAGTTATACTTCAACAAATCAAATCCTATGCATTGGGCACTTTTCTTTAAAATAATTGCTCAACAGGCCCTGACTGTTGTACAAATCCAGCCTTGTGTCGCCAAACACAGCTCTCTACATGTGTAGACATTTACAGTTTTAAATAAGCAATTGTTAACTACACCCACACACCCCATGATTATCGTGGTCTCTACAATGTGTATAATTGTTATATTTCCCAGAAAAAAAAGTTGCCCCCAAAAAACTAGAATTGTGTCAGAGAATGTGTTGATGTGACGAGGGTTACCTGGACGAGGCCATCCACCGGCTGTGGGGCCTGCCAGTCATCGCGGTGGAGCAGCAGGAAGACAGGGTGCTGCACGCCCGTGGCGACTGCCCCAGTGTCCAGCACCTCGTCCTCCAACTGGACCACCGGTGCGCGCAACACCTGACAGCCATGTTGCGGAGGGGCACCCCTCCATGCCGCTGTGCCAAGAATCCTCCCAGACATGTAAGTTGGGCCGGGTGGCTGGTCTTCTACCCCTGGGGGAACTCACAACTTGCTCCCAATGTCTAGTGCTCAATGCTAAATCAGGAAGATATTTCCCAAGAGAACAACAGTCTTTGATTTCCAGACTTAAGTCTGGTCATCTACGGACTTCCAGAATGGTTTCAAGGTTTTCCCACTATGTACCAAGTGCAATTCTCAACCTGCAACCCCAAAACACATTATTTACTGTGTTGACGCATCCATTGATGAGCTCTACTCATTCTCAGCAGACACCATCAACAAGCTTTACAAGCTTGATACCCTAATATGATTGAGTGGAGATAAGAAAGAAGAAGAAGGAAGATATTTTTACAATTAAAAATTCCTGATTCTTCACGCACCATTTTAACTAAACCATAAAAATATTTGAATATAGCACTAGCCACTTAATCCCAAATGACAATTTAAATGGAAAACTTATCTAAATCAGGTGTTGGCTATATAATTCTGGGATAAACACTTAGTAGATGTTTACTCCAAAAGATGGCATAAGTTGCAATTCTACTACCTGATGTGTTGGAATGACGATTAAAGATATTCAGAGAAAGAATGACCGACCAATCAACAACCATGCTTCAAGCAACATGTTTTTACATATTTCCTTCTTATAGTTAGTCTTTTTTTTCTTCAACTTGATTGCTATGCTAACATCTTGCTTTATACTCTCTGTATAAAATAAATTACTTTTCCTTGATTGAGTCTTCAAGATAATTCTAGTACAATTTCTCTTTTGTGTGGATCTCATGGAATAAAGTCCGCCCTAGACTGACGAGGGCCATTAGCCCGAAACCATGGTCTCTAGGTGGACGCTTTTCAGTTTGCCAAAGCTGGTGTTGTGGCTTTGTCACTGACCCAAGGCCGCTCGTTTGCGGTGACGGTCAATAGATGGCGTCTAGTTTTGACGTCTATTTTGACGGGAGAGGCGACCTTTGTCTCTTTAGAATTTATCTTTTGTATTTTTTTTCAAGAAATGGTGAATCAAGTAAAGAAGAATGGAAAGTGAGGCCAGCAGTGGTCATCCTGCTAGAGAGATTGACTGTGTGCAGTATAAGGGTGGCCTCCTGGTCAGCCTGCACTGCTGTGGAGACCTTGGGGTGGCGGCCATGAAGCTGCTTCTCCAGCTGCCGACAGTGTGGGGCCTGCTGGCTGTGCCCTGCTGTTACCACCTCCTCTCTCCGGGTAGGGTACAGCTCTGTGTAGCCTTGGTACAGCTCTGTGAAGCCTTGGTACAGCTCACCCTGCTGTGTGTAACATTTGTACAGCTTTGATCTTTTACCATGCTGTGTTAAGAATTTTTTAAACAATGACTTTGAAACACAAAACCATGGAGTACAGTGTTGGCAGGCAGGATGTAGGTGCAGGACAGTAACTATTTTAGCTATTTTGTTTAGGACAATTACCATTTATATAAACTCTGTAACATTTTAAAATTGCACCAATCAACAAAAACTATGAAATGGGTTAGCTTGCCCTCTGTGCATTATAATTGAGACTATTTTGTGCACCTTTTTTTTACAAGAAACAACTTCCTGCTGTCTTTCCTGTGATGAACAAAGCCCTCCCGAAATTTCTATCACATTAAGGACAGTAGGAAGCTATTTATTTAAATAAAAAATTCCCTCAATATTATTAATATAGCCAAGTGTGCCTTCTAACAATAGTAGACTTATAACAATGGACTGGGGTATAGCTAAGTGTGCCTTATAACAATGGACTGGGGTATAGCTAAGTGTGCCTTATAACAATAGCAGCCTTATAACAATAGCAGCCTTATAACAATGGACTGGGGTATAGCTAAGTGTGCCTTATATCAATAGCAGCCTTATAACAATGGACTAGGGTATAGCTAAGTGTGCCTTATAACTATGGACTGGGGTATAGCTAAGTGTTCTGCAGCCTTATAACAATGGGCTGGGTGGTGGCAACATATAGTTGTTATCAACAGATCAGCAGTCTCTTGTGATCTCTCACAAGTTAACAGAAGTTTGTCCCTCTCTGTTGTTTGTTTGTTGACAAATGTGCTGGGTGGTGTTGATGTGCCCAAATGAAACATCTCAAGATAGCCATCAGGGTGTACAATGAGTGATGGCTGTGACCTCAGGGCAGTGTCCAGTGAGTGAGACAGTGCAGTCGCGCTGGAATCCCTCCCCCCATGGCCTGAGGCTGGCCTGCCAACTGACCCGGGCCCAGTGGGGACAGCAGTCTACGGCTGTTCACCTCGCCCACTCCCGGCATGTGGCCTTCAGGGCCATCCTCCAGGTCTGTCTCCATGGTATGTACATCTCCCTGGACACTAGAAACCATATTGTAAAAGTTGCCTAATTCTATCCACCACAATTATCATGGCCTGTACAACGTGTACTAGGAATAAGCAAAAAAAAAAAAACATTGTAAAAGTTTTTTTTTTTTTTTAAATAATATTTGCTTCTATTGCACTCTTGATTCTTGCCCAAATGACCTAATGGAGGCCAAACTACTCTGATCTAGACATCCCTGGCACTGAAGCAGTTGTTATGTGCCATCACAGTAGACTTATGATGAACTTTCTTCCCTCATGCCTTGCGTGCACTCACTCTAATTTCTTTAGGAGTGAGTATCCATGATAGCTTTCAGTCATCAAAATCTTGGCATTATCTTCCTCCAATGCCTTCAAACTATGAGCAGTCCCAACCCCCACCATGGCCTGGGTGCTGTAAAACAACAGCAGAATTATCCCATGGTGGTGGTTACAGAGAATCAGCTGGAGTGGAGTCCGGATGGAACAAGACGTCGAGGCCGGCGGCTTGCCTCGTCTTCCTCCACAGACTTCCAAAGCTACGCCCAGTCCTTGCTGCCTTCACTGAGAGCCACAGGTCATTCTACACTTCTGCTGACTCTAAAATGTAGTTTGTTGATCCAATATGGTGGGAATGTAATCTGTTAGCAGCTCTGACTTGCCCAGGATTACAGTTTTCACTCTCTCACAAGGTAATAAGACCAAATCCAAACAATGTTGTTACTGAAACGTCTCACACTATTAATTTATTTGGATTTGGTTTTATTACCTTGTAATTATAATCTATAATACAAATTGTACCTTACCAGTTTTCACTCTCTTACAAGGTGATAAGACCAAATCCAAACAATGTTGTTACTGAAACCTCACACACTATTAATTTATTTGAATTTTAGTCTTAATACCTTGTAATTCTAATCTATAATCCATATTGTACCTTATCAGTTTTCACTCTCTTACAAGGTAATAAGACCAAATCCAAACAGCATTGTTACTGAAACATCACACACTATTAATTTATTTGAATTTTAGTCTTAATACCCTGTAATTCTAATCTGTATAATCCATATTGTACCTTATCAGTTTTCACTCTCCTAAAACATTTAAAGGTTAAACTGCTTCCAGCCATTACAGAACATCACTAGGCCAATAAAGCCAAAGTAATCAGTGTGTACCTAGATGTTGCTAGTTGTTTTTTATTCTGAGGGATGAGGTGCCATCTAAAAAAGCCGTTTGAAAGCAGTTCAGTGCATTCTTATTTTTATTCAATCATTTTAACTTCCTGATCTTTTCTCCTCTTCTTTCCTATTTTTCTTTATTTATCTCCTTTTTTTTTTTTTTGCTTATCCCTAGTACACGTGGTACAGGCCATGATAATCATGGTGGGTAGTTAGCGACTGCTTTTTACTGTAAGCGCACCACATGTCTATACATGTGAAAGCAGTTCGACTTTGCACTTACAAATGTGCCAGAGCCCCGTTTGGTTACTTGCACTCGCTGGTGGGGTTGGACTTTTGCAAGAATCGGGGGGCCATTGGAGCATTTTTTTTTTTTTTTTTAAAACAGAAAAAAGTGTCCAATGCGGGTTCGAACCCGGGTCGTAGTGGTCGTAAACCAAACGGTTTAACCAGCCTTCCACCGACCCCCCATTTATCTCCTACATAGATGGAACAGAAAATAGTGGGACACAAAGACAAGAGCTGTGCCAGGGTAGAATTGCCACAATACCAGCCAGGCTAGTGATCAACTCCGCTTCACAATCCCTGCCCATCAGCAGGAGTGTAAGCTTCTTGGACCTATCAAGTTTGAAAAAAAGGAGTTTTTAAGCAGAAAATTCCTAAAGCAAAACACTTAAAAGTATAAAATATTGTAATGTACAAAGTAAGTCATCAGTTATTTAAGGATGTAAAAGGTTTTATTAATGGTGTCATTAAATCTCTCTGACAATTATTAATTAATTATTTACAGCGAGACCACACAAAGAAGAACCAGGGTATTCTAAATATATGATGAATAAACTATGGCAACTGTTTTAAATCTGTTTTCAGAAATATAAAATAAGTTTTAAAGATTGAGCAATCTATAATAATATCTATAAATGAATAAAATATATAGTGAAATTTTCATCAGATAGTTTCTTACTTTGATCTGGTATAGCATGAGTGGATCACACGTGATTTAGCTTAAATCAAAGAAAAGCCTTGATAAAGAGAGGCGTTTTGCCTCTAGAAATATTGGTTAAATAATAAATTTAGATCCAATATATGCCTTTTATTCATTTATAAAATAAGTTATAAATAAATAATTAAAAGAAATTACTAAATTATTTTGTCACTAGCCTCCTCCTATAAAGAGCATTGAACAGATGCTCCGCAAGCTTCATGTCCTCAGTTTCAATGTTTGAGAATGAGTAATTAGGACCAGAGATCTCTTCAGGGGTCTGCCGTGGTTGTCTTCTTCCAGTTGAGATATCCTCTTCATGAGGACTTGATAGGTCTTATATTTTTACGTCAATGTAGTTTTATATTATTTCCACTGTGATCGACCAGGGAAGGTTTTTCTAACTTTGCGGCCTCACATCATTATGGGTATGTCATCTAGTTTTCATGGCGGGTCGACCATTTAGCTCATTAATGATGAGTCTCCGATGAGAGACCACCTCCTTTAGCTATATATACAGTTAAACCTGTCTATAGCGCCTCCCTCTCTATAGCGCCCAATTTTAAATACGTAGTACGATGTGATTTACATTAAAAGTGACCTGTCTATAGCACCCCCTCTCTATAGCACCCTATTTTGGTGAGTCCCAAGAGGGGGCGCTATAGACAGGTTTAACTGTATATATATTTTAATATGGGCTCTCATGGAAGACTCCACTGTACTTCACATGCTTGTAGCACCACCACAGTCCTGCTATGTAAGTTCAGGAACACCTGTCTTTATAGCTAACACTCAGGAGACAAGATGGCTGACTAATACTCAGCTATCCACAACAAAGAGAGAGGTTTCACTGTAGAGTGTGTTGTCACAGATCCTTCCAGAGAGGTGCTCCCTATCCTGATAGAAGCCTACAGGAGGCACAGACATCTCATTCCTCTTGTTGAACCTCTGGCTGTAAGTATGTCTGATCATTGTGTATGGTGGTTGAACAGATGGCTTGTGGAATACCATTGTGGAATGGTAGAACTGAGAGTAGAGAAAGTTTCCCATGAGCTGACCAGCAAGCTGAGCCACCTGCACGGACCACTACTTGCCAAAAGTGTGCCTGGATCATGGTGCTATGATCTGGCTGCCAAGCTGCACCCCATTCTATGAGATCATGAACTCATGGAATTCTTGTAATCTTTTCACAACGGGATAAGAAACAACAACAACACTACTTGCCAGGCTCTGAGGCGCTCTTTTATACAACCCAGCATGTGAGAAATGTTATCTTACCTGCCTGGAGTGATCAAAGTTTATTATGGTTGCTGGATGGTTACACAGTGTTTTTCTAGGTGTAAGGAATATGGGGGATAATGCAAATCCAAATAAATAAATAGTGTGTGACATTTCAGTAACAGTGTTGTTACCATTCTCAGACAAAAGTACTTAATAGAAAAAAAAATGGTGTCAAGCAGATTTCGTCCACAACCAATGGAATTTGAAATTTAACATACAATTCCTAATCTCAACTGCCCCGCAATGAGTGTATCACAGATTTTAACAGTCAAGGGCCATTTTACCACCAGTTTTACCTGGTTCCCATAAAAGGACACTTGTGGTAAAGCATCAATTAGAATAGGGCCATTTTACTAGCCTTCCATCAACACACACTTGTCTGAAGATGGTCTGAAACGTCACACACTATTTATTTGTTTGGATTTGGTCGTTTTTCTTTGTGTTTATAATCTATAATCCAAATTGTGCCTTAGCAGTGACATATTGTTGGCAGAGAACATAAGGCTTAGAAGTGCCCATGTTAGAATATAATATATATTTTGGATTGGAATACTGAAGATGTGTGCTGGTTGATGCAGCTGCTTCAAGTCCTGCTCCAACCTATCTTGGAATATCTGATCATCCTGGACCGGGCAATCTTCTTCTGGGAACATGGGATGGATGCAAAGATTGTCAGTGTTTGGGACCCCACAGTGTCTCCGCGGAACCTAGCGCTGGTGGTGCTCAAGTCCTGATAAGGTATCATTTTTTGTTTTAAGATCCTTTTCAGTAGATCTTCTGTGGAACATGGTGGTTTGTAACCTAACAGAATGGGAGAAACTCTAAAATTTCAAATAGAGTTTTTACTAAGTAATGAATTATATTTCAATGCCTGTGTTATCCAAGCCAGTGTCTTGGCCCTCTCAAAGCAGGTTTCACCAAGTAGTGAATTCAATGCCTTTGTCAAAGCAGGTTTTAAAGAGTAATGACTTCAATGCTTTTGTCAAAACAGGTTTTACTATGTAGGGAATTCAATGCATTTGACAAAGCAGGTTTTACTAAGTAGTGACTTCAATGCTTTTGCTATCCAAGCCAGTGTCAAAGCAGGTTTTACTAAGTAGTGAATTGAATGACTTTGTCAAAGCAGGTTTTACTAAGTAGTGACTTCAATGCCTTTGTCACAGCAGGTTTTACCAAGTGGTGAATTGAATGCCTTTGTCAAAGCAGGTTTTAATGAGTAATGAATGTTGCAGGTACATTGTACTGACCACATCAGGTGGTATCATGGACCATGAGGAGGCCAGGAGGAAACATCTTGGAGGCAAGATTCTCGGCTTCTTCTTCTGAAACCTTGAATAAAAGCCAAGTAACAAATCCCAGGCCTCTTGCTGCTCCACACCACACTGCATGTAGTGCATAGTTACTCAGTCATAAAGTATCCATTTAACACTTTGAGGCCAAAATTTTGCTTAATTTTTTATCGTATAAGTAGGCGACTGCTTTTACTTTAATGCAGCACATGTCTATACATATGTGTTGTATTCCAATTGATTACACACAGCGCTCAACCTTAATTATTGTTTTAAGACAAAAATATAAAAGTTACTGGAAATAGCTTATCTTAGTATGATAAACTATGAAGCAGGTTGGTACTAGGTACAGGTTGCATCTAAAAAAAAGAGATAGGAAGTGATAAAAAGTGCGCAAACAAAGAAAAATGACCAAACAAGGAAGAAAGATAGACAGACAAGAGGGGCTGCTGTGGTCTCACATGACATTTACATGTACATTAGGTCAGCTTACACCCCCTAACCCAATGATATATATAGGTAAGAAGGTGTGGGACAAGATCCCAGTAGATGCAAATTCGTGTTGGCTGCTGGAGATTTTATATTTATTTTATTTTTAGAAATCGGAGACACAAATTCACGTCTTTTGGGCTTGACACCCCAGTAGGTGAGGATGCTAAGTCATGTCCTTTGGGTCTGGTCCAAAGTGTTTAAAACTCATAAGTCGGGTAGATCATTGTGTTGTTGTCGTATCCAATGAAGAACCTCAGATGTCTCCATGCATCTCTATTACAGCGGTTGCAATGTCCTCTATCTTGGTCTCCCTTGGAAAATGGGTGCCGTTGCCACGTTAGTTAGACCAGAATTTGGTCAAATATTCCAAGGGTCCACTGGTGTGGTCGGACTTCTCCCCACCCCCCCATCAGGTGGATCAAATTTGTTAAAACTGCAGGCAATGATGAACAGGCTCCAAGTATTTTATTAGTGAAAAAATAAAATTAGCAAAGAGATAAATTAGCATTTTCATAATTTATTTAAAAACAAAAGAGTCATATATATCCTGGCTTACATGAGCATCTCTAGATGGCAGCTAGAGCCATAGGAACTCTATCTACATTATTTTTTTATTATCCCTAGTACATGTGGTAAAGGCCATGATAATCATGGTGGGTAGAAGTAGGCGACTGCTTTTACTTTAATGCAGCACATGTCTATACATATGTGTTGTATTCCAATTGATTACACACAGCGCTCAACCTTAATTATTATTTAATTAACTACAAGGTAAAAGGATTATATATAGATTAAATGGTAAACATGGAGAAAGAGAATATGTCAGCGTGGCGACGCCGCAGGTTACATCAACAGGAAGTGACGTCAGCTCCAGAGTTGCCGAGCCAACTGTCCGCTGTCACGGTCCAGCAATATGAAAAGCAGTTTGGCTTTTGCACTTACAAATGTGCCAGAGCCCCGTTTGGTTATTTGCACTCGCTGGTGGGGTTGAACTTTTTCAAGAATTGGAATCGAATCCTGGGTCATAGCGATCAAAAACCAAGGGTTTAGACCCCCCTTCTACCACTCTATCTAAGTAGTCAAGGGGGGGGGGGGGGGGGGGGGGGGGGGGTAAGGGAACACAGGTTTCAGACCTCAATGGAGAGGTTATTTTTCAATGGATAATAAAAGAGAGTTGGTTTTGCTGTGTGTAAAACAAGATGACATTGTCTATAGCACGACTATCACACCAATAGAGCATTTTGTACCAAGGTCCTACAGTAGGGCATCAATCAGACAGGAGATTGATTGTTCCCACACTCCATATGTCAGCTCCATACAGTATCACCATTCTTATCACATTGTCAGTATCACCATACAACACTAACAAGATTTAGAACAGGCCATCTCAAGCCATTGAAGATAGAAAATAGCAACAACATCTACCCCACTTGCCCAAAATGTAGCTTGGCACCTGCAGTTCCAGAACACATTTTGGCATGCATTAGATGTTTTCTTCTTCTTCTTTCTTATCTCCACTCAATCATATTAGGATATTAAGTTGTGACCCTTGATGGTGTCTGTTTGACAACCATCATGACTGGGTGCATGCATTAGATGTACTAAACAGGACCTTTGGGAGAGGCTGCTGCTTATCATAAAACAGCTCGAGGAGCATGAACTCATGGAATTTGTGTAATCTTTACACAAGGGGATAAGAAAAACCACAACAATCAACATACTTTCTATAATGCCCACATTATTTTGTTCTTCAGTGTACATTAAAATACCCATTGTTCTTGAAGTAAGAGACACATTGGCCTGTAAGGTTTTTATTTTTAAACAAAAACCTTTTGTCGTGCACTTCTAACGCCTTTCCATAAAGTTTATTTTAATTTTTTTTCTGACAAGGACAAAAGTTTCATGACGAAACGTTGATAAAATAAAACCTCTACTGGCCAAAGTGTTTCTTACATCGAGAACAATGAATGCCGGCCAGACAACCTCTGTCTTCAAGATAAAATACCTATGTACACATTGTCATAAATCTGGAAGGTTTGGCAAAGGGTTGACATTATCAGTGTCTGGTAATGCAGCTGACTTCAATTTGTAGAATAATCAAGAAGGCGCCAAAAAAAGGACAATTTTTAACAAGATCAATTTATTATTAACGAACTTTTTTTTGCCTATTATAAATACATGAATAATGGTATACTCTTTGCTTTTTAAAGGATATATACATACATAGGTTGGGGTATGTATAAAAGTTGGTAGTGGAACACAATCAGCCAATGGAGGACACCAGGAGTTCGCTGACAGCGGGGGAGGCCGCCCTCACTGCCATGTTCATGGTGACGCTGTTGTCCGCGGTGGCAGCCAGCTTGACCCGCACCAGCACCTCTACGCCACCGCGGAACAATCCAGCCAGCAGCAGGGTATGGGAGCTGCGGCCCTCCCCCACCTTGTCCGATCTCTCGCAGGGCTGCAGGCCCAGGAACTGGACCACGTTGGACACCGCATCTGTCACACACCCCTCTCACTCTGAGGTTCGGGTTCATTCAACTCCTGTTATATACATCTCTACAATTTTATAATATCATCAAGCAATCCAGGGTTAAGTTTCTTGTACCATTTTCATTCCTCTAGCTTTTTGCTAACAAGCCCTTCAACAAGAGCCCCTAGAACTCCAGCTAACTATAAAGGTGGGTATAATTAGCTAGAAGTTCTAGTGGCTCCTGTTGAAGGGCCTGAAAGCCAGAGAAATGAAATTGTAACTTAACCCTGGATTGCTTGATGATATCATTAAATTTCAATTTGGGGATGAACATTTATTTATACAATTATTAAACTAAAAGATCTTACATGAGAGGTAATAAAAAACCAAATCCAAGTAATGTTGTTGTTTCTTATCCCCTTGTGCAAAGATTACACTAATTCCATGAGTCCATGCTCCTCGAGCTGATCTCATGGAATGGGGTGCAGCTTTCGTTGATCATGATCCAGGCACACTTTGGTGAAAGTCTGACTTAAAAACTACTGAAGGTGTGGTTACAGTGTGTGATGGACTGTCCCCCCAGTATCAGAACTGGAGGTAAACAAAGGTATTGCTACTGAGTGAACTCAACTTATTTCCTCAGTGATTGCTCTACCCATCAGTTCTCACCACAAACTACAAGTTGAAATCATCAGTAGAGTGAAGCAGTCATTAAATAGACACAAAGAACAGAAGTAATTGTCAACAAGTAATGAAATAACTTTTTTCTTCTTATCCCTAGTACACGTGGTACAGGCCATGACACTCATGGTGGGTAGAAGTAGGCGAATGCTTTTACTCTAAGTGCACCACATGTCTACCCATGTGAAAAGCAGTTCAACTTTGCACTTAAAAATGTGTCAGAGCCCCATTTGGATACTTGCACTTGCTGGTGGAGTTGGACTTTCACAAGAATTGGGGGCCATTGGAGCATTTTTTTTTTTTAAATCCAAAAAAAGTGCCCAATTTGGGAATTGAACCAGGGTTGAAACAGTCAAAAACCAACAGTTTGACTATCCTTTCACCGACCCCCCCGTCAAATAACCTATCTTAAACAAGTAACAAAGAGTGCAGTCAAAATAAGAAAACAAAAACATCTGATTGTGCAACAGATTTCTGGGCTTTTGAGCTATCCATCTACAGGATTGCTACCAGGTATTTATCCTGAGAGTAAACAGCCACCCGGGAGACCGAGGCTCTGCCACTTACCTTGGATGGTCTTGGTGCTGGCCAAGGCATAGGTATCCTCTAGCTCATTGTTTGGTCCCAGCTCCTCCCAGGCCGCTTGGAAGGAAGTTTTCAGCACGCGCTGGATGTGGTCCGAGATGCTCAGCTCCAGGTCTTCCAGCTGGAACCCCCAGTTACAATATTGTCAACTACTTAGACACATGGTGGGACTGTCTGAATAGGATTCTTTAATGGGAATAAATGTCCGACACAAGCCATTAGCAACTTTTAGGTGCATGAATAGGAAATGACACATATAAAAGCTTTATTAATTATATATTTAAACGTTCACTAGAAAAAGTCTCTAAAACTTGTTGCTTGAAAGCACTCCTCAAGTATTGCCTTTTAAATGAAGTTAAAAAGCATTTTTCTTCCAGTGTCCAAATATTCTTCTGAAGATTTGTTATAGAGGTAGTTCATTGTATAAAAATGGAATGGAATTGGAGATATCTTAGAGTTTTTTTTTATTAGGGAAGGTTTGCTATATCCAGATCCATTTTTACTGTAATTGGAACTGAAAAACCGCCCTGCAAAGACAACCAGCCACTCCCATCAAGGTGGAAGACACCCACCACATATTCATCTTGGTAGCCCTCGTCGTCGTCAGGCTCCCCTGTGGTTGGGTCACAGTCCTTCACCAGGTACTTGAGGACACAGTTGAAGGTGGAAGCCACGAAGGGCAGGGGGTCCGCTGGTGGAAGCTGGACCACGGTGTAGGCCACTCCGGGGCTGTTGTAGCTCAGTCGGGGGCAGGGCACAGTGCACAATGTGTCAAACCCGGGCTCAGTGCTGTCCATCTGGACCCGCACATCCTCGAGTACCTGGTCCGCCAGTGTGTTGGTGCAGTCAAACTGCATCACACCAACCATTGTGTCATATACCTCTTCTTCTTTCTTATCTCCACTCAATCATATCAGGGTATCAAGCCTGTAGAGATTAAGATGGTGTCTGCTGGGAAAGAGTAGAGCTCATCAATGGATGAGCCAATACAGTTTAATAATGTAGTTTGGGGTTGCAGGTTGACACTTAGTACAATGTCTTATACCTCTCATCCAGGAATGACCTTCTTCAATCAGAGACCACCTCCAGGAATGACCCGGATTATTTATATTTGTTGTGGGCTTTGATTGTATGTGATTGATCAACCAATGTTCTTGCTTATCCCTAGTACACGTGGTACAGGCCATGATAATCATGGTGGGTAGTTAGCGACTGCTTTTACTGTAAGTGCACCACATGTCTATACATGTGAAAAGCAGTTCGACTTTGCACTTACAAATGTGCCAGAGCCCCGTTTGGTTACTTGCACTCGCTGGCGGGGTTGGACTTTTGCAAGAATCAGGGGCCATTGGAGCATTTATTTTTTTCTTAAATAAGAAAAAAGTGCCCAATGCGGGAATCGAACCCGGGTCGTAGCGGTCGAAAACCAACGGTTTAGACCATCCTTCCACCGACCCCCGATTAACCAATGTTTGACTGGGATGTCAAATCTCCCAACTATGGAAACACTCCCCAGGTTTCAAACTTAATTGGCTGCCAGCTCTTTGTTTTCACTTATAGTATCATCTATGAATGTTACTATATCATTTTAGCCTTTGTCATCAATATCCACCTGTACCTGAAGTGGTACACATGTGTTGATCTCTATTAAATGTGTGGAATTAAATAGTTCACAAGAAAAATCCCCAAAAAGTATTAAATAATACTTGACCTTATAGTTTGGATCAATAACATTTATTTACAAAGTCGCCATTTTGCTGGCTGATCATCTTCCTGGAGCAACTCCAGTAGTGTAAATATCTGCCTGAGCAATACTCCATGTATAACTAACTTATTGACTCATGTATAACTGACTCTACTATGGCTATATGCAATTAAGGCTATGTACATAATGTCAGAATAAGGAGTCATTGACATCCAGTAGTAGACCACATGGGCAGGTTGGTGCGACATTCCAGAGGGATTTCTCTAGATTAGGTTTGGTATATATAACATTGTATATCAGTTCTATTATATAACTATTTTTGTTGCTGCTATTTCGACTGCTATGACCCTCGTTCAATTCTCCCATTGGGCACTTTTTTCTGATAAAAAAAAAAATGCTCCAATGACCCCCGATTCTTGCAAAAGTCCAACCCCACCAGCGAGTGCAAGTAACCAAACGGGGTTCTGGCACATTTATGAGTGCAAAGTCGAACTGCTTTTCACATGTGTAGACATGTGGTGCACTTACAGAGTAAAAGCAGCCGCCAACTTCTACCCAGCAGGTCTGTACCATGTGTACTAGGAATAAAAAAAATAAATAACTTAAAAAAAAAAAAAAAAAAAAAACTATATTTGTTTCAACTGTAGGCATGTTTTAAAGCTGGGGCAGCAGGTAGAAATGTGTCAACCCTAATAAAACCCTCACATTTCTATCCCTTGCTTTAAAACAATAGAATGGATTACTCCCATCATCAACCATTTAACAGTGTTTGGTTACCCAGTATCATCAACAACAGTACATCCCAGTACAACAGTATCTTGTACTTACCTGGAATACAATGTGGTTGGAGAAAGTGTGCTTCACACAGGAGACCACATACTCGGTCTCCACCTCGGTGAGCTCCAGGGGCTTGGAGGATTTGAAGAGAGGGCCCAGGGGCAGGTTGGACAGGGCGGGGACAGCAGCCAGCTGGTCTGTGACACATTATTGTCTGAATATTACCTCTTGGTACATCAGCCAGGGACTGGAGGTGGCTCCAATTTACATTTGGTAGCTGGCTAACACAGATCCTTAGGCAACCTGACAATTATTGGTTGAAAATTACTTAGGTTCACTATTAACACAAGGTAATAAGACCAAATTCAAATAAATAAATAGTGTATGACGTTTCTGTAACAGCGTTGTTACCATCTTCAGACAAAGTACTGAATGAGAAATTTTACCACAATTATTACCTTGTGTTTATAATCTATAATCCAAATTGTGCCTTACCAGGTTCACTATTATTTTCTTTTACACTTCCGACTTATTGCACACTGGATAAATTTCAACTTAATTCATCAATGGAGCCAGAGAGAATCTCCAGTATTCAACCAGTTCCAACCACCAACACTATAATATTTCACCTTTGAAAGACCTTGTTCATGGGTACAACTTACCAATGTAGGTGTCTTGCTTCGAGGTCAGGATCTTCTCCTGGGGTTTACCCATGGGAATAGTCTCTGCAGCACACAGTGGATCAATCAGGTAGAGATCCATGTTAGGGTAAACCTCACAAGTGCGCAAAAAACACATATATTTGTGAAAAAAATAGTGTTCTCACGCCCTTCTGGCCTAGATATCTGTTTCATGGTTTTTCAATATGCCCCAAAGATCACCTTTTTTGGTCGTTGAGGTACAGCTTGCACCACGCTGACGAGGGTCAACAGCCCAAAACATGTACGTGGTTAGCTCTTCTTGATTAATCAAGAAAGAGTATTTGGCCAATTCTGAAATAATTAAAACGATTTGTTGATATTTATTCCAATAGATGGCGCAAGCCATCAGTAACTTTTAGCTGCAGGATCAGGAAATGCCCCCTTTTTCTCACACACACATATATAAATAATAGATTTTATATTGATTAAAATAAGTTTTATAATTGATATTGAATTGAAAATATAGTGGCAGTATAGCAAGCTATTGCTGAACCATAATTTTAAAAAGATGTTATATGCATATATATTGAAATAAAAATATAATTAAGGAGTAAAGAAAGGTTTTAAAGGAAAAATATGATTATGTAGGTTTTTTGTAACAAATTAGGACAGCAATAAGTTCATAGTAGGTATTGGATATAGAGGTTTGAGGTGGTGACACCTGTGCTAGCAAAGTCAGGGAAACAGTGTGGTGTACCTGATTTCTTCTTTTCTTCTGCAATAGAGGGAGCGGCCACGGGCATGGACTTCATGTCGAAGGGAATGGGGGTAGGCTCCAGGGTGTAGTGGTGCAGTGCTTTCTCCAGGGCTGTGACGGAGAGCTGGAGGTTGGCTGTACACATCATGAAGTGGTTCAATAGAGTTGTGTGGGGGGGAACATGCCGACTTGTTACATGGAGTCTCAACCTTTAGTTAACCTGTACCCTGCCCTCCCTGTAGCATTGGAGAATTTCATGTTTAAGAATAAATATATACAGTTAAACCTGTCTATAGCACCCCCTCTTGGGACTCACCAAAATAAGGTGCTATAGAGAGGGGGTACTATAGACAGGTCACTTTTAATGTAAAATGTTTACATTTTAATGTTTAAAATCGGGCGCTATTTAAAGGGGGCGCTATAGACAGGTTTAACTGCATATATATTTTTGCTTATCCCAAGTACATGTGGTACAGGCCCTGATATTTATGGTGGTTAGAATTTGGCGACTGCTTTTACTGTAAGTGCACCACATGTCTATACATGTGAAAAGCAGTTTGACTTTGCACTTACAAATGTGCCAGGATAAATAATGATGGCACTTATTGAATTGCGCAGTCCTAAAATATGAACAAAACAAACAAACATTTGTCTGACCAGTGAGTCCAAACAAAAGTCCCTAACCCTGTAGAATATAGAGTAGAACAAGTCCAGCATTAAGATGGTGTCAATAAATGGTCTACGAGAGAATTCACCACTACTCACACTGGATGACATAGTTGTTGAGGGAGGAAGGGTTGCCACAGCCCAGCAGAGTTAGGTAGTACACTGCGCGGTCGCGCACCTCATCATCCGGGTCCAGCAAACAGCGTTGGAGCAGCACAGTGATGTTGGGGCGGAGGGAGGGGCACTGGGCCCCAAACTTGGCCAGGCTCGACACTGCGGCTGTCACACACACACACGTGTAATTTGGGAGGAGGATGGAGACAGATGGGCTTGTTTCGTTAATTCACCCTTAGGAGGCACTGAAACTTTCACCTGTAACCCCCCCTATAGATATGGTGTGTACAAATGGGCTTTTTCAGATAATTATTGTGTATCAACAAGTAGCAGACCGTTGATTATTATTTTAATTTTATTTATTTAATTATTTAGGTCTATCAGAGAGAAATGGCACCACAGAGATAAAGGGCATAAAATGTATTTGACCATTGACCACTGTTCCATGGCAATGTGTTAAATACAACATGCCAGTTATCAAATCCCCTTTGTCCTGTTTAGATCTTGACTGGCAATTGCAAAATGTCCAGCCACAGCTCCAACCCTTCCTATAACCGGCCCGATGAGACCCAGAACTTAAAGACCTTCCTGGACCGGACCACAAGCCCAGCACCAAATAAACCAACTGAGCCTTACATCCTTTGTCTCATCAATAAGTTGCTGCAACGTATTCACTGACCAGACTGCAGCTCTATCTCTCAATGGGGAGAATTTTTTTTCCCCTAAGAGGGAGAAGTGTGAGGATGTGTCAATCATTCATAATTGAAGCCAAAGTGTCTACATGGCTGAAATTTACATTGATTGCTTTCAACTTTCCAAAAATAAAAATTATGGTATTTCATAAGTTTTCACTAAAAACACTTGAAATTCCAATAAAAAATGGTTGAATCTGCCAAAAAAAGTTAGCTGGTGAAGTGGTAATGATAAATTTTAGGTAAAAACACATTCTAATTTTGTGGAAGGATAAAATCCGTGTTGTGTGTGTGGAAAAGAGAAAACAACACCTCTTCTGTAAAACTGCAAATCCCCCACATATTTGTCCCTGTAAGCCATGATATGGAGGCTTTTTGCAAATTTTCCAAAAGCAGTGGCATATTCATTGATCAGTTATGCTGCCTTATTGACTCAATTATTTTAATGCATTGATTTGGGTCTGAGCAGAGAAGATAAAAATTACATTTTAAACATTTAAAGGAATAAGTTTCCACTTTTGGACTCAAGGCTACATAGGTAGGTTTGGAGAGATTTGAGCAGGGCAGTGTAACCTCTCCCTGTAACCTAGGAGTACAAGAGGTGTAACCTACCAGCCCGGACTGGGGCCCGCTCCAGTATGAGCCGGTTGTAGATGAAGCGGATGTACTTGGCAGGCTGGGAGGCATGCGGACCCTCCTTGCCTAGCAGGTGGAGGATGCGGACTCCCAGGCTGACATGCTCGCAGTCCTCAATGAACTCACAGAGGTGGGCCAGACCTGGGCACACTCTTGTCTTTGACCTCTCTCTCTATATATACACCCATTGATCTCATGTACCATTTACCTTTATACCCTGGGTTTAGTTAGCACAGGCCAACTTCACAATTTCATCCATTGAGATATAAGCTCTGAAACCTCAGTCCCAGACTTGGATATAAAAGGAATATTGTGAATTTTCAGTAATCCAAAAAAGTTTCCAACCAATAATTAGGAGCTATATTCCATGTTAACTAAAATTGACTGATTATAAAGGACTTTTGGAAAAAAGTAACAACATGCAATATTAAAGTTTCGACTTTATGAGTAGGCTTTCAATTAGAGCTCTTTGGGCAACCTAAACAGCTTGAAGCAGGTGAGCTGGAGTTGGGTACTGATGTCCAACCACCCTACACAGGATGTGCCAGTAGACAGCCAGTTGGGGCGATGGCAGTACTTCAGCCAAACCACATCAGCCTGGTCTGCAGTTTAGCAATACCTCCAGGCAGGTAGCCATACAGATGGTGGAACACTGCTGTCAACAGTCCACTCCGGGTGTCCTGAAGATGGACCACATGACTCCTGTGGGTTGCCAAGGGGCAGGAAGCTCGCTGGTGTTCATTTTGTGTCATCAGGTACACTGAACGCTACCAGGGATGTAGGCGGGTGTAGACTTTCTTTTGGAGATGATCACCAGCTCGGCAGGGAGCTGGTGGAGTTTCTGTCCTTCATTCAGAAAGGCGAAAGCCTCCTTCATGCCAGTTATCCAGGTGTAGCTGCTGATGGATACAATTTTGTGTATCAGGGAGACACAAGGGTTCCGCAGCACTGCGATGACATATTCATTCTTTATAGCACAATTGGGAGATTCCCAACTACTATTTCCTATAGGAAAAGGCTTTCAGGAGGGTGGTTCCGATAGTATGGATTACCTCAACTTGGCATGCCTTCAAATTGGCCAGCCCATCCAATACCTGGCCAGATATCTTCATCAGCTGGTATATCAAAGAATTGCCCAGGATCTGTTCCAGTGCCTTCATATATTGGACTGGATGGAAGTTCACACTCCATTCAATGAAGCAGTCAAATGTCGCCGCCCTTGCTGACCTGGCTGTTACAAGGTCTTCCTGCTGTTGGCTACTCAGGATATACATTACAGGAACTTTTTTTTCTGTTTAGTTGCTGAGGTGGCCTGGCTGCAATGGATTCATCTTTGTAAGCTGGACTGGAGACTCCTGACCTTTTCCTTTAGTGGCTTTAGCAAACCTTGTGAAGTCAATTCCTTCTTGGAATCTTCTACTTGGTCTGCCCAATTTACATTCTCTTTATTTTTTCAATGTAATTAAATTTACATCTTTTGAATTAATTGTTTATCATGTAAATTTACTATTTCCATTGAAATCTCTTTATACCTTGTGATAAACTCACAATCACAGTTTTCAATCTTATATATGTTGTGAAGGTTATAGAAGACAAATAAGAAGTTAATATATTAAAACACAGATAAGACAAAGAAACAAGTAGCTACCAGCTTCCTTGGAGTCAGGGTTGTCCTCCAGGATGTTGATGATGGTGTTGACAATGGCTCTCTTGTACTCAAAGCCTCCCTCCTCCCGCAGCATGGAGGACAGGAAAGTCATCATCACTGTGTGCTTGCCAGGGAACTTCTGGCACAGGGACCTGGCACAGCCACCGCTTGTTCACTTTGTCTTATATTATAAGCTAGATATTTACACAGTATAAAATCTCTGCTGTCTTAGGTAAGTCAAAATGGCTTAGTAACACAAGTTTCTCTTCAGTTACAAGGAGATTGTTGTATATATTCCTGTGGTGAATCTGTATAAGACCGATGGTCTTAATAAAGCTGTATGTGTGTGTGTATATATATTCACAATTTGTAGGTATAAACTATCTTGCAACAGAAATATAAACAATAGAAGCAATAATAAATATATAATTCTGGTAGGCAGAGGTTGTGTAATTGGCTCTATAAGTAAAAAGTTGCTGTAAACATATAAAATATAATCCCTAGGTTGGAATCATGGTAGAATGAACACCCACAAGGTATGAAAGCTTGGAAAGAATGGACAATTGGTTCCACAATGTAGAATGCCAATGACTACAAGGTATTGTTACCCAAATGCAACACACTATTTATTTAGATTTACTCTAGACAGAGATAATGACTGGGAGCAGGTTCTCACCTACAGTAGATCATTCATCATAGAATTGCTGGCACAACTATCTAGTTTGGCTTCTGATGGCTGACTATAGCCAGCAGGGATAGTAGGGGATCAACATTTTCTGTGGGTAGCAGCAGGATTGGCGTTTCTCTAGCAAGGAATGTCGCTCTAACTTTATTATAACTTTGTATTTATATGGTTATAATTATTTAAACCAGGGATACAAGAACATGGTTCTTACAACCAAAAATCTTGGTCGTAAGTGATGTTGCTAGGTAGGACTGTAGTCAAGTTTGCAAGGATCACACACAGTTTATGTAGTGCCTTTAATTTTCACCTATAAGCCAGGTCTTTTGTAAAGTTCTATATTTCTTTTAAGCTGTTTAAAAAAGCTCTGGAAATCCATCCTAAACCACCCCTGGTACACTCCCATTCCTAACAAATCTTCTTTCCACACCCTTACTAGGAAAGAACAAACAGCGATTTCAAGATTATGAACAGGACATCTTAGAATGTTCAAATTCAATGGAAAAATCAAATCATTCCCGAAATGCCCCAAATGCGATTCCCAACCAGCAAGTCCTGAACATCTATTGAATTGTATCAAATCCTCCAAAAAAGACCTCTGGGAAAACCCCAGGACTATAATAGAAAAGCTGAGACAATGGAACCTAATGGAGATCATTTAAATGACTCGAGGAATAAGCAATAACAACAAAAAGCAAAAGAATGAAAAGATTTACAAAAAGTTTCTTTTTTATTTAAAGTGGGTCTGTAAAGGGGCATATGCAATGGTATCTAGAAGTAGCTACTGTCAACTCATATACAGCAAGAACATAAAAAATAATGGGCTATGGCCAAATATAGATATGAAAAATACTGTGAACAGTTGGCGAAGAACTTGTGGAACTATGGTAGAATGAACACCCACAAGGTATGAAAGCTTGGAAAGAATGGACAATTGGTTCCACAATGTAGACTGCCAATGACTACAAGGTATTGTTACCCAAATGTCACACACTATTTATTTAGATTTGGTCTTTTTAGCCTATGTTTCTAATCTATAATCCAACTTATGTTGTTGTTTCTTATCCCCTTGTGTAAATATTACATGAATTCCACGAGTTCATGCTCCTCGAGCTGTTTTATGATAAGCAGCGGCCTCTCCCAAAGGTCCTGTTTAGTGCATTTAATGCAAGCCAAAGTGCCAAACATTAGCCTATGTTTCTAATCTATAATCCAACTTATGTTGTTGTTTCTTATCCCCTTGTGTAAATATTACATGAATTCCACGAGTTCATGCTCCTCGAGCTGTTTTATGATAAGCAGCGGCCTCTCCCAAAGGTCCTGTTTAGTGCATTTAATGCAAGCCAAAGTGTGTTATGGAGCTGCGGGTGCCAAGCTAAATTTTGGGCAAGTGGGGTAGATTTTGTTATTATTTTCTATCTTCAATGGCTTGAGATGGCCTGTTTTAAATCTTGTTAGTGTTGTTTGATGCTGTCTATTTCCGATATTCAGAGCTGCTCCTGGGTCCACTCCACTGTACCAGCTGTGCTTAGGTGGGATCCTCCAGTTCTTGTTTATTTTTGTTTTGACTTCTGTTTCTATTTCCTTAAAAGTAAGTTTTTTTTTCTGCGGCAAGGATAATCCAACTTATACCTTTATCATAACAAAATTAAAACATCTTTATCAATATTTTGGGCTTTTTGAAATTTAGTTTATGCACTAAAATATATTTACATTTGTAAAGCATGATGCCTTCAATTATATTTGATAATATGGAAAGGTACAAATTGATTGTGTTCCGTGCACATTACATGACAAAGAGACAGGGGAGGGTTGACTCCAACAACAAGAGGATTGATCTACCTCCCCAACTTTCTAAAGCTCTCCAGAGTTTTTAAATTTATATTCATTTTCAATTTTAAAAATATTATTTCGTTAATCTATACTTTATGTATGTCACATGCCTTTCCAGACCCATTAGCTTGATGAAGTGTGACTGTGTGAAAGCTTGCCATCTCTTTAAAAAAATAACTTTGCATATCTTTCAGTTGTGTATTAAGCAAATCTTAGTTGTGTATTAAGCTTTCAATTATGTATTAAGCATATCTTAGTTGTGTATTAAGCTTTCAGTTTTGTATTAAGCAAATCTTAGTTGTGTATTAATCTTCCAGTTTTGTATAAAGCAAATCTTACAGGGGTGTATTAAGGTTTCAGTAGTGTCAAACCTAGCCATACCTGATAGCCTCCACCACCACAATCTTGAACTCGTCAGAGATCTCAGACATGAAGGAGGTGATCTGCTTCATGAGCCTCTCCACGCTGCTCTCACTGCCAGTCTTCAGCAGGGTGGTGATGGCCAGGGTGGCGATGCTGCGGTTCACATCAGTGATGAGGTTCTCCAGGTCCAGGTTGCAGGCTGTCACAGCAGCTGGATGGGACATGGCCACCTGCACCACAGCCTACTGAACAACCACGCTAGGAATGCCAACCAGGCCTATTTGTCTAAATTCCTCTTTGTTTTGGCAGTGAAGGAGAAACTATCCAATGACATGGAGAGCTCCAGGTACTGACCTTGTTGAGGGTGCGCACTGCTGCAAACCGAAGAGTAGGCTTGGGGGAGCTGCAGAAGATCTGGAGAACGGAGACAGCTAGCTCCCTGGACTGGGTGGTCTTTAGGTTGACTATGGCATGTGCAGCCTCGTACACCACCAGCTCAGACTTGTGGCGCAGGCAGCTCTCAATGAACTCTAGCAGCTTGCTGTCCGGCCTGCACCATCCGTCCACTGTCAGGTAAGTGTGGAGAAGTAACTCCCCCCATTACTTCAACCTACAGTCCTGGTCCCAATTATGGTCTAAGAAATCAGAAATGACACATAAACCATTCAGTACTGAACAGTTGATTCAACATGGGCTTCAAGTTTCTAATAATGTCAGAGGGGTTGACGGACCTTAGTTCCACCTCAAATGACTTGAGGCCATGCCATCTACCAACTAATTGACCAACTGAGTATGGCCTTCTAGTTCTATTCAATGGCCACACCAAACAGACAGTTTGAAATGCACAGTGTCAAGCAAGCAGAAAGTTGCCAATGCTGCAACACAGGCGAGATTCCACGGGTCCAAAAGAGACTCGAGGCAGAGACAACTAACTGATGGCTAACCTGAAGTTGAGGATGGACACACTTGGGTCAGTTTTAAACTGCAGTAGGTGTTGTATATACCCACCCATTGGTGTCCTCTTCAATCAGCTTGCTGGCAATACGGATCTGTGAGACCAGAGTGAGTGAGTGAGGATTGCAGAGAGGAAGACAGTCAACAACCTACCAGCATGCCCATGGCAAAGGGTGAGCGCAGCGAGGAGTGGGTGTACTTGTTCAGCAACTTGATCACAGCCAGAGGGTCTGCCTTGCGGATCTGGTAGAGCAAGCCCAGGGCATGGTACTGGGGGACACACAGATGGCAGGTCACACTAATGGTCATTTATAGATTCATCAATGCATATCCTTGAGTAGATAAGCAAACATTCACTATAATGTATTTAAATACCTAATTAATTACTTAGCAAAAAGGTTTATTTTCTAATTTATTATAATTTTCAAGCTTTCCAGTTTAAGAGAGAACTCTTCTAAGGGCATTTCTTCCAAATACAGTTAAACCTGTTTATAGCGCCCCCCCTGGGACTCACCAAAATAGGGTGCTATAGACAGGTCACTTTTAATGTAAATCGCATCGTACTACATATTTAAAATCAGGCGCTATAGAGAGGGAGGCGCTATTTAGAGGGGGCGCTATAGACAGGTGTTTAACTGTATATATATTTAAAGTAATTAATTTTAAATATATATATTGTGAAGAAACGCCTGTAGAAGATTTCTTAAACTCGAAAGCTTGACAATTGTAATAAATTAGAAACCTTTTGCGGAGTAATTGATTAAATATTTAAAATAATTGTTCTGCAGTTTCCAAAGTGAGGGAATAACTCGCTAGAACACATTTGTATTTGAATAGCATTTAATTAAATTAATATTAAAATTAATCATATACAGTAGAACCTCCATGAGAGAACAGTCAAGCTAGAGGACACCTCTCTATAAAGGACAGTTTTCATTTGCAAACTGACCATCTTTACAGTTTAGCAACTCTCGGGTAAGAGGACACCTCTCTATAAAGGACAGTTTCATTTGCAAACTGACCATCTTTACAGTTTAGCAACTCTCGGGTAAGAGGACACCTCTCTATAAAGGACAGTTTCATTTGCAAACTGACCATCTTTACAGTTTAGCAACTCTCGGGTAAGAGGACACCTCTCTATAAAGGACAGTTTTCATTTGCAAACTGACCATCTTTACAGTTTAGCAACTCTCGGGTAAGAGGACACCTCTCTATAAAGGACAGTTTCATTTGCAAACTGACCATCTTTACAGTTTAGCAACTCTCGGGTAAGAGGACACCTCTCTATAAAGGACAGTTTCATTTGCAAACTGACCATTTTTACAGTTTAGCAACTCTCGGGTAAGAGGACACCTCTCTATAAAGGACAGTTTCATTTGCAAACTGACCATCTTTACAGTTTAGCAACTCTCGGGTAAGAGGACACCTCTCTACAAAGGACAGTTTCATTTGCAAACTGACCATCTTTACAGTTTAGCAACTCTCTGGTAAGAGGACACCTCTCCCTAGAGGACACTTTGGCTCTGCAATTAGGTGTCCTTTATAAGGAGGTTCTACTGTATTATAAGAATTTTTCTTATTAGCCAGCATCTCCAATTCTTTCTGTGCTGACTTCCAATGGATACACAGAGCCAACAGTCAGCATTACCACAGGAAAGATCACTTCCACATTGTGTAATCTGAGTACAACTTCTCACTCCTGGCAATTGTTGATTGGCCTTCTCTGTTTGCTATCTTGATATATCTGAAGAAAATATTAAAGACTTTTGCATGCTAGCTATTTAGGCAATTTTAATATTTTTGCTGATGTGAAGACATTTTTTAATCTAGTTTAAAGTATCACACAGAAAAGTATATAGATTATGTATGCCCCAGGAACCTAATGTTGATAGAAGATAATACACAGTAAATTCTACAGATTGTGTGTTTTATTATTATATCTAAATATTATAAAGACTGGTGCCATATAAGTAAGCTTTGTTCTCTAAAGCGTGGAACATACTGTAAGGTAATAAAATGTGCATATATCATCTAGATGTCTCAACCAATACTGACCTGCACCATGATGTTGTCCGAGTTGATGGCCTCCTGAGCCTCGTTGACCCACCGTTTGACCACCTCGTGGCTCACTTTCATCATGTGCTGTACATCACGTGGTGGGTTAGGTCTGTACACCTCACATCAAGGTAGGGGGGTGTACCTGGGAGGAAACCAGAGCCGCGCTGGCCACCGAGTGGTTCTTGTCCACAATGGCTTGTTTCATGTAGCGCTCTATGGCCTGGAGCATGCTTGCCTGTGACATAGCACTCCGTGAACACCAGTGCATCCACGTAGGGGAGGGTTGTTGTACTTACATCAGTGATCTTGCAGAGGGCTCGGATGGCAGCACCGCGATATTGGTCCTCCTACAACCTCCCTCTCAGTACATCTCATTGAGGAAACACAACAAGCTCTGGTCTAATAACCTCACTTCAAAGTATATTCCATGCTTTTCACATGTGTAGACATGTGGTGCACTTATAGTAAAAGCAGTCGCTTTCTTCTAACCACCATGATTATCATGGCCTGTACCATGTGTACTAGGGATAAGAAAAAAAAAGTATATTCCTTTTCTGCTGACACTTTCACAGTTCTCAAGTAAATATCTTGGTAGAAATCAGGCTGATATGGTTTAAGTTCTTTGAATATCCTAAGTGTTAGGAACCTAAGCTTAACTCTAAGTGGAGTTACAAATTCATAAATTCTAAAATACCACAAGTCCAACTTAATACAAAAAAAATCTTTGAAAAATTACTCAAAAGCCCAACATTGCAAATTAGTAATGATTGCCTCAGGTTGTTGTTGTTTCTTATTCCCTTATGTAAAGATTACACGAATTCCATGAGTTCATGCTCCTCGAGCTGTTTTATGATAAGCAGTGGCCTCTCCCAAAGGCTTGCTTCAGGTGGTACCTGAATGTGCTGCCGTCTAAATGCATTTTTTATTCCTATTTTGTGGCCCTATCTCAGCATATTTTATGTTCTAATGGTGCTGCTATCCTATTGCACAAATGGTTAGCTACAATATTCACCAGCTTACCAATAGGACACAAAATTTCCATAGTGAAAACATTAACTAACCAAATATGGTCACACTGTTCCCTATACTAGTATTTAAGAAAATAGAGAAGCAAGACATCATCCAAAAAAGCCTGCGAAATAATGAATTTCCAATAGATTTTATCTAAAAACATTTCTATAATCCATCCTGCCCCTAAAAAAAAGATAGTCTAGTGATTAGGTTACAAACACTACTGCCACAAGTTTAAAACCCCTCTTACACTTGTCAATATTTTATTTCTCTACACAATCCTGGGTTTCCAAGACTTTAAAGAGTAAATTTTAACAGCAAGGGGTGCCTCATTTCTTTTCTCCTTCCTCAAAGCATTCACAGTTTCCATACAAGACGGCAGAACTTGTGGAAGAACACTTGCCTTGATATTTCTGGGTAGAGGAACTCTTATCTCAGCCCAGTATCTCTCAAAACCTTTTTTTTTTTTTGGTTCTTTCAGCCAAACATTACCCATCTGAATCAGCCAAACATGGCCCAGCTGAATCAGCAAGAGTTGATTGAAATGTGGTGGATTTAAACATTCTTTAGTTTCTACAAGGTAATAAAGACCAAATCCAAATAAAAAAAATGGTGTGTGACTTCAGTCTTTTGTCTGATGATGGTAATAATGTTGTTACCGAAACGTCACACACTATTAATTTATTTGGATTAGGTCTTATTTTCTTGTATCTAAAATCAATACTTGTAATTATTGACACAACTATGCTGATAGCAATTTGTAGGTGTAGGAAATAAATTGTAAGATGGAGTTGGACGTACCTTGCCAGTCATGTCTTTGGTGAGGCTGCAACATCACCAACATCAATAACAGAGAGAGAAACCACATTTCAGAGAAACCCTCATTAGGATGGGGGAGATAAAGGTCTAAAATTTCTTATTTTCTTCATTCTCTTTCCTGAAGAATGTGTGGTAATCATCAAAATAACAATGGAAATGTTGGGTCCATCAGTCTCCATGATGGGGAGCTGTTGTCAATGGTTAGCTATCATGGTGACAGTCAGACTTTGTAAGGCGCAAAAAGCCATTTTCCCCTAATTTGCATATAATCATGGTTCTTTAACTGTAATAAACTGGTACCTGAACCAAAATCCTGGAGTTATTCTGGAATGTAGGATGAACCGACAGGCAGCAACCTGTATTTCCAGGCTCAAAACTGGCCATACAAGACTGCTCCTCTTCCAGGATGGTGTCTTCCCACAATGCACCATCTGCAAGACCAAAGAGGCCTCACCAGACCACCTCTTGGAATGTATGGGAGCCTCAAGACAGGACCTGTATTTCAACACTGCCAGGATTGTGAATTTGATCAATGAATATAGTCTCCATGACCTTGTATAATTATGTTGTTGTAGTTACTTATCCCCTTGTGTAAAGATTACAGAAATTCCATGAGTTCATGCTCTTCGAGCTGTTTTATGATAAGCAACGGCCTCTCCTAAAGGTCCTGTTTAGTGCATCTGATGTAAGTCAAAATGTGTTCTGGAGCTGCAGATGCCAAGCTACATTTGGGCAAGTGGGGTAGATTTTGTTATTATTTTCTATTTTTAATGGCTTGAGACGGCCTGTTCTAAATATCTTTAGTGTTCTTTGATGCATCTATTTCTGAGGTTCAGAGCTCCTCCTGGGTCCACTTCACTGTATAATTATACACCGGCTTGTGGACCAAAAGGTCTGGGTGGCCATCTGCTTAAAGGGTGTATAATTATACACGGCTTATGGACTGAAAGGTCTGGGTGGCCATTACTCCTAGGATGTATAATTATACAATGAGATAATAAAAGTTTAAAAAACAAACTGTAATAAACAGCTCTACAGACAGTGTATATATAAGATCTTCCTAAGTGTTTGCAGGTCCCAAGGACAGAGTTCCGTTGGTTAAAGAAGAGAAAATAACTGGACCAGTGTGTGAAGTAACAAACCTGCTAGTGACTATGATGACATCCTCCGCCACCGTGGACAGTTCCTTGATACCCAGGTACACCAGGCGACGAAGCACAGGGTCCTTAGATTGAAAGAGTTTGGTCATGGCAAAAAAAGCTTCAGTGGCCTCCGTGGTGCCCAGCTGTTCGCCCTGTCCCACACCACCACGGCACAATGGCGGCACCACCATCATATACAACTGGCCTACAAACCTGGTTCAGGAGGTAGAGAATCTTGGTCAGAACCTGGGCGCATCTTCTGGGGTTCAGTGGGGTCTCGTTGAATATTCTGGCCTGCACACGCATCTCGGTGTTGCATGGAACAAATAGGTTTGGTAGAGAGCTGGAACTTTGATACAATGGACTTCTGGCCCCATATAATGTTTCATCTTAAAATTGTATACAGTACTTATGTAATGGAGATTGTACAAAATACAAATTCACTCCAAGTACTATATGACAGTAAGTAGAGAGTGATTGGTAAAATAAATATTATCAGATAAGCTATTCGCACATGTCTATCATATTATTTAAAAGATAAAACAATAGGCACAATTTGGATTATAGATTATAAACACAAGGTAATAAGACCAAATCCATATAAATAAATAGTGTGCAATGTTTCGGTAACAGCGTTGTTACTATCTTCAGACAAAAGTACTGAATCCATTATCCATAATTCAGTACTTTTGTCTGAAGATGGTAACAACGATGTTACTGAAACGTTACACACTATTTATTTATATGGATTTGGTCTTAGTACCTTGTAAAGATAAAACAATAAAATTTACTTCCAATAGCTTATCTTAGTATGATAAACTCTGAAGCAGCCTTCACACAAAGAGGCACTTGACAGCAGTAAAGAGCTCAGGGAAAACCCCAGGACTATAATAGAAAAGCTGAGACAATGGAACCTAATGAGATTGTTTAAAGGACTTGAGGAATAAGCAACAACAACATATACTGGAGATATATAGTGAAATATCCCTTATAATGAACCTAAGGTAACCCTCAAATTCCACTCTCTCTCCCTCCATTTAAAAAATACATTGATAAAGCACAATTTGGATTATAGATTATAATAAAATAAGACCTAATCCAAATAATTTATTAGTGTGTGACGTTTCGGCAACAACATTGTCACCATCATCAGACAAAAGAATAAATGACTAGTTCATTTATTCATTTGTCTGATGATGGTGACAATGTTGTTGCCGAAACGTCACACACTAATAAATTATTTGGATTAGGTCTTATTTTCTTTTAAAAAATAAATTATTATAACAAACTTTTGAGTAATTAAAATAATGAACTACCCCTATATAAAGAACCTAATTTTAAGTCCCCAAAAAAATAACAAAAATTCTAATTAAAATACTAGGCTTTTAACAAACCTAAAATTTCTAACTCAACATATTTTTTTTAGCAAAATTGTGAGCAAATCTCAGCTCACAGATTTAGATTCAAAATGTGGCTGCTTTGTTTACATCCATATATCTGCTGCTTTCATTTCTACTCATACATTGTCTAACCTCTTTAATTCAACATCCCCCAAGATATCAGAGCTTTCGGTTGAATTAAAGTAAGTGTTGAATTAAAATATTAAACCGAGCATTAAGAAGTGAAAACATCCACACACTATATTAGAATAAACAGTAGAACCTCCCTGTAAAGGACAACACTTAGTTACAGAGCCAGAGTGTCCTTTACAGAAAGGTATCCTCTTATCAGAGAGTAGTTAAATAGCAAAAATAGTAATTTTGTAAATGAAAACTGTCTTTTGTAGAAAGGTGTCCTCTAGCGCTAGTGTCCTCTCTCATGGAGGATCTACTGTATTACAGACTACTTCCAAGTAAGCATTGGGTATTAAAGAGTGTAATTTTATAATATTTATAAATTGTTTATATCTCTAATATACAATTAATATAACTTTTCCTTGTCTTCTTCTTCTTTCTTATCTCCACTCAATCATATTAGGGTATCAAGTTGTGACCCTTGATGGTGTCTGTTTGACAACCATCATGACTGGGTGAAGTAGAATGCATCTGCCTTTGTCATTAAGACTGGGAGCACTACTCAGTTGCAGGCCAACTTAGCTCCAAAAGAAATGGCCGTTTCTGACACAAGGAACAGACGCCATGTGCAGCCGCTCCTAACATGGAGTACAAATGCTGCTCATCCTGTATCCCTGGATTAGGAGCACTTACAGGGTACTATCAGCCGGGCCAGCTGAGCCCAGGTTTTTTTAGTGAGCTTGTTACTGCTCCCCCTCCTCCTTTTTCATCTGGGCTTGGGACCGGCAAAGGTCCTTTCCTTGTCCAGTTTTTAAATTATACATAAAGGTGCATTGATGCTAATTAAATGATAAGAGGAACCTCATATTTTCATAAGATTTTTGTGTCCTTTATTTTAATAAACAGCTTTATATGTAAGGAAATAGGTCAATTTAGGGATTTAAAAAAGTGACTTTTTTTAAAGAGGTAGCCTGTTAGGGACTGTCTTTCAATTTGTCTTGCAATCATAAAATGTTTAAAATAATCAAACTGAGGCTGTAGTGAACCAAAAGTTCAGTCCCATTGTTCACTATAGCGAAGACAATTTCAAAATCATTAGGAGAAGTCTAATTGTGTTACATGCCAACAAATATTAGAGAAGTCAGATTTGGTTGTTCATGTATCTTCAATAATTTGATGGGAGTCTGATTGGCAGTGGTATTTTTTAAAATTTATTCCTAGTACACGTGGTACAGGCCATGATAATCATGGTGGGTAGTTAGTGACTGCTTTTACTGTAAGTACACCACATGTCTACACATGTGAAAAGCAGTTCGACATTTGCACTAACAAATGTGCCATAGCCCCGTTTGGTTACTTGCACTTGTTGGTAGGGGTTGGACTTTTGCAAGAATCGGGGTTCAGTGGAGCATTTTTTTAATTAGAAAAAAAGTGTCCAATGCAGGATTGGATCCCGGGTTGTAGTAGTTGTACACCAATGGTTTAGACCAGCCCTGGCCAACCTAAATGACGCCATGGGCCGCACGGAATCGTAAACAAGGTCTAAAAACTTTAACTATATCAAAATTTTAACTTTAAAATGTCTTTAAAAAAATACTTGATACTTCCTTGATGCTTAATGTTTTTATTTATTATTTTTCGGCTGCTTTTTTTAAAAATAAAAATAATAATAACAATTTAAAAAAAAAAAATTTTTCTCTATTAATTACCATTATTCCTAACTTTTTTCTGCCTTTTTATGGAATCAAATATGTATTTTAAAAATTGTGGGACATATTTTAAATAAAAAAATTATTATAATTATTTCAATATATATATATATATATATTTTTTTTTCTGTTTTTGAATATACAGATGAGAAATGAAAGTTACAAATGAAATATAAAGTTAAATGGCGAGCTGCAAAATTTTTTACGGCGGGCCGCGGGTTGGCCAGGCCTGGTTTAGACCATCTTTCCACCGACCCAGTGGTATGATGAAACATAATGAACTCTAGCATCACCATCTACCTGGGGTTCTACAGTACAACTACAGTCACTGATTGTAAGTTGGATTTGATCTGGACAAGTTCATTTCAGATAGAACAACACAAGTGGTGAGAGGTTCTAGTGTTTAACAGTTGAAGGTTTCAACTGCTGCTGTTAAATGATGACTGAGCAGTGATGTGGCAATAATGCTAGGACAACAGTTAGGTTGAGCTCAAGGAAATGTTAACCATCAAACCCAAGCTCTCCCTGAGTACTAAACACATTGTAAATTTTTACATCTACTATATAAAGGCTCCTAGATGTTAAAACTAGAAAGTTCCTAACAAACATTATACATTGTCTTGGAGCAAAGCATTTTTTTCTTGGCAAGAATTCAGAAAAACCATAGCAACATAAAGATTTCCTAAAAAAAAAAAAAGGTTTCCTTTTTAAAAAATTGTCATAGTAACTAACAATAATGGGTCTAAGATTTCAAAGTAACAGCATCCTTAGGCAGCATGTGTGGCAATTAGAAATGGGAGAATAATAAATAAATGAAAATATTTCTTTAGATAACTGACGGAATTAGGAATTGTCATAGCAACAGAATTATTACCAATTGAATGATGTCTCTATTTTCAAAGAAAGTTTGCTTACAAGGCAAACAAGAAAATTGTCGGCAAACAATCCAAGGGATCATTGTCATCACTTTCTCAGGTGGGGATCGGTGGAAGGAGGGTCTAAACCATTGGTTTTCAACCATTACGACCTGGGTTCGAATACCGCATTGGGCACTTTTTCTGATTTAAAAAAAAAAAAATGCTCCAATGGCTCCCGATTCTTGCAAAAGTCCAACCTCACCAGCGAGTGCAATTAACCAAACGGGGCTCTGACACTTTATTTGTAAGTGCAAAGTCGAACTGCTTTTCACATATGTAGACATGTGGTGCACTTACAGTAAAAACAGTCGCCTTCTTCTACCCACCATGATTATCATGGCCTGTACCACGTGTACTAGGGATAAGTAAAAAAAAAAACTTTCTCAGGCAGTATTTTCTATTTGAAGTGGCAGCACACACAATATCCAAAAAGGATAAGGCACAATTTGGATTAAAGATTATAAACACAGTTATATAAACACATTCAGTACTTTTGTCTGAAGATGGTGACAACGCTGTTACCGAAACGTCACACACTATTTATTTATTTGGATTTGGTCTTATAACCTTGTGTTTAATATCCAAAAAGGTTGAATCATCAGCTAAAACTGCTCTTTCCACACGATGAATTCACACCAGATATTTTGTAGCAAATTCTGAAGGTGATGTTGCATACCAACATGCCAAAACAGGTGGTGTGACATATACAGTAAAACCTCCATGAGAGGACACTCGTGCTAGAGGACACCTCTCTACAAAGGACAGTTTTCATTTGCAATATTCTCATTTTTACTAACTTGAAACTAACAATAAAACAAGAGGACACCTCTCCCTAAAGGAGACTTTGGTTCTGCAATTAGGTGTCTTTTACAGGGAGGTTGTACTGTATATTATACCCTTTATAGGACATTGGGTGGTAAATATGACTAACTGTTGAGACCCTGATGACAAAAGTCACAACCCCTCCTCCCCCCAATTTACCCCCAAAAAATGCTGTTTTTCTTTCTCTCTAAGTCAGTGATAAGGCACAATTTGGATTTTAGATTAGAAATACAAGGTAATAAGACCAAATCCAAATAAATAAATTGTGTGGCATTTAGGTAAGAGCGTTTTTATCATCATCAGATAAAAGTACTGAATGAATAAAAGTATCACAGCTTGTTCTTAAATAGTTACTGTTATCAAGTGTGTAAACATATATCTGTTGTTTATAAACTTGATAACCGTAACTGTTTAATAACATGCTGTGATCTTTTTCTCATTCAGTACTTTTGTCTGATGATGGTAACAACGCTGTTACCTAAACTTCACGCACTATTAATTTATTTGGATTAGGTCTTATTTTCTTGTATCTATAATCAAAATTGTGCTTTCTCATTTTTGATAACAGTAATTATTTAATGACATGCTGTGAAATTTTTCTCATTCAGTACTTTCATCTGATGATGGTAACAACGCTGTTACCTAAACTTCACGCACTATTAATTTATTTGGATTAGGTCTTATTTTCTTGTATCTATAATCAAAATTGTGCTTTCTCATTTTTGATAACAGTAATTATTTAATGACATGCTGTGAAATTTTTCTCATTCAGTACTTTTGTCTGATGATGGTAACAATGCTGTTACTGAAACTGCACAGCCTATTTATTTATTTGGATTTGGTCTTACCTTTTATCTCTCTAAGTCAGGTTATTATGAAGATTATCATCCTTATGCTGCCATTGTACTCTAACATTATGATGCCGCTACATTAACTAAAATTCTTTATGATGGGAGTGAAGTTTGAGGTGGCCTAGCTGGGTCATTTAACAATAACTTGGTCTTCTTTCTGTGTTTTCTCAACTTCTTGAAGTAGAGAAAACACAGCATTAAAAGGGTGAGTTCTTTTTCTCACATCTATTTTCTTAAATTCATCAGGATTTGGTCCTCTTTCTTATCTACACTCAATCATATCAGGGTATCAAGCTTGTAGAGCTTGTTGATGGGGTCTACCGGTAAAGAGTAGAGCTTATCAATGGATGAGTCAATACAGTCAATAATATGTTTTGGGGTTGCAGGTTGAGAATTGCACTTAGTACATAGTGGGAAAACCTTGCAACCATTCTGGAAAGTCATTGTCCATAGATGACCAGACTTAAGTCTGGAAATCAAAGACGGTTGTTCTTTTGGGAGGACAGAACCGGTACAGTAACTTGGTTATACATAACATCAAATTTTTAAGGTCTTAATTGTTTTAAAAGTGGTTATGAAACAACATGGTTTTTTAACAAAATAAAATCTTGGTACCAAGTGATTAAAATGAGATTCAGCTGTATTTAAAAACATTTTAAATAAAGTACAAAAGTGAAATTTCACTGGAATCAGGTGGATAAATTCAGAAAAAGGCATCTAGAGATCATGTACCTAAATGTTTTTAGTTGCACAATCTGGAGATGCCTTTTTCTTAATTTTGAATTAAGTTTTTTTTCGCTTATCCCTAGTACACGTGATACAGGCCATGATAAACATGGTGGGTAGAAAAAGGTGACTGTTTTTACTGTAAGTGCACAACATGTCTACACATGTGGAAAGCAGTTCCACTTTGCACTTACAAATGTGCTAGAACCCCGTTTGGTTACTTGCACTCACTGGTGGAGTTGGACTTTTGCAAGAATCGGGAGCCATTGGAGCATTTTTTTTTTATTCAGAAAAAATTGCCCAATGCGGGAATCAAACCCGGGTTGTAGTGGTCGAAAACCAACGGTTTATACCATCCTTCCACCGGCCTCCTTTAAATAAAGTTATAAAACTAAACGGATATTCTATATTGATCAAATAAAACCTTGCTAGAATTAACCCTATGACCACGGTCACAAACAGTCACACAAAAAAGGCTAATTTTTAAAAAAATAATGGTTACTCTTTTTTAAATCCCCCAAATTTGCCTAGTCTAACCTCTTGAATTCAAACAGCCCAAGGGATCAGAGCTTTTGGTTAAATTGAAATGTTTAATTAAAGGTCAGAAACATTTGCCGTCTCATTGCCATAGTGTGGAAACAATTAGCATGTGTAAGTATGGTACAGTAGAACCTCCCTGTAAAGGACAACACCTAATTACAGAGCTAGAGTGTCCTTTAGAGAGAGGTATCCTCTTACTGGAGAGTTGCAAAATTACAAAAATGTTAATTTTTCAAATCAAAACTGTCCTTTGTAGAGAGGTGTTCTCTATGGTGAGTGTCCTCTTATGGAGGTTCTACTGTGTTTACAGAAAGCTGCACAGGATCTAACACAGTTGTTATTACACAGGTGGTGGAAGGTACAATACCTCTTGGAGAACAGCAGTCTTCTCCATGTTGTGGAAGGGGTTGGAAATGGTTCCTGTGGCACACAAGCCCATGGTAACATTGGGGTGATAAATCACAACACAATACTAGAGCAGGGGTCGGCAAACTGCGGCTCGCGAGCCATACGGCTCTTTGGATGTGAAGCTGAAGCTCTTTATATAGTTCCATACACAAATATTATTTATGTGAGTACTATTTATTGTTGGCAAGGAAAAAAATCTATGGCTCTTCAAAAACTTGGAAATTTTGTAAATTGTAATTTTTGACTCTTCTGACTCAAAGGTTTGCCGACCCCTATACTAGAGCATACAGTTGAACATGAAACTACAGTCGAAAAAAACATGAATACCCTTCTATGGGTGGCCTCTTATGTCCATCTATTTTACCAAGGTCTACTCTCTTTTGAAAAAAAAAAAAAGCCACAATTAGGAATAGAATTGGAAATCCCAAAGGGAGGTTTTACAAGACCAAACCCATACAGAAGTACATTTTGTGGTGGGCAATGACCGGGTTTGAAACCTGCAGTGAAGCAGTAAATTGCTTCAATGGCCTCCAATTCTTGCAACCCAATCTGTGAGTGCAAGGAAGTGAAAAGGGCTCTGGTCAAACATGCTTCTACATGTATCAACATGCAACTCATACCCACCATGATTATCATGGCCTGAACTATGAGTACTTGAGAACAAGAAGAACAAAGGTGACAGACAGGTTTAAGTGAGATCAAATCTGTTCCTCAAATAGTTGCTTCCAGCAGTTTGTATCAATGAGGGATACAAGGGTGAAACAAGAAGGGAGCAGCCACCTATCAAAATCAAATATAGAAATAAGTTGGTGCTATCAGTGAATTTGCTAAAGTAATGGTTGTACAAGGTAATAAGACCAAATCTAAATAGTGTGTTTATATTTAAAAAATGGCGTACCTGGATCTGTAAAGAAAAAAAAAAACAATTTTTTCTCAAAATATTTCGAGAGATTGTTTTCCTTTATCAATTCATTGCACAGTAAACTTAATTTACAAATTCTTGTAGATCTACAAGAGATAAAGAGGGAGCAATCTCTCAAAATATTTTTAAGAAAAAAAAAATTATTTTCTTTACAGATCCAGGGATCCCATTTTTTATATAAACTTATTTAATGGATCGCCTTTTGACTTAAACAAGTGTGTGACATTTTGACAACAGTGTTGTTATGAAACGTCACACGCTATTTATTTGGTCTTATTACCTTGTAGTTCTAATTTATAATCCAAATTGTGCCTTGTCATAATGGATGCTTTAAAAATGTTGGTTTAGTCAGTTTGTCCGTATGTATGTGAAACTTGGACATTGGCTAAAGAAAGAATTGGAGCGGAAAAACACCTGGTGTGTGTGTGTGCTGAACAAGATCAGATGAAGAGATAAGGTGACAAGTATAGCTATGTAAAGAAGATAAAAAGTTTGCAAGACAAGTACTCCAAGGATCCTGTCTGACCGTGCTGGTGGATAATTTACTTATTCCCAACCACACCTTCTGCTTATTCACAAGTTTTACCAGCTCTACATAATCTGTGTTAATGTTTCAATCTCCTATTAGAAGTTTCCTTTCAATTTGGTGCCTTCCATAGTGGCTAGGGACACTATGGGAAGGTATTTTAAAATATTTAATATTGAGGGCACAGAACATTTAGGAGTTTCCTCTTTAATAAAAAAGGGAAATAGCTTGATATGGCACAATTTGAATTATGGATTATAAACACAAGGTAATAAGACCAAATACAAATATTTATAATATTTAAAAATATTATATTTGGATTTGGTCTTATTACCTTGTGGAAATAGCTAGAATTCAGGAAATAACAAATGAAACTAACAATAAAGGTGTCAGAAAGGTGATTATGCAGTAAGAAATTCCTTGAACCATTAAAAGCCACAACAATATACATGCGGAAACTTCTGGCAGACATTGTGTGATTGGAGGTAATACACAGCAATAAATATATTTGGGGGGAAAGCATCCAGGCATAAGTTTCTATTATAATACCTGGATGTCCCTCCCTTATGTTGCACAAGGGATTATAGGCTTTCAAATAATATATTAATTCTGGTCATTTTTGACCACACTTGACTTTTCAGACATAGTATTCTTTGTAATCCCAGGGCTTGTAAGTCAGGCAACTTTATAAAAGCAATGGTTAGATGTATGAGAGCCGGTGATTCCAAGAATCTGAAACATAAACTGTGGTGGCAGTTTGCGGACTAAGCTTCAGATGAGATCTTTCCTAACATGGAGGACATTTGCTGCCAACCCTGACATGGGTGTCCATATCTAGTTGTTCATTGGTAGTGCTTAATTGCAGCACATTAGTTTGCCTTTACTCAGCTTTGTCATTGACTTTGAGACTTTTTATAAAAGTCTAACCTTATCACAAGCTAGCCTACCTGAGTGCTTATCAGATATTCATAGCTAACCTGTTCTCTGGTCAGTTGTCTGGTTTTGGTAAGTTATTTTGAAGTTCCATCGAGATTGAGATAAGAAAGAAGAAGATTGCAAAGTTTCTGTTGGAAAGTTTATGTAACCAACCATCATCAATAGCTCAGCAAGTCTTTAGTCAAGGGTGAGAGGCACCAAAACATGCTAAATATGAAGGTTGAAATTGTTTCAGCATTGCTATGATCACATCATGCCATACTGTACTCTGATCCAAAATGCCATAGAATACTTAGAAAAGTTGTATCTTGTTGCTCTATATACAAGGGAGCTCTAAATAACCATATGCCATTTCATCTCCAACAAATGGGAGAAGCTTCAATGACAGATAGAATGGCTATTGTGCTAGAAAGAAAAAAAAATGAGACCAAATTTCCATATGAATTACCAGAGAATGGCGTCCAAAGACGAGAGAGAGGCTGAAATTTGCCATAAATAAGGAAATTGTGGGGAAAAAACTAAGAAACTAATGATATCCCCATTCATCAAATCTCAAATGGTATATGTAATGTAAGAGCAAAGATAGTCTGCTGTTACATCACTGTGAAGAGAAGAATCTGGCAATCCAACATTGATAACTCAGTTGAAATTCTGGTGGATTCTGTTTACCTCTCTTCAATAAGATCTGTTAGAGCAAGTAACTTATTTGTTTGGTAATTCAAGCCATAGATTTGATTTTTTTTTTGCTTATCCCTAGTACACGTGGTACAGGCCATGATAATCATGGTGGGTAGTTAGCGACTGCTTTTTTACTGTAAGCGCACCACATGTCTACACATGTGAAAGCAGTTTGACTTTGCACTTACAAATGTGCCAGAGCCCCGTTTGGTTACTTGCACTCGCTGGTGGGGTTGGACTTTTGCAAGAATCGGGGGCCATTGGAGCATTTTTTTTTTTTAAACAGAAAAAAAGTGTCCAATGCGGGGATTGAACCCGGGTCGTAGTGGTCGTAAACCAAACGGTTTAACCAGCCTTCCACCGACCCCCCATAGATTTGATGATGGTGGTTGGTCAGGTATCTCTTTATTCTCTTCTTCCAGACCTTCCTTGGTACCTCTCCTTTCATCCTCCATCTAATATTTATTGCATGTGGCTATACGCGACATGTACCCCTCTCTAATTCAACAGTCTAATAAATATACCAACAGTTTCCAAATCCTAAACAAACAACTATACTTAACCAACTCTAATTCAACAGAAAGTACTTGGAGTAAAATTCAAATAAATGAGGCTTGTGATTTATAATTTACAGGTCTTATTTTTTAAATGAGCCCTAGTAAACGTGTCATACAGGCCATTATAGGCATAGTGAGTAGTAGATTGAGACTGCTTTTACTGCAAAGGCACCACATGTATAAAACAGTTCCAACTTCTGCTCATACAAAGGTGTCCTATATAGCCCTGTTTGGTTATTTACACACATGGGTAGGGTTGGACTTTTTGCAAGAGTAGAGGGCCATTGAGGCATTTTTTTTTTTTCAGAAAAGTGTCCGATGCGGGATTTAATCCTTGGGTGTGGCTGTTGGAAATTGATGATCTCGTGTACCAACCCCCAAAAGGAAGAGCAGCCAGACAAGAACCAGGCAACACAGGAACTTATCTCCTCTGTCTTCTGACCCAGTTTACTTTATTTATTTGTTTGTTTTAATATTGTGAAATACAAATGGTTAGCTGTAGTATAAAGTGTTGTTGGGTTTATCCCCTGGCAGCACCTCAACAAGCCTATTGTCCATAGGTTCCCTAAACTGCCTTCTTTGGTAAATACAGGGTATATAGAGAAACAATCCAATACAATAGCAGAAATAAGGTTAGAAATAGTCGTTATTACTCCTTAAAAATAAATTTTGATTTTTCATTTAAAAGAAACTCATGCGGGATATTTTCCAATGTCGTTTTACAATAGTAGAACGGTCTGGAGATTGGCGAAACACCGCTGAGAGGTTCATCCCTGATAAGCCAAGCCCTCTCATTTAATCATTTTATTTTATCTCAATTTAAAGCGCTATGTCCCCCTAGGGACACTTGCGCTGTCATACATGTATGCCCCCTTTACATTTGTCTATACTATATACTGCATATAGGTCTATACTGTATATTTACAATAATTGTAGGTCGTGAAGAATTGTCATATGATAGTAACAAGGAGAAAGATAGAGAGAGAAAAAATGAGAACATAGAACTTTGTACAAAAGAAATGGCAATATATCTACAATCAACATAATAAATTAGCAGTTTAATCATTTTCATCATTGAAGTAAGGTCTGTTGAGAATATTTGGTAATATTCAATATTTGACCTAATTCGCTAATTTGACTATTGATATATCAACAGACATAATTTGGATTATAGACTATAAACACAAGGTAATAAGACCAAATCCAAATAAATAGTGTTTGACGTTTCGGTAACAGCTTCATTCAGTACTTTTGTCTGAAGATGGTAACAATGCTGTTACCGAAACGTCACACACTATTTATTTATTTGGATTTGGTCTTATTACCTTGTGTTTATAAATCAACAATTTAACCATGTTTTCATGTCCTAAACTCCAGCCTATCAAATAACCAATGTTAATTACACCAATGATAATTCAACACCATGAATGACTCGACCCTTTCTTAAATCAAATTTTGACAACAACATTAGATAATTCTTGTTTGAATACAATTTTTTCGATAAAATTTAACCCTTAGGTATGCAGTGGCATTGCAGCCATAGTACATGCGCACGGTGCTTAAAAATGTTAATATGCGGCATAACAAATACCAGCACCGACATTGTGCAGGGTTTTTGTTTCCTCCTGGACTATTTAGGCCTAACTTAGGCAGCCGCTAGTCAAGGCATAAACAATGAGGTGTCTTAAAAGCTGAGACAATGGGACCTAATGGAGATCGTTTAAATGACTTGAGGAATAAGCAACAACAACATGAGGTGTCTTAGAGAGTAACATGCTGCTATTTGAAATAACGTACAGTGGAGGAAAGACAGACATGCCTTTTGAAGATTGATCTGCTAGAATGCACCCTAAGTAGGGTTTTGGCCCAAAAGTAAGCAACCATAAAGGATTTCCTTAAAAGATAATGATCTTTTTTTAAATAAAATGTGTTGCCCTTTTCTCTTCATTTAAAAAATTTATTCACTTTTTCCACATTGCATTCATTCACCTAGTTTAAAATATAATTTATGATTTTCCCCCTTTGTTTTCAAAAATGCATTAAAGCAATTTTATCCATCACTAAATGTTAATCAAAAACATTCAGAAAGAAAATTTAAATACAAAAAGTTTTTCGAAATAAAATTATTGGATGCTGCTCAAAAAGAGCAAAACAACCTAGGTGGTCATACTTACAACAATGAAAGGGTTATATACAAGGGTGCATTTACAATTTTTTTTGCTTATCCCTAGTACAGGTGATACAGGCCATGATAATCATGGTGGGTAGAAGTAGGCGACTGCCTTTACTGTAAGTACACCACATGTCTACAAACATGTGAAAAGCAGTTCGACTTTGCACTTACAAATGTCCCAGAGCTACGTTTGGTTACTTGCACTCGCTGGTGGGGTTGGACTTTTGCAAGAGTCGGGGGGTCATTGGAGCATTTTTTTGTTAATCAGAAAAAATGTGCCTAATGCGGGAATCGAACCCGGGTCGTAGCAGTTGAAAACCGATGGTTTAGACCATCCTTCCACCGACCCCTTACTTTACAAGTAAATTGTTGCACCAGATCTGGCAGATTCTTCAGCCATCACCAGAGCATGTTTCAACCATCCTACAAGATTAGTTAAGTGAATTATTGACTATAAACACAAGGTAATAAGACCAAATCCAAATAAATAAATAGTGTGTGATGTTTCGGTAACAGTGTTGTTACCATCTTCAGACAAATGTACTGAATCCAAATTGAGCCTTATCATGAATTATTGACTGTATTGGCTTATCTATTGATGCACTCAGCATCCCCAGCACAGACACCATCTCAAGTTCTACAGACTTGATATGATTGAGTGGAGATTAGAAAGAAGATAAGTGAATAATGAAACAACTATATTTTTAGGTAGCCCCAAAAATAAACACTTCTCATTTTTTAAGGATGCTCTAATGTCATTTGAGAAAAAAAATTTCATCCAGGGAAAGTATCTTGCAGAAATAATAACTCAAGTTTTGGGGCCTTGGTGCCTTTCTAAGGTGTAAAGTTAATTATAACATTGCCTCTTATGTACGGTCATGGAAATTGGGTGGCCATAGATCAGTCTTATTATTGAGGTGTAGATGGTTTTTTTTTTATAATTCAGGGATACTTTGCTTGTTGTTCCTAGTAATAGGGATAGTTGGTGTTGTGCTGTCAGATTGATCCTGTTTTTGATGTGATTTTTAAAGGTTAGATGCTTGTCTAGGGCAGTGGTCTGCAAAATTTTGAGTTGGAAGAGTCAAAAATTACAATTGACAAATTTTCAAAGTTTTTAAAGAGCCACGAAATTTTTTCCTTGCCAACAATAAATAGTACTCACATAAATAATATTTACGTATGGAACTATATAAAGAACCGCAGCTTCACACCCAAAGAGCCGCAGTTTGTCAACCAGGGTCATCCCTAGGTACCAAATATTGCTTCCTTGAAGGTGGGATTTTCATATTTTTAATAGAATTTAAATGAATATTATTATGTATTTGTTCATATTTTCAACATTGAGATTCCTCCTGATGATTGTGTTTCGGGTGAACCAGGGTGTGGACACGATTTTCCTGATTATTTTATTTTCAAAATACAGTAGAACCTCCCTTTAGCAGACACCTCTCCACAAAGGACAGTTTTCATTTGCAAAATTACCATTTTTACATTTTAGCAACTCTCCGGTAAGAGGACACCTCTCCCTAAAGGACACTTTGGCTCTGCAATTAGGTATCCTTTACAGGGAGGTTCTACTGTACTTCTAATTTTTTAAGGATGGTCTTATGTGCTGTCATAAAATCAGTATTGATATAATTATTGAGGTGTAAATGATTCTTTTGTAATTCATCATTAAAATTAAAATCTACTACACAACAACAGTGCATTCTAAAATATCTAAATTATAGATATTTGGTTATCCTAAAAAAAAATGTCCACTCGCAGTGAATGTTGTGATGAAATTATCTACCTGACTTTTTAAATTCAACCGAAAGCTCTGATTTCTTGGGAATTGTATATACAGTCTAACCTTTTCAATTCAACACCCCAAGGGATCAGAGCTTTTGGTTGAATTAAAGTAGATGTTGAATTACAGTTAAACCTGTCTATAGCGCCCCCTCTAAATAGCGCCTCCCTCTCTATAGCACCCGATTTTAACTACGTAGTACGATGCAATTTACATTGAAAGTGACCTGTCTATAGCACCCCCTCTCTATAGCACCCTATTTTGGTGAGTCCCAATAGGGGGCGCTATAGACAGGTTTAACTGTATAAATTCAGTCAGATGATTTCATCACAATATTCACTACTAGTGGATATTTTTCTAGGATAACCAAAAATATATAATTGAAATAATATTTTTAGAAAATGCTGTTGAAATACAATCTAACCTCTTTAATTCGACACCTCAAGGGATCAGAGCTTCGGTTGAATTAAAGAAAGTTTGAATTAAAGTCAGTTTAGATGATTTCATTACAACATTCACTGCTAGTGGATATTTTTCTGGGATAACCAAAAATATATAATTGAATAATATTTTTAGAAAGTGCTGTTATAATACATTTTAATTAAGAAAGTGAATTAATACCATTGGGACTTTTTTGAATTAATTTTTTCTGAATGTTTCATGACTTAACTTTTTAGTGATGGATAAACTTGCATCAATTACAGTTGAGAACACAAAGGCAAAATTACAAATACCATCAAAGTGAATAGATACAATGGGAAGAAAGCTAATGAATTTAGAAAATGAAAAAGAAGTCGGTGGACGAGTGGTTAAAAACCCTTGATTCCCGACAACCATGAACCGGGAAAGAATCCCGCATTGTACACAGTTTTCTGTGAAGAATCTGTTCATATTTCTCATTGTAAATAACATAAATTAGGTTGCTCTTTTGAATGGTACCTAATAAAGTTATTTTGGAACAGGAATTTAGAAATGATAAAGCACAATTTGGATTATAGATTATAATACAAGAAAATAAGACCTAATCCAAATAATTTATTAGTGTGTGACGTTTCGGCAATAGCCAAATTTTGCCATTTTTGTCGATGATGGTAACAATGCTGTTGCCAAAACGTCACACACTAATAAATTATTTGGATTAGGTTCTATTTTCTTGTAGGAATTTAGAAAATAAAAAAAAAAAAAGGCTAAAAATTTTATTTACAAAATCATAACTTTTTAAAGAAATCCTTTATGGTTGTTTACTTTTAGGCTAGAACCCTATTTAGCATACAATCTAGCTGATCAATCTTTAAAAGGTATGTATCTCTTCTGTAGGTTATTTCTAATAGCAAAACGTTACTATCTAAGACATCTTGTTGTTTACACCAGTGACTAGTGGCCAGTGAAGTTGGCCCTAAATTGTCCACGAGGAATAAAAGTTATGTGCGACGTTGGCACCAATATTTATGACACATTATAACATGGTAGATTGAACTGACGAAACCGCTGTGAGGGTTTAACCACTGATGAGCCGAGCCTCCCATTATTTTATCATTGCAGTAAGGGAGCAGTAGAAAATTGATTTAATTTAAAAAGAATCATACACATCAAAAATAAGTTCAAATATCTTATTGCAGATGGCGCTAATGCATCATATTAATATTGTAACACTGGTAGGCACGGTGCACCTACTGCTAGCTACTGTGCCCTGTATGCCAAAGTATTGTATTGTTGGCAATTAATTTGTAGTTAAACATTAATTATATCCAATGTTGTCAAAATTTGATTTTAAAAAATCTGCCCAAGGTAACAGGAAGATAAGAAGTGAATGCTTCACATTCAGTACTTTTGTCTGAAGATGGTAACAATGCTGTTATCGAAATGTCATACACTATTTATTTGAATTTGGTCTTATTACCTTGTGTTTATAATCTATAATCCAAATTGTGCCTTATCAAAAAATCTGCCAAATTATCGATGGTGTCAAAAAATGTATTTATTAACATCAAATCAGACGCGATATCCCCACAAGAGATGCTTGCGTCAAGCAACAACACTAAATTCAGAGAATTATTTTACATAAACAATTGGTGAATTACAAGGTTTGAGTAGAAGTTTAAAGAAGAAAAGGAAAAGATTGCCTTTGCAGGTCCCAAGCCTGGATGAAAAAGGAGGAGCAATAGCAAGCTCACTAAAAACCCTGGGTTCAGCTGACCCGGCTGATAGTACCCTGTAAAGGCTTCTAATCCAGCGTTTGTACTCTATGTTAGGAGCGGCTGCACATGGCGTCTGTTCCTCATGTCAGAGGCGGCCATTTCTTTTGGAGCTAATTCGGCCTGACACTGAGTAGTGCTCCCAGTCTTAATGACAAAGGCAGACACATTCTTCTTCACCCAGTCATGATGGTTGTCAAATCTCAAGCTCTACAAGCTTGATACCCTAATATGATTGAGTAGAGATAAGAAAGAAGAAGGAAAGGATTGTCAAAAAATCATTTGGTCAAATTAACGTATGTAATTTGATAGGCTGGAGGTCAGGACATGAAAACATGGTTGAATTATCGTAAGAGTCAAATTAACTAGGTTAGACTGTATATATATATATATTAAGTTCAGCAACAAAAATATATATGCAAATAAATCCTTTTTTAAATCCAATATATGCCTTCTTATTATCTATATATATATACAGTAAAACCCCGCTAATACGAACCCTGGATATAATGAACCTTCCCTTATAACCAACCCACGCCGATTCCCAATTCCATTCCATTGAAAATACCATCGTTATAACGAACTTTGCGATTTTTAGAATAATGAACTACCCCTATAACGAACCTATTTTCGGTCCCAAAATAATAAAATCTATTTAAAATACTATGCTTATAACAAACTTAGAATTCTAATTTTAAAAAAAAATAAGAAAAAACAAAATTTTGAGCATGTTTCAGCTCGCGGATCGCGATTTCAAAACAATAAATTTAGCGGCATTGTTTGTTTTGATTTTTGCACTTTATTTTTGCTGTATGTTGTATAAATTTTTACACATTATACTTTTTATTAAATAGAATATCTTTGCATCCATTAAATTTGAAATATAAAAAATGCAAATGGCTTCCAAAACAAAGGCATTCTAAAAACAAAAACGTTATTTCTTAAAAAAAAAAAAAAGTCCATTTTCAGAACTTTTCAAAGTGAAACAACACAGGCAAAATGTTAAGAACATATTAAAATAAGAGAATATAACTTTCTATTATAAAAGATAAAATATAAAGCTATTAAAAATTGTTACAAAGAGGAATCAACCTCAATTTTTGCCGCGATCGTACGTTTTAGGGATAAAAAAAATAAGTCCAAATAAACAGTCCCTTGATAAAACAAAAATTATTTTTATGCCATTAACTATGGTGATTTTAAAATCAGCAATGTTTTGCATGACAGGTTAAAAAAAAAAATCTATACCTAGAAGAATATGTGGAAACATGAAATGGAAGAAAAACACTAACTTTATTTGAATGGTGCAATGCTTGAAGAGTGCTTTGAAGCAACAAGGTGTTAGAGCCATTTTTTCAAGTAAACTTTGTATTATATAATGTGATAATGATGTTTTAAAATCATTTTATATCTTTGAATATATATTTAATAAAACTTTGCCTAGGATTTGTCTTGATTTTTAAATTAGACATAGAGGTACATGTATGTTAATGATAAGAAGAACCTATCATCTAATGATTTCTATTATTATTCAGTATTAATGTAAGGAAATTGGTCAACTAAGGGAATTAAAGCAAAGTGCCCACTATTAAAAGGCAGCCTCTTCTTGTGTGTATGGCTGTCCTTTAATTAAACGGTCTGAAAATTTTGAAAAGTTAAAAAAATAGCCAAACCGTGGCTATAGTGAACCCCAATGGGACAGAGCTTTTGGTTCACTATAGCCACGGTTCACTATAGCCACGGTTTGGCCATTTTTTTTACTTTTCAAAATTTTTAGACCGTATAATTAAAGGACAGTCATACACACTGGAAGAGGCTGCCTCTTAATAGTGGTCACTTTGTTTTAATCCCCTTAATTGACCAATTTCCTTATATTAATACTAAATAATAATATAAATCATTAGATGATAGGTTCTTCTTGTCATTAGCTTACATGTACCTCTATGTCTAATTTAAAAATCAAGACAAAACCTAGGCAAAGTTTTATTAAATATATATTCAAAGATATAAAATGATTTTAAAACATCATTATCACATTATATAATACAATGTTTATTTGGAAAAATGGCTCTAACACCATGTTGCTTCAAAGCATTCTTCAAGCATTGCACCATTCAAATAAAGTTAGTGTTTTACTTCCATTTCATTTTCCCACATATTCTTCTAGGTCTAGATTTCGTTTTTTTTTTTTTAACCTGTCATGCAAAACATTGCTGACTTTAAAATCACCATAGTTAATGGCATAAAAATATTTTTTGTTTCATCACGGGACCGTTTATTTGGACTTTTTTTTTTAAGTTCTAAAACGTACGATCGCGATAAAAGTTGAGGTTGATTCCTCTTTGTAACAATTTTTAATGGCTTAATATTTTATATTTTATAATATAAAATTTATATTCTCTTATTTTAATATGTTCTTAACATTTTGCCTGTGTTGTTTCACTTTGAAAAGTTCTGAACATGGCCTTTTTTTTTTTAGAAATAACGCTTTTGTTTTTAAAATCCTTTGTTTTCTTCATTTTGGAAGCCATTTGCATTTTTTATATTTCAAATTTAATGGATGCAAATATATTCTATTTAATAAAAAGTAATTTGTGTTAAAATTTATACAACATACAGCAAAAATAAAGTGCAAAAATCAAAACAAACAATGCCGCTAAATTTATTGTTTTGAAATCGCGATCCGCGAGATGAAATATGCTCAAAATTTTGTTGTTTTAATTTTTTTTTTTAAATTACAATTCTAAGTTCGTTATAAGCATAGTATTTTAAATAGATTTTATTATTTTGGGACCGAAAATAGGTTCGTTATAGGGGTAGTTCGTTATTCTAAAAATCGCAAAGTTCGTTATAACGATGGTATTTTCAATGGAATGGAATTGGGAATCGGCGTGGGTTCGTTATAAGGGAAGGTTCGTTATATCCAGGGTTCGTATTAGCGGGGTTTTACTGTATATGAAAAAATAGTACAAATGTTATATTGTACTGGGATAAGGTGCATAAATTAAGAAAAAGACATCTCCTTATTGTGCAACTGAAAGTTGCTGATGGCTTGCATCATCTATCAGAATAAATATCAACTATTCCCGTTGATTTTTAATTATTCCAGAATTGGCTAAATACCTATTCTTGATTAATCAATTCTGGAATAATTAAAAATCAACGAGAATAGTTAATATTTATTTCGATAGATGGTGCAAGCCATCAGCATGATAAAGAGATGCCTTTTTCATAATATATTTATTTAAAAATAAAAAAGGCATATCTTGACCAGGAGCACATGTGCTTTACAGATGGCAGAGAGCTATCAGAGCGCCAGATGGTGCCCTGCCTTCTGAAAAGCACATGTGCTCCTGGTCAGGATATGCCTTTTTTATTTTTAATATAATCACCTGACCTTTTCATTTTTTTTTCTATTGTTTTTTAACATATTTATTTATACAACAAAGTTGTGGTAGGTCATGTACCAAAAGTGGCACCTCTCCCTTTATAATGTATTAAAATGTTTATCTCCTTAGTTAGAAATGTATTGGTGGAGATACACACCAGTTTTGGCAAATTAGCTGCCCCTGTACTGATGAGACCATAGCTCTAAACCTTGGCTTTGTCTGGATTTACCAAATCTGGCTTTATCACTAGTCAAATTAAAGACACTTCTACCAGTAAATCTTTTTCTATTATATATACAGTTAAACCTGTCTATAGCGCCTCCTCTAAATAGCGCTTTCCTCTCTATAGCACCCGATTTTAAATACCTAGTACGATGCGATTTACATTAAAAGTGACCTGTCTATAGCACCCCCTCTTTATAGCACCCTATTTTGGCGAGTCCCAAGAGGGGGTTCATATAGACAGGTTTAACTGTATATATATACAGTAGAACCTCCCTGTAAAGGACACCTAATTGCAGAGCCAAAGTATCCTTTAAGGAGAGGTGTCCTCTTACCTGAGAGTTGTTGAATTATAAAAATGGTAATTTTGCAAATTAAAACTGTCCTTTGTGGAGAGGTGTCCGCTAAAGGGAGGTTCTACTGTACCTAGAGAGTTACATCTCCCTTTATTATACATCAGAACAAAATCAAATGAAAAGATTTACTGGCCGAAGTATCTTTAATTTGAAGAACTATGAATGCCGGCCAGGCAGCCTCTATCTTTACAATCACTAGTCAAGTTTTTTACTCCGCCTTTGCCGGTCCCAAGCCTGGATAAAAAAGGAAGAGGGGGAACAGTAACAAGCTCACTAAAAAACCTGGGCTCAGCTGGCCCGGCTGATAGTACCCTGTAAGGCTCCTAATTCAGGGATACAGGATGAGCAGCATTTGTAATCCATGTTAGGAGAGGCTGCACATGGCATCTGTTCTTCATGTCAGAGGCGGCCATTTCTTTTAGGGCTAAGTCGGCCTGCCACTGAGTAGTGCTCCCAGTCTTAATGACAAAGGCAGATGCATTCTACTTCACTCAGTCATCATGGTTGTTAAGTCTCAAACTCTACAAGCTTGATACCCTGATATGATTGAGTGGAGATAAGAAAGAAGAAGACTAGGGAGATAGACATAATGCATTATTCTGATGTATAATAAAAGGAGAGATATGGCTCTCTAGGTACAGTAGAACCTCCCTTCAGCGGACACCTCTCCACAAAAGACAGTTTTCATTTACAAAATCACCATTTTTACAATTTAGCAACTCTCCGGTAAGAGGACACCTCTCCCTAAAGTACACTTTGGCTCTGCAATTAGGTGTCCTTTACTGGGAGGTTCTACTGTATATATAAAATAAATTTATATACATAAATTGTAGATCTAAATTACAAAATAATTTATTTACTCATTTAAATAATGCCCTATCTATTTTTATATAGATGGGGATATGGCAAAATTTGGATTATTCTATATACAGTTACGAGCGTCATTCCTCATCTCCTAATCAACAATCAGTCATCAGTTTTCATCTCTGTCACCGTTTGCTTTTTTTTTGGAATGGCGCCCACCTATTGGTTGGCTACGGTCACGCCACCTTTGCCCCCCCACTCGCCTTTTTTTTTTGGAATGGCGCTCTCCTATTGGTTGGCTACGAACACGCCACCTTTGCCCCCCCCACTCGTTTTGTTGTTTTTGTAACTACTGTGTTGGAGCGGGTCGCTCCTTAAATAATCTATTGTTAACAATACCTCATTATAGGTCCGCAAATATCGAAAGTATAGGTGTAAGTACTGATTGTGTAACACTATGTTGTATAGCATATTATTGGAACGGCCGATATACATGCCCGACATGTAACGAGAGATAAAGCACATAGGCTATAGTTATTAACTAACATATGCAATTATTTAAGGCACCAATTTATAATTGTAACAAATAGTATTTGAATCAAAACATTCAATCGGGTAAAACACGGGCGTTGCCCGGGTCATTCGGCTAGTAGCTTATAAACACAAGGTAATAGACCAAATCCAAATAAATAAATAGTGTATGACGTTTCAGTAACAGTGTTGTTACTGAAATGTCACACACTATTTATTTGGATTTGATCTATTATCTTGTGTTTATATAAATGGTGTAGAATAAAAACAAAGAGTTAGGCTCAAAATTATTTTATGGCATGTAAATGCACTCAATTTTGAGTGTAATCTATTTAAAAATGATGAAAAGTAAATTAGTTTCATTTTTAAATAATTTTGTCTGTGTAATGGCCTGTACCCTTAATTTTTAACAATATTCCGCTAGTTTCTTCCGAGAATAACACTTTCTATTTCCACCAGTTTATACATCAAAAGAAAACTTGATTAATCAACTATTATTTGGATTTGGGTCAAAATAATTTTTAGCTATTTTTTATTTTGCCTTGCTGTTTTTTTATTAACAGATACCAACTTCTTACTCCTATTTTTAAGGTGTATAAAAATTATACATTTTCATTTTTTATATGCATTCAATTTAAAATTAATTGATTATTTAGGTAAAATTATTTTGATTATTTCTAATAAAATAAATGAAAACATTTTAAATTAATCTATTGGTTTGGAAAACGAAAATTTAAAAGTGAATACTTCATTTATAGGCGGTTTGATAACTGTCTAATAATGAGGGTTAGAATATACATTTAAATATTCTGAAAATGTAAAAGCCATAGAATATTTGTAAAATTTAAATAAATAATGTATATTTACAAATTTATCTCGTTTTAATAATCCTAATAAAAACGAAAATAAATAGTAATAATAAAGCATTCATGGCCTACCATCTTCTTCATCCTTTTTATCACGTCTTAGAACATACATATTTCAGGATCGATATATTTCTGCCCCTAGTATTTAACTGAAATAAAATCTTTCTCTGACTCGAAGAATACTTTAAATTATATATATATTGCAATATGAAGTAAAATAATTGCCACCGCAAACACAAATATTATGAAGCCACGTATGTTTACAGGGGTACCAAGTAAAGGGGTACCGATTTGAAAAATAAGCAAATTTTATTAATTAATGTATTTGAGAATGTGGTATATATATTTTAAGTATTATTATAATTTTCAATATAAACTAGCGAATGTACCCTTTCGTTCGGTTTTTACACGAGTGAAAGTTTGCCTAACGAACATTTGAAAAGAACAATATTTTCGGTGAAATATCCACTAACTACTGAATCTATTCTGGTAAATATAAATTGATAATTGTTACTTTTCTCCACCAAAATTTCTGAAAAAACTATTGGAAAATTTTGCATGTTGGTAGCTGAATATATAGATTAACATATAAGCTAATTTAAGACTAAAACTGGACAAATAATAAAACATTTGGCATATTTTTAATTATAAAATTTTAATAATTATTATAATATGTATATCACTCTCTCGAGGATTCTATTTAATATACTATTAAAACGATCATCATATTTTTGTGTTTCATTTTTTTTTATAATTTTAATTTTAAAAGTTTGCATTTCACTCGCTTCCATATCTGTCTGTTAACAAATTTTGCAATCATTTTAATATGCTTCCAGTACATGTAGAAGTCTCAAGCTTTGTACATTAATCCAAACCGGAGAACAATACAAATTGAACAATTTTCAAACTTCTGGGTAGTCAGGTTGGTCGGGAATGGACTAAATTCCTAATTGCCTTTCAAATTATGTAATTTAATTTAAATATGCTCATAGACAAGCTGAAATTTTGAATACTCATTTAGTCCAACTAAAAATGCAAAGGTAGAAATTTTCAGACTTTTGGATGGTCAGGGTGGTAGAGGATGAGCCAGTTTCTATATTTTCTTTTATATATCATGTTTTGCCCAAATTCAACTCGAAAATTGTTCAAGACTTCAAGGGAGGACAATATCCAATTATTCTGGTTCCTATCTAAAACCTCCTTGGAATTACAAGCAAAAAAAATAACTGTCAAAGTCAATAATTTTAGTGAGAGAGAAGTGGTTTCAATATCAGCATGCATATATATTTATATTCAATACTAGCGGACGTACCCGGCTTCGCGCCCGGGTTTTACCCGAGTAAAAGTTTGTCTAACGAATCTCTCGATAAAGTGAACATTTTTTTCCCGTCCCTTGAAAAATGCTCGATAAGTTGAATAAAATCAATATTAATTGGTTTCCTCGGTAATTGAAAGTTAAAGGAATAGTATCTTGCCTTGGAATTGTATCATTATTCTTGTATGGATGTACCCGGCTTCGCCCGGGTTTTACCCTAGTAAAGGTTTGTTTAACGAATCTCTCGATAAAGTGAACATTTTTTCCCCGGTCCCTTGAAAAATACTCGATAAGTTGAATAAAATCAATATTAATTGGTTCCCTCGGTAATTGGAAGTTAAAGGAATAGTATCTTGCCTTTGAATTGTATCATTATTCTTGTCTCAAATAAATTGCCGTGTCATCCTGAATTTTGTCTTTCCTAATTTTCTACATTACAAAATCATCGTATCATCATGATAATATTTAGAGCAGATTGTTGAATTATAACAGATAAATTAGAATATTTATCTTGATTATTTCTAGGCGAAAAGTTATTTCAAAAATTTTATTTGCTAGAAACCTTCCCAGTACTATACTAAATAACTTCCCAAAGTTTCATGGCGATCCAATGAGTGGTTTGGTCAGGCATAAAGGACAAACAAACAAACAGACACACATACATTCATTTTTATATATATAGATACTACTCTAGAATCTGTGGGAGCCGAGAGATTTCCTTCCAGCCTGCTGACAGACCACGGCAAACATGCAAGCGGGCAAGGAAATAGGAGATGACAACCGCTGCATGGCGCCATGCGGCAGATCAGCGGAAGCCAATCAGAATCCAAAAGACAACACCCTAGAAATCTTCCATAGCGGACACTAGCGCTAGGAGACACTTCTGAACAACATACAGTTTTATCACCAAAATTGCCCACTTGTTGAAAATATGGTTGCACTAGCAGACACCTCCAAGCAACATATGCTTTCCCAATGTGTCATATATTGATGTACATAAAATAGGCAGTCAAGTCAGCGGGACAATTCAGAAAATCACCTTTCAACAAAAAAATATATTACTATATATTAAAATAAATTTAATTTTAAGGTTTAATTTTATTTAACTAGTTTGCAATAACCTTTTAACAAGTCTATTTAAATAAAGGTCACCTCTCTCGTCTGAGAAGCGCCCACACGGGATCAAATAGAGTATTCGCAATCTGCCAAAGAAGTGTTCAGCTGGCAAAGTGGCTAGGCCAACTCTATAGCAAAAATATATATATATATAAATTGCGCGATAAAATATTGATATATACAAAATAGTCACTTCTCCTGTCAAAAAGATGGCGACTAGTTTTGACATAAATCTTTTCTACTTTTCATTTTGATATATATAACAACATTTTACCCTTTAATAAAAACAATTTCATTTTGAGGCGATATTTTTAGATTTTTTGAAACTTTAACAATAATATGTGTGAAAAAATAGTACAAATGTGATATTAAACCGGGGAAAAGGTTAATGAATTAAGAAAATAAAAAAGGCATCTTCCTATCGTGCAACTGAAAGGTGTTGATGGTTTGCGCCATCTATTGCTGATTTTTAATTATTCCAGAATTGGCCAATTTCTAGATAATATGTGCGTGTTTTATTAAAAAATTTCAATAAAAACTTTATTTTAAATGAAATTACTTTATTTTAGTATTGTTTTTCTTTAAGGTCATTTTTGATTTTATAAAGCACATTTTTATTCAAATTAAGGACATATTTTTATCTGTTTATATATATATATATATACAGTTGAAAAAATTAGATAAGTTAACGTGGTAGCTGTAGCCAACCTCCAAACAAAAAGCGTCCCTACTGTGAAGAAGGTGAATCCCTCCCATCTGCCAAGCACACGTTCAAGTTCAACAGCATGGACAACCTTCACAACTTTGCATGTAGTACTTTCGAATCCATCCTAGTGGACTCCAGCCTCAACACTCCCAAAAAAAGAAACATAGCCACCAAAGCTTTGCTACTCGAGTTTGCAAAGAAAGCAGAGCTCCTTCTGGAAGATGCCTTCAAAGGCGCTAGCCTAAGTCGACCCCAACCTATGGGAAGTGTCACAAACCCCACCATCCCATATGCCTCAGGAAGCAAACCCTGTCCTACCAAAGAAAAAAGGTGAGGACTCCTTCATTAACTTGGCCCCATCCTTCGAATCCCACGTTGTTGTAAAATCAATTGACTCCAAGGCCAACCCGAGGGAAATCCTCAAGGAAGTCCAGAAGGCTGAACCATCACTGATGTCTACTAAAGATGTTGTAGCTTCCATCAAAACATGCGGCAAGATGGTCCTGCATTCCAAAACTTCTCAGGGGGCGAAACTGCTCGCCACCAAGTTATCCACGCTGCCTAAAGGACTAAGTTGCCATGAACGTCCCAAGATTCTGCCTGTTTAGGGTTGACAAAGACGTCCAAAATGAGTAAATTTGTGACCGCATCGGCTCCAACCACTCAGTACAAACACTTCCAGGCAGCAATAAGGTTGTCCATCGCTCCAGGAATGCAACGCCGAGCATAGAAACTGTGTTTGCGGAGGTGGACGACAAAGTTGCTGAGATCCTGGGACAACATGTTCGTATTCCCGTAGCTGGGCTAATGCACAGGTACGAGCGCGGCCACTCATTGAACCAGTGTTTCCGACACTGTGGCTTTGGATACCGCGCGTCGTCCTGCTCAGCAGCTTATCCCACTTGCTATCGCTGCGGTTCCGCGGAGCATGAAGGGAATCAATGCTCGGTTGGCACAAAGCAAATACGTTGCTGTCGCTGTAGTAAAATGGCAGGAGCTCTCACCAATCATCTGGCAACCTCTTCAACCTGCTCCCTTGTGAAGGATAGAATACTTAGATCCCAAAACAATGTCTAGTCCCATACATATCCTGCAGGCTAACACCCGTAAATCTCCACCTCCCTTTCTTGAGATTTCCAATTTGGCCGACATCATTCTCCTACAACAACTTCCAGCAAACTTCTACTGACCCACCCAAGGTTCTCAAGTCTTCTCCGACTCATACAAACCTTCGGGTATTGTTGCACGGAGTAATCTTCATCCCTTCCTTCTAGTCACTCAGGAGACCTCCATCACCTCTATTGCCATCTACCTGGATCAGCGAGTAGTTGCAGTTTGCTCAGCCTATTGGCATGGTCATAGGTCAGAGGAGGATTTTCTTCCTTCGTTGGAAGAGCTTATTAAAAGGACCTCATTTCCTATGATCCTAGGTATGGATGCCAATGCCCACTCACCCACTTGGGGCATCGGTGAAAAGTTGAACACCCGTGGAGCAAACCTTGAAGACTTTCGCCCGCTGCAACGACCTTTATTTTCTGGGTCATTCTGTGCACTTTACATGGTCAAATGGGCATCTTTTCTCATCTATTGATGTTACATTATCATCCAGCTCATTAGCGATACATGCTTCTTGGAGCTTGCTTGAGGAATAGGCCTTCACCGACCAAATCCCGATTTTGACAATCTTTCCAGACATGGTCACCACTGAGGAAACTAACACATGGGTGGAATCCACATGCAAGCAAGACTGTTTCAAATCGTTCCTCAACTCATCTCTCCACCAAGTTACTGCCCTCCTTAATATAGCTTATACACCAGAAGACATTGACAAGACATCTCTCTTACTTACTTCAATCCCACAGGCAGCCTGTGAGTCCTCCATGCGCAGACGATCCAACATTTCTAGACCATCTAAACCATGGTGGACCCCCGAGCTAAGCCAGCTCAGAAGACTGGTAGTAACCATCCGCCGAAGCAGCCAGAAAATCCAAAGCTCTATTAGGAACTTTTTACATGGATTATATCGAGCGTGTCATGTTGGGCCATTTTTCACAAAACAAACCCAACATTATGTAAACATTTTACATCATATATGTACAGTGTCTCGTCAAAGTGTTTGTTGTCCAGATGGAGAACTTGGACTAGCTCTGGGCTTGTATCCCGAAGCCCGCTGCAGAAAGGCCCAGATGGAGAATGTACAGAATGTACATATGTAATATATGTTTATAATCAATCCCTTCCTTTATATGCAAGATGAAAGGTCTAAATTTTTATTACCACTTCGAAATTTAAAATTATTTTTTATTTCAAAGAATAAAATTAATTGAATATATACTCTAGATCAGGGGTGGCGAACCTTTTTATATTAGAAGGCCAATTTTCATTTAACCATTTTTTGAGAAGGCCGCATCCATATATATATATATATATTTAATTAAAAAGGCATATATTGGATCAAAAATTGAAATTTAAATACTTACATTTACTATATTATATATTATATAATATATGACATTCGTATTAGATATTTTCAATAAAATAATGAAAGTAATTGAAAACTGCGAAACAAAAATTATAATTTTGAATTTATGAAAAGGCCACAACTTGGGCAAGAAAAGGCCACATGCGGCCTTAAGGCCGCAGGTTCGCCACCCCTGCTCTAGATAGATTAGATATTTTTTTATTTTAGAGATAACAATAAAAAAAAATTTAAGAAGAAATACTCAATTAAAATCTCAGGGAATAGACCTGATATCTTTTATTATGTTTATTATTAATTTAGAATTATCTATTCCAAAGAATATTTTTTTTATTTTATTTTCCAAATATATTCTGAGAAATAAATACTTTTTTTTACTCTGTAAAAAGAAGATAAAAATTTTGAGGCACGCGAAAAATTTAAAAATTTAGACAGTTAGAACAGAAGAGCCGAAGGGAATAGAGAGAGCAAATCGAGTCGAGAGAAATGGGCTTGGATGGTGAGGTAGATATAAGAGGTTAAAACTAAAAGGAAAACCTCCCTTAACAAATAAAAACTTTTACCCAAAGTTTTGATATAGTTTGGGCTGCCTCGGGTGATCAAGCAAGAAAGAAAATAAGGAAGACAAAACCAGCGGCTACACTTTGTAAAGCTCTTCTGCTCTACTCTACTACTACTTTATTTGAACAGCACGGCTAATTTATATACATTCAAAGGAAATTTACATAATAATTTATACATTCAATAGAAATCTACATTCCAAGTCATACATTCAAAAATATATTTACATACTATATGTCATGACTTTTAACATACCCCCACCTTTTCTTTTTTGTAAAAACAAGAAAAAGAAAAAATCTGTTCCACCGTGATGGGGGGGATCCTGGTAGGTGGGACACCGTTGCAGGGAGCCCTGCACACCTGCTGCAAAACCCTTCCCAGCTCCTCCAGCGCAGGCTGTCTCTCAGCATACTCCCCGACTCACCTCACCACCGGGTCCTCAATTTCCTCTGAGCCCGTCCACCCTGGCAACATAGCCACTCTTGATCTGGTTCTCCCCCTCGTCATAGAACCAGTTCTCTTTCTCCCTCAAAACATTCATTATGTGACTCCGGTCACTCTCTGTCACGTAAGGCCTGTACAACTCTTCCAGGCCTGCCCTCATCTCGTATATATATTCCTCCATGGAGTTTTTGGCATCCACCCTCTCCCTCTCCAGCCTGTCCTGAGCCACCATCTTGCCCGCTCTCTCAAAAGAGGTTGTCCAGCTCTGTTACTGAAAGACTGTACACCATGGCCTCAACATCCAGGTCTATGGATTTCATCTTTGACTTCTTGTTTTGGGAGGAAGTGGCAGAGGCCTTCTTGGAATCAGCTTTGGAAGCATCGGAAACAGGACGGAGAGGCGTCGTCTTACTTTCAGCCCTGAACACCGGCCTTTGCGGTAAATAATGGCGCTTCTCTTGAAGCCTATTCTACACACCACCGGAGATTGTCCCATAAGCGTCCATCCTCTTCTTCCAAAGAAATCTGAGGCAGTCCCGATCATTCTCCTTAATGGATATCATTTTGAAATATCTTCTTATGTCTACCAAAATTCCAAACCTATTTTCCCGAATTTTTTTTCTTATCTCAGGGATTCTTTGCAGTGGATTGGGTATCTTCCTTAAATACCGTTTCAAGGAGAGTCCGTTATGTCCCCGACAGGAAGCGTCGTCAAATACTGGCCGTATAGGTGTCGTTTTGGATTCACTCTTAAACAAAAGGCGACGGGGCAAATAGTGTCCTTTTACCTCAGGTGGATTTTCATTAACTCCTTCGATGAACCCCTCATTCAACCAATCTTTTGGATCAATAATTTTTTCTTCCACCTTTGAATCAGTACCTTGTTCTGCATCTAGCTTTTCTTCTGCCACCTTTGAATCAGTACCTTGTTCTACATCTATCTGCTTTACTTCTTCCAAGTTCTTTGACTCTGTACAATGTTCTTCATCTATATTTTTCGCTTCATTTCCATCATGATCTTTTCCCTTGTTGTATTTATCGTCCTTATTCTCTGCATAATCAGATTTATTTATGGTTTTCAAATCTTGGGATTCTGTTTCCTTATAATTATCCTTTATTTAGATTCCGTATCTCCAGTTGCTCTTGCTTCCACCAATTTCCTCGATGCTTGAACTTTGACAACTCTTTCCTCATTATCATCAATCGATTTAGTTTCATCATCTGAAATCTTTACTTGATCAGCGCCTTCAGCTACTGCTCTAGAATTGTTCACCGGTTCATAACCTTTAATTGCAGTTTCAGAATCCTTTACTCTATTACCCTTAGTTTCAGCTTCCGAATCCCTTATTCTATCGCCTTTAGACTCAGCTTCAGAATCTTCCTTATTCTTTAAATCTGCATCTTCATATTTTTAATTAGCCTTAATTTTACCAAATTGCCCCCACCTTGAGAGCCAATCCCCTGGGTTGCCCTTAAATTTTTGTAGATCCACTTTTGGCAACCCAATAGTTATTTTAGATTCGGTATTTTTACTACTATTTGAAAGCACTTCATCTTTTGCCTGATCTCGCAACATGCAGATCTTCTGCTCCATGCTGAATCTCTCTTGAATATATTTCTCGCAATCCTCATATTCCCGATCAATCTCTTCATCCGTAATATTCTCTTGGGCCAGCAAAACCAGCTGGCATTGCTCATTCAAAGCCACAAGCTCTATATGCAGAGATTCGAGCCTCTTATATTTTGCATAAATATCTTCTTTATCAATAGAAGACTTTTTGAACTCGGCCTTTAACTCATTGACCGTCTTGGTAAAAATTCCCCGTACAGCTCTTCTACGTTTCTTGTTCATCTCCTCCATCTTATACCTTTAGACTTTGTCTTCCTCTATACTTGAGGATTTGTCTTCCTTTATACTTGAGACTTTGTCTTCCTTTATACTTGAGACTTTGTCTTCCTTTATACTTGAGACTTTGTCTTCCTTTATACTTGAGACTTTGTCTTCCTTTATACTTGAGACTTTGTCTTCCTTTATACTTGAGACTTTGTCTTCCTATATACTTGAGACTTTGTCTTCCTTTATACTTGAGACTTTGTCTTCTGGCTTCCTTATACTTCAGACTTTATCTTCTGGCTTCCTAGGAACCTCTGAATTAGGCTTCAGACTTTATCTTCTTAATACTTCAGACTTTTATCTTCTGGCTTCCTAGGAACCTCTGAATTAGGCTTCAGACTTTATCTTCTCAACTTGACCAGCCTATGCAGCCCACCCGGGGACGCCAAAAAATGTTAAGATATAAGAGGTTAAAACTAAAAGGAAAACCTCCCTTAACAAATATAAACTTTTACCCAAAGTTTTGATATAGTTTGGGCTGCCTCGGGTGATCAAGCAAGAAAGAAAATAAGGAAGACAAAATCAGCGGCTACACTTTGTAAAGCTCTTCTGCTCTACTCTACTACTACTACTTTATTTGAACAGCACGGCTAATTTATATACATTCAAAGGAAATTTACATAATAATTTATACATTCAATAGAAATCTACATTCCAAGTCATACATTCAAAAAGATATTTACATACTATATGTCATGACTTTTAACAGGTAAGTTTACTATACCCTATAAACATTTCCTTTGTGGGCCAAAAGGCTGGTTTATAGAATAGAAGCCACATATAGTATTTAATAGGTTATATCTATATAGATAATACCGTAACAGAGTTTTCCATTGTAAAGTCCTGAGCTATCTCCTCCGAAGATTCTGAACTACACATAACAATCTATATACCAAAATTTTCGTTATTTTTTTCTTCGTGTCATAGGCCTGTTTTTATTTTCCTAATGTTAACAGTTATTTTTATTTTTTAATTTAATCTATTTTACAATCGTAGATTTTTTGCATTTATCATCATCAATCATTTGTTTTGAAATTCCGTAGAAAGTGTTTTGAAATAATATATATATCTGATTAATTTGATTATGTAAGTACTTTGTTATAGTTTTTCATTTAAATATATACATTTTTCGATTTGTAGATTGAATTATTACTTTATTCTATAATAATTATCTTTTATAACTGTTTGTTATAGTTTTTCATTTGAATTTAGCTCCATTTTTGTCTTATTTCTTCTGTATATTAAAAAAAATATTGAAACTTAGTTTTTCATTTAAATATATACATTTTTCTATTTGTAGATTGAATTATTATTACTTTATTCTATAATAATTATCTTTTATAACTGTTTGTTATAGTTTTTCATTTGAATTTAGCTCCATTTTTGTGTCTTATTTCTTCTGTATATTGAAAAAAATATTAAAACTTAGAATTAAGCTTTGCTTTTTCATATACATGTTTGTTACACATTTAGCAATATATATACCAAAATATTTTTTTGGATACTTAACTCTTTTAGTGAATTTTTGTCAGGGGGGCTGCAAAAGTGCCTTACTTATTTTGGAATATTTAACTTTTTTGGTGAATTTTTGTCAGGGAAGCTATGGACTGCCATAATCATTCAATATGTTGATGTTCTTCTCATAAAAAAAATATTTGGGTTTAGAATTGCGCTTTGCTTTTTTATATACATATTATTTGCACATTTTTTTTTTCATCAATTGTTTCCTCACTTACTTGGGATTTTCTTTTTATGCCTGTCCTGGCTTTCAGTTTTATAGTTTTCCTCTGCTTGGTTCTTATTTTACCTTTTTTTTTCAGCGTCTTTTTTGTATTTCTGATTAAATTAAAATTTGCGGGTTCTTTGTTATAGTTTTTAATTTTACATTTTGCTCAATTTTTTGTGTCTGGTTTTCTTTTTTGCCGTATCTTTCATAATTCTTTTTTGCAGTATCTTTCATAATGTCTTTGGCATCTTTATTTTTCTCAATAAGAGGCTAATTATTTATTTGTATAATCAATTGTTGATTACTTAATTTGTTATATGATAAAATGTTATATGATACATACAATTTTCTACATTTTTGCACTGTGCAATTTAATATGTTGTTTATATTGAGATCTTTTACATTAAATTTATTTTAACATGTATTTGCTCAACTTGGTTTTTAGTTTAGCTTTTTTTTTTCAGCGGCTTCTGTATCATGCCTCGCAGAGGCCGTGGAAGACTCGCTTATAGGACTCGCCACGGGAACAACGCCCCTAATCCTATTTCTCCTGTTCCCACTGAATATATTATTGGGGGCCTTGATATAGTCTGCCCTTACTGCTCAGCCCTTCATTTCCCTGGCGAAACTGTTGGTAGCTCCTGCTGCCACAAAGGGAAAGTTATTCTTCCTACTTTGTCCTCCTTTCCATATGAAATGATGGAATTGATGACTTCAAACAGTGTGGAGGCTAAGTACTTCCAGACCAACATTCGGAGCTACAACAGCTCTTTGGCATTTGCCTCCATGGGTGCGCAGGTTGATGTCTTTTCTGGACAGGGGCCTTTTTGTTATAGAATCCATGGACAGATCTATCATTTGACTGGGCCCCTTCATCCTCATGGAAACATAGCCCCGTCTTATGCCCAACTTTATATTTTGGATTCTGAGGCTGCGAATAATACACGCATTGCAGCATCTAGGCCTTTGGAATGCCATCCTGGTATATTGACTCTTTTGGATTCTGTGCTTAGGCGTGTGAATCCGTATACTTCTGCTTATAGGCAGATGCACCAGGTGGAACTAGCTGAGGAACACCGGGCTCGCATTGAGAACCGGCAAATGTGTCAGGTTCAGATGCTCATCCGGCAAAATCATTGTAGAGATCTTCGCCGATATAATGCCCCAAGTGTAAGTGAAGTTGCGGCCATTTTTGTTGATCAAGATGGCCATGTACCTTCTAACAGAGATATTGCTGTTTTTCCGCATGATTGTGGTTTAGTGCGTATTTCTCCACTTAATCCTAACTGTGACCCAATGACATACCCTCTTTTATTTCCTGCCGGTGATCCTGGTTGGGCAATAGGAATCTTACATGAAGAAAACATGCGCACAAGCACTAGAAACCATGTTACCATGCTTCAGTTCTATAGTTATAGGTTGGCCATCAGACCTGGCTTTTCGCCCATTCACTATGGCAGGAGACTATTTCAGCAATATGTTGTTGATGCCTATGTTAAAACAGAGGGCAATCGCCTGAACTATATTCGCCAAAATCAGTCCCTGCTTAGGGTGGAGTTATATCAAGGTCTGCTGGATTATATCCATGAGCAGGAACATTCTCGGGGTGTGCGAATAGGCCGTATTTTTATTCTTCCATCTTCCTTTCCTGGGAGTTCCCGGGCCATGCAACAAAACTATCAGGATGCAATGGCCATTGTTAGAAAGTTTGGAAGACCTGACCTATTCGTGACATTTACCTGTAACCCACGTTGGACTGACATTGTTGAAAATCTTCTTCCTAACCAGAATCCTTCTGATAGACCGGATCTGGTGGCTAGAGTTTTCAATCTCAAGTTACAACAATTACTGCACGAGATTGTTAGTCAGCATGTATTGGGAGTGGTCATTGCTCGGGTGCATGTTGTTGAGTTCCAAAAACGCGGTTTACCGCATGCCCACATGCTGTTTATGCTTAGAGAAGAAGACAAGCCTAGAGACAGGGATGCCATTGACATGTTGGTTTGTGCAGAAATTCCTAGCCCTACTATGCAGGTTCAGCTGTATGACATGGTTCGTAAACATATGATCCATGGTCCTTGTGGAAACTTCAATCTTCACTCACCATGCATGTCTGATGGCAAGTGTACTAAAGACTTCCCTAAATCATTCCTGCAGCTGACTGAGGCTAACAATAATGGCTATCCTCGCTACAGACGTCGAGATGACGGCCAGACATTAGTTGTGGGCACTCACGAGGTGGATAACCGCTGGGTTGTTCCCTATAACCCCTATCTGCTGGTTAGGTTCAATGCTCACATTAATGTGGAGGTCTGTGCCTCTGTGAAAAGTGTCAAATATCTTTTCAAGTATGTATATAAGGGACACGACAGGGCTGAGGTGGAAGTGTCTGTTGGAGAATTAGATATGGAAAGCAGGGCACATGATGAAATCAAAAACTTTCTTGACGCTCGGTATGTAAGTGCTCCTGAGGCAATGTGGCGAATGTTTGAATATCGCTTGCATGCTCACTCGCATACCATATGCCGCTTAGCTGTTCATCTACCTAATTTTCAATCTGTCTATTTTGTTGAAGGTAGTGAAGAACAGGCTCTTGAAAATGCCTCACGCAGACGCACAACTCTGACTGCCTGGTTTCAGCTCAATTGTGTTAATGTATCCGCAAGATCACTTTTATATGGAGACATACCTTCCGCTTATGTTTTCAGGCAGAATCAATGGAGTGCTAGAGTTCGGGGTGGGGCTTTGTGCATTGGACGTATGTGTTCAGTGAATCCTAAAGATTCTGAGCGTTACCACCTCCGGCTTCTACTATTACATGTTGCAGGTGCTCAGAGGTTTGAAGATTTGCGAACTGTGGATGATATTGTTTGCTCCACTTTTAAAGAGGCTGCCCAGCGCCGTGGATTATTGGCTGATGATTCTGAATGGGATGCATGCTTAGCTGAGGCGGCTTTGTTCCAAATGCCTTGTCAACTGCGGCAGCTCTTTGCGACAATTCTCATCTACAATAATCCTACCGACCCTGTATCACTGTGGACCAAATACAAGGGGTATCTTAGTGAGGACTTTTCTCGTGCAACATCTGACGCAGCTGCTGAACAGATGACTCTCAGAGAGCTTGAATTCCAGCTGAGAGAAAATCGCCTCAGTTGCCACCATTATGGACTTCCTGCACCCCTAACCCCACTTCTTGATTCAGGAGAGGATCACCTTGATGTTAATGCAGAGCTGCAAATTGGGACAGAAATGTATAGGTCCCTTACACCAGATCAAAAGTCAATTGTTGACACAATTGTTGATTCCCTCAATGTAAATCCACGTTGCTTTTTTATTGATGGGCCTGGTGGTACGGGCAAGACTTATGTTTATAACACCCTAATTCATTGTGTTAGAGCCGTTGGAAAAATTGTCATTCCGCTGGCCTCCACTGGAATAGCGGCTACCCTTTTGTCAGGTGGCCAGACTGTCCATTCCAGGTTTAAGCTGCCGATTCCCTTGCTTGAGAATTCTGTAGCTGCGATCTCGGCCAATAGTTCTGAGGCTGAGCTTATTCGTAGATCATCCTTAATTATTTGGGATGAGGCTCCTATGGCCCACTACAGAGCACTTGAAATTGTGGATCGTCTCCTAAAGGACATTATGCATTGTGACCTTGCTTTTGGCGGAAAGGTTGTTGTTCTTGGAGGTGACTTTCGCCAAGTGCTACCTGTGGTACCTCGAGCTTCAAGAGCTGAAATTGTTGCTGCTTGCATTAAGCAAAGCAAGCTATGGCCATTGTTTGTGATCTTGCGCCTTACTCAGAATATGCGAGCAGGTATTGATGCACAGAGCTTCTCTCAATGGTTACTTAAAGTTGGTGATGGGGATCTACCTACAGACCAACAGGGCCTCATTTCTCTTCCAGAAAGCTGTATCTTTCATGGGGTTGACCTGGTGCAGGAAATATTTGGTTCTTCCTATGGTGATATTACCGCCCTTAGCCAGTCTGTGATTTTAACGCCAAAAAACACAGATTCGTTAGAGATTAATGAAAAAGTTTTGGATCGCTTACCAAACAGGAGTCAGTGTTTTCTCAGTGTTGACAGTGTCGAGTGTGAGAATGTGGAGGAACAAAATAACTACCCTACTGAATTCCTTAATAGCCTTACTCCCACAGGAATGCCTCCACACCGGTTAAACCTTAAGATTGGTGCTATTGTTATGCTCCTTAGAAATTTGAATCCTAAGCAGGGTCTCTGCAATGGCACACGTATGGTTATCCAGCGCATGCGCTCTCATGTCCTAGAAGCACAAATACTGACAGGGACCAAAGTTGGACAAACTGTATTGGTGCCAAAAATATCTTTGGCTCCTTCAGATACCAACCTTCCCTTCATTCTGAAGAGGCGTCAGTTTCCACTAAGGTTGGCTTTTGCCATGACTATTAATAAGGCTCAAGGCCAAACCTTTGCTAGAGTGGGTCTCTTGCTACATGAGCCCGTGTTTACTCATGGACAGCTCTATGTGGCTTTTTCACGTGTGCGAACTTTGAATAGCATACGGGTAAAGTTGAACCCACGTATTTATAAAACTAGAAATATAGTTTTTAATGAGGTCCTTTAAATGAATTTTTCCTTTTTATGTTGTCTTATCTGCTATATAGTTGTGTTGTATTCAATTTTATTTTCAGATTTGTTTTCTTTTAATTTTTTTTTTCATTTCAAATAAATGAATGTATGCCTTTTATGTTGTCTAATTTGGTTTATTGTTGTGTTGTATTTAATTTTCTTTTAAGATTTGTTTTCTTTTACTTTTTGTTTCATTTCCAAAAAATTTGTTTAAAGTTTCACCAATGCCTATAAACAAAAGGTAATAAGACCAAATCCAAATAAATAAATAGTGTGTGACGTTTCGGTAACAGCGTTGTTACCATCTTCAGACAAAAGTACTATGGCCTACGGCCATACCACGTTGAAAACACCGGTTCTCGTCCGATCACCGAAGTTAAGCAACGTCGGGCTCGGTCAGTACTTGGGAGGGTGACCACCTGGGAACACCGGGTGCTGTAGGCTCCTTTTTTCCATTCAGTACTTTTGTCTGAAGATGGTAACAACGCTGTTACCGAAACGTCACACACTATTTATATATTTGGATTTGGTCTTATTACCTTTTGTTTATAATCTACAATCCAAATTGTGCCTCATCAACCAATGCCTATAGTTTCTCACACCTCCCATGCTTACCCCTCTGTAACTGGCCTGTGGTGCAGTGGACATTGTTGGGAGGTACAGTAAACTCTCTACACGATTGTATCAAGTCTTGTTCTGGTAGACTTGATGCTGTAACCAGGAGGGACACTCCCTCTTTAAAAATCCTGAGTTCAACTGACCCAGTTGATGGACCTCAGCAATGGTTCCACTCCAGGGATACGGAGGAGCTGCGTCTGTGCTCATGTTAGAGTCAGAAACAAAGGCTTCCATATTTGGAATGGCCTCAAATCACAGGCAAAGTCAGACTTTCACCAAAGTGTGCCTGGATCATGGTGCCATGATCAACGAAAGCTGCACCCCTATACCCCATTCCATGAGATCATGGAATTCGTGTAATCTTTACACAAGGGGATAAGAAACATCAACAACATAGTTTCTCACCTGAAAGGATTTTTTTGTATTAGTTGTTCACTAATAAAATATTTATAATTAAGTATTTTGATTTTTGGTCTTTATTTACCTATTTTCCCCAGTGCTCTATACATTGATTCAGGATCTATGCAATGTCTCACATATGGTTATCTAGCGCTTCACATGTTTTTAGGCTAAACCCGGGGCGTTGCCGGGTCACTCGGCTAGAAATAATGGCTGTATTTGCTATATAGTTGTGTTGTATTGAATTTTCTTTTAATATTTGTTTTCTTTTTTTTTTTCAATATAATTTTTTAAAGTTTTCACCAATGCCTATAGTTTCTCACCTGAAAGCAATTTTTTGTATTATTTGTTCATTCATAAAATATTTATTATTATTTTGACTTTTGGTCGGTGGAAGGCTGGGTAAACCGTTTGGTTTTCGACCACTAGGACCCGGGTTCGATTCCCGCATTGGGCACTTTTTTCTGTTTAAAAAAAAAAAAATGCTCCAATGGCCCCCGATTATTGCAAAAGTCCAACCCCACCAGCGAGTGCAAGTAACCGAACGGGGCTCTGGCATTTGTAAGTGCAAAGTCAAACTGCTTTTCACATGTGTAGACATGTGGTGCGCTTACAGTAAAAGCAGTCGCTAACTACCCACCATGATTATCATGGCCTGTACCACGTGTACTAGGGATAAGCAAAAAAAAAAAAAAAAAACCTATTTTCCCCAGTGCTCTATACATTGATTTAGGATCTTTGCAATGGCACACATATGGTTATCCTGCCCATTCACAGGCCTTTAGGGTAAACCTGGGGCTTTGCCCAGGTCACTCGGCTAGAAATGCAGTTTTTAGTGAGGTCCATTAAATGAATTTATCCCTTTTATGTTATCTTATTTTCTATATTGAAAAGTTAATAAATATGAAAAAAAAATTAAAAATGTTTAAGAATATTATTAAAAAAGAATCATAAAGATATTTTAAAGGAGTCCTTTAGGGATGTCTGTTTTTGCACTTATGATTCCAGAGTTACATGGTCCAGTGGGCCGTATGAAAATCGAGTTGTTCATATAATAACATGTTTAAAAAATGATATTTTCTTTTAATGTAATCTATATAGCTTGAAATAAATAAAAATAATGGCTGCACGAACTCGGTCGCATGTGACATTTTACAGGTACATTGGGACAGCTGACATTCCCCCCCCACCCAACCCACTGATAAATAGGCAAGAAGGTATGGGAAAAGATCCCAGTAGACGCGAATTCGCGTTGGTAGCCTACAATTTTATGTTAATTTTTAGAAATCAGGGACATGAATTCGCATCCTTTAGGCTTGACACCCTATAAGTGAGGATATGAATTTGCATTATATGGGTTCAAAATGTTTCGTTGCTCGCATCTATAATACCTTTTTTTTAGTAAAGTTGTAAGTGAACATCAATCGTCGAAATTTGCATTTTAAAATGGTTGAATTATCAGAAGTGGTGAATAATTAATATTGTCGAATTACCGTTTGTTATTTGATAGGCCAGAGATTGGGAAATCAAATCAAGGTCGAATTATCGCAAGGGGTCGAATTATCGGTATTGTCGAATTACTGTTTGTAATTTCATAGGTTCTGGAAATCAAAACATGGTCGAATTAACGAATTTATACTTAGAAAGTATTTTTACTTATCCTTACTTGAAATGCTGCTTCTAGGAAATCTGAATATACCCATTGCGATTTTTAAGCCACCATCTATATTTTTAAAGTCTCTGCAGGCCCTTTGGGTAAACCCTGGGCGTTGCCCGGGTCACTCGGCTAGTATATATATATTTTGGCTGCAATCTCTACTATATAGTATATATAGCAAATAGAAGATTTTCTTTTTATATTTCGATGGAATTAGAAGTAAAGAAACGTTTACTAGGAAAGTACCTTTTATCTTGCATACAATCCCCTCTTTGTCCCAAATTATAGATATAGTTTTAGTTATAATAAAATTTCATATGTATTTCATTTATATATATCAATTTGTATCTTTTTTGTGTTTTATACCAGTCTAGACATACAATGGTATCTTCCATGGTAGTTAAAAACAATGTACTGAATATACACACCCCATTGGGAATCAAATCTATGTTTGTATGTATCATGTTTTGATGTGTTTTTCACTTTGGTCAGGTATCTAAAGGTCCAACATATTTGTAAATTCCCATAAAGTGTATTGGAATGAAGTGTGTGTGTTATCCAAAATCGTAAAGGTGATGATTATACACTTTATCATTATAGAAATTAACCCAATAATATTGTTGCATTAAGAAAATTTTTTTTGTTAAATCACCTTGAGGTTTACCCTTGGTACCATGTTATAATATGGAGGATGAACTTTACATAGAAGGATTTGATATACTAAAATAAATTTCCAAACTCGAAAGTGTGTTAACATTTAGGTGTTTATATTAATCGTATATTGTATATTTTTTTATTTGTGTGTTTGCCGTGGCGAGTTTTGGTGAGTCTAGTTTATCAATTAGTTACCAATACAACGTATTTCGACATGTACGAAATCCGACTTAACAATGGATGCCCAACGTGGGACCGAAATTACCGAAAATCACAAATTAAATTTTTTTTTTGTGAAAAGTAGGCCAACGACCCTGAGATTGAGAATTATGTCTCTACCTAAAAATTAAAGAAAGTATTTATGCTTTAGTATATGCGTTATTTTAGCTTTTCAATTTCACGTGTTAAAGAAATATTTAATGCTTTAGTGTGTACCTTATTTTAATTCTAAATTCAAGTGTTAAAGAAATATTTATGCTTTAGTATATGCGTTATTTTAGCTTTTCAATTTCACGTGTTAAATAAATATTTAATGCTTTAGTGTGTGTAATATAGTTAATATCGTACTCGGCAACACAGTTGAGTTGATATAGAATGTAAATAAAAGAACTAACGCTATCTAATACTAACAACAATCCTGTAAGTAAATAAATATATCCAATACCCCAATAAATAAATCTTATAATATGTTTGCTAATTATATTACGTAAGCAAAAGATTTTACATGGTGTCAGAAGTTTAAAATTTAAAATAAATAAAAGTAGCGTATTTCGCTAACCCTAGTTCTAAACTGAAAGGCTTAACAAAAGTTCCAAACTTAAAAATAAGCGAAAATAAATAGCTTTGAGAATAATATTTAAATAACTAACCATGGAGGCACCAAAACATTTTGATCCTAATAGAGAAAGGTGGGAAGATTGGCTTCAACAATATTATTGGTATGAAACTGCTACGGAGATGAAAAAGAAAGAACCAGAAGTTCAAGTCGCGTCGTTCATGACAATAATAGGAAGCGATGCCCAAAAAATTTACCGTACGTTTGTACTATCTCCAGAAGAAACTAAAAAAGTTGAAGAAATCAAAAAACGTTTCACCAACTACTTTTTGCCAAAAAAGAATTACACCATGGAACGTTATAACTTTAATAAATTACAACAAAGCATGGTTGAAACAATTATAGAATTTATCACAAGATTGCGCCTACAAGCATCAAAGTGCAAGTTTGAAAGTTTGGAAGATGAACTAATCAAAGACAGGGTTGTTGTTGGTATTCATGATGACCACACAAGAGAAAAACTTCTAAGTGATCCTGATTTGGACCTGGATAAGGCAATACAAATATGTATGGCTGCAGAAAGGACAAACAAAGAAATAAAGGTCATGCAACAGCGTTCGGATCAAGAAGTATCAGTCATTGAAAATAACTTCAGGCCAAAAAAGAATGTAACAATGGAAGAAGTTCCAAAATTAATAGACAATTGCAAAAAATTGTGGCGGCACACATCCAATTAGAAGATGTCCCGCATATGGAAAAATTTGCAAAAAATGTAAAAAAGTAAATCATTTTGCAAAATGTTGCAGATCAAATTTCAGGTATAAAAAGAAAATCAATACCTTAGAAGAAGAAGGAACAGAAAATGATGAATTTAGTCTTCAAATTAATTCATTGTCGGAATTCACTAGTGAACCAATGGAAAAAATCCAAATAAACAACACTGAACCTTTCAAAATAAAATTGGACACTGGAGCTCAGTGCAATGTCTTGCCTTGGAACATTTTCAATAAAATAAATTCAAAACTTAACAGAAGTTCAGTGAAAAGTTTAAAATCATTCTCAGGCCACAGAATTAAGGTGGAAGGAGAAATTATTGCCTCATGCATAATAAACAACATCAAGCCAGACATTGAGTTCATTGTCACCAAAACAGGGACCACACCAATACTGGGCAGTGAATCTTGCTTTATGCTAGGACTACTCAAGAGAATAAATGAAATAAAACCAGTAGAACAAGAGTTTCACCAGCTGTTCAACGGAGATGGTTGCTTAAAGAATTTTGAATACAGAGCAGAATTCACAAAAGGGGACCACAAGTTGGAAATAAAACCACCCAGGAGAATACCCCTTAAAATAAAAGATGAGGTCAAGAAACAACTAGACTTAATGGAGAAAAGTAAGGTGATAAAAAGAATGGAAGAACCGACACCTGTCTCAAGCCATATGGTGGTAGTGAAACAAGGCGGGAAATATAGAATTTGCATTGATCCATCAGATTTAAACAAGACCCTGCTAAGAATACACTACCCACTAAGAACGATAGAGGACATAGCTTCCAATATCAAAAATTCAAAATACTTCACAAAGCTTGACTTCTTAAAAGGCTTTTGGCAATTGAAGGTCGCTGCGGAAACACAACCTTACATGACCTTCAGCACACCTTGGGGGCGTTATGCTTTCCTCATAGTCCCATTTGGAATTAAAACTGCCCCGGAGATTTTCCAGAATACCATATCCAAGATTGTAGAGAATATATGTTAAGTCGGATTTAAGTCCTATTGAGGACGTTTCGAACTTAAACTTGGTTCAGCTCAACAATAATAGTGTTTTATAATTATATTCCAAAGTGTGTTAAACTTAGATACGCACACAAAAGGATGTAGCACACACTAAAAAGTTCATACATAGTTTGTCCATAGCATACATTTACTTCCTCCTTCCCCTGCTTTACAAGTAGAATCATTCAAAGAAATTTATTAAACCAATAAAACCTCTGATGGTTACTAAAAATTTCAACAATTTATTTAGTAGACATATATATTTGTTTCAAGGAGAAATTATTACAAACACACATTAAAATATCAATATATGAGTTTTTATTTTACCCCAGCAAATTTACAAACTTTTCATCTGTAGATAATCCTAAGTAGACTTAAGACTATTTCTAGTGAAATTTCCCGTTTCTTTGACGTATTATAGTATATAGAGTAAATTATAAAGCTTCATGCAAAAAAAAAAAATGATTTAGGAATATTCGACCTGGTAATTCAACCAAGATACCACATCTAGATAAATGGATTAATAATTTTTTTTTTCAAAGTTACAAAATAAAAGGAGAGATTAGAACTTCTTACATAGACATATACCTATAAACGAGCCTTTTTAGGCCCACACAATAAGATTTAAAAATCATTAAACCTACCATTGTCTTTCTCCACGCACCGTCCCCCGGTTCATGCCGTCAGCTCGATCGTTTTCTCGTAACTGAAAAATTTTTGAAAAAAAGCGGCGTCCCTCCAAAAATTTATCATCTTCTTACAGAGTAAGAAGAAAAATTAATTTAATTTCGCAGAATATATTCGAAATAAAAAGTAAAAATATTATTCTTTTTAGTAAAAGAAAATTTTAATTAATAATGAAATAATAAAATATAACAGGTTTATTCCTTGAAAATTTAATTTAGTAATTTCTTCTTAAAAAAAATTATAATGTTGTCTTTAAAAAAATATCTAATCTATCTAGGATTATACATATAATTAATTTTATTCTTTAGAATAAAATAAATTTAGAATTTCTCGAGCTGGTAATAAAATTTTCTGGACCTTTTATCTTATATATAAAGGAAGAGATAATATACATATATACATATGTACATTCTGTAATTTCTCCCTCTGGACTTTTCTGCAGCGGGCTTCGGGATACACGCCCTGAGCTAATTCCAGTTCTTCATCTCTTAATCCACCTCGTCGTTGTCCTTCTGTGGAGGGTTGGTCGGTTTGGACAGGGCCAGTGTCATCCCCAACTGGGTGTCTTCCCCGGCTTTGGCCTTTAGAGCATCGTCGGCCATCTTCTCGTCCATTCCTCGTTGGGGGATTCTCCTCCTGGACAACAAGCACTTTGGCGAGACACTGTGCATATATGATGTAAAAAATGTTTACATCATTGTTGGGTCTGTTTTGTGAAAATATGGCCCAACATATACCTGGTGTAGAAAACTCAATGGACGACATACTCATCCATGCTGAAGACATCCAAACACTGAGAGAAAGAACTAAAATAGTCATGACTACTCTTCAGCAAGCTGGAGCAAGACTCAATAAGGACAAGTGTGAATTTGAAAAAACAAAAATAAAGTTCTTGGGACATATCTTCACCAGTGATGGAATAAAAACAGATGAAGAAAAAGTCAAAGCCATTGACGATATCAAGTCAGCATCAAACAAAAAAGAACTACAAAGACTTTTGGGAATGGTTCAATACTTAGATAAATTCATCCCAAATCTCTCAGAGATAACATACAGAATGAGATTGCTTCTGAAGAAAAACACAGAATGGCAATGGGACAGCTTGAGGGACAAGGATATGGAAAGAATAAAAGACTTATTAAAACAAGCACCAACCCTAAAGTATTATGATCCTAACAAAGATGTGGTACTTTCGGTCGATGCAAGCCAACATGCCATTTGAGCAGTCTTACTCCAAGAAGATCGACCAATTGCGTATTCAAATATTTTAGAAATGTTTAATGTCAATAATATAGGTCTATAGCTTTTTGATTGTTTCATAGCTTATTTTATTAGGTTTTGGAATGATCTTTACAGTAGAGTCTTTCTATATATCCGAATAGTAACCTAATTCAATGCATTTGTTGAACATCTGCTGTAAAATCGGGATTAGAAGTGTACCTGCATGTTTGACCATATTATTCCTGATAAAATCTGGACCTGATGCTTTCTTGATATTTAAAATTGAAATAATGTTTTCAACATTTTTTTTTATAAATGTTATTTGGTCTTATAATCAGGATATCATTGGAAGTCCTCTATTGTTGTTGGATGATCTCAGAGTTTTAAAAGTTTTATAGGCGCTTCCAAATATTCTCCAACTTTCTTTTAGGTCCATTGATAGCGTCAATGTACTTGTTTCTTGCAATTTTAAAGGTTATTTAATTAGGGCCTCTTGCCCTGTACAGTTTCTCTCCCGCCGTGGAACTACAAAGGTATATGTATATCTTTGTAGGTTCAGAGAGTTTTGTTAAACGTATTCTGTATTTTATATATAATATCAGTATTGTCTCAGGCCCACACATGAGGGTCGCTCCTAGGTGGGTGCTTCTTATTTGGTAAAGCTCGGCTTGTCACCGACCCGAGTCCTCTAGTTTGTAGAGACGGTCAGTAGATGGCGCTCAATTCTAGCGTCTATTTGGATGGGAGAGCCGACCATTATTTTATAGATTACCTAATTTAATACAATATCAAGAATAATACAGCAATTCCCTCCCCTTTTCCCATGTACACATGAGCCTTCTTGTTTAAAAAGGGATTTTCTTACACATCTGTTCTAAAACTTTCCTCACTATCTCTTTTGTGTACGAATCTATTTACAACTGATCTATAGAGATTATAGAATGCCATTGCTATATTTTCCTTTCTGACATAGTCCTCAGCGTCATCAGTGGGTTGCTAAATCCCCAGAAGGTGTCTTTTATAGATTATCTAATTTAATAATGATTTCATGGATGTTACACAGTATATGCCACAAATGACTAAGAATAATTTTGAATAGAGATCAGTATCAGGCAAATATATTAAGAGAGAAATAGTAAAAGGTAAATTTGTACTAGATTCACGCAGATAAAATCAAGAAAGGGCATTTTTATAAGCCACTCGCAAAAAGGATAGTTGACACCCGGGCCCCCACCATTATCTCTTTTTCTTCAAAGTGTTAGCTGATACCCTGGGAGGGACGGACGACGGAATTTCACATGCCAGAGACCTCGTTAGTGCATTCCAGACCACTTGAAACTCCGGCGGAATCTGTCAACAACCCCCCCATATCTGCACCTCTCAGTGACTTCTCCCACGGTGGCTTGGGAGGAGGTTTGGAGTATTCAGACACTATGTAATCCTCAAAATGCTTCCATACCCTATATATTATTGATATTCTATCTTCCCAAATATAATTTTAGCTGCTTAAGTTCTATATTTGTCTACCTCTATATCACACACTATTCCTATGATGGTAACGACGCTGTTACCAAAATGTCACACTTGTATATTTTAATAAGGAAATTTTTCTAAGTCACTTCTTACATCCCTTCCCATTTGTCCAACTGAACCCAACAACAACAAAAGGAGTCCCAACAACAAACGGAACTCAACAATGGCCCTCGCCGCGGGGCTCAAATTTAGTATATATTTCATCTCTTATACTTTAGAAATATAAACCTAATGAAAAGCCATAAAATTTTAGGTATAATTAATCAATTAATTAAATTGGTGAAGTAGTCCACACATCCTGAGATTAAGAGTCTATATCTAAAGTGACTTATAAAAATTTTTCCAGTGATCTTATTTAGGAATGTCAGGGTTACCTTGTGTCTAAGAACAGTGGGGTATCTGGGTGAAGGTGGTTCCGTCAGACATTAGGGAGATGGTGATTAAATATCACCACGACGTTCCGACGGGAGGTCATTTTGGGGTCAAGAAGGTAATGAGAAGGCTGAAGGATGATTATTATTGGCCGGGTATGAGGACACAGGTCAGAAACTATATATACAGATGCGAGGGTTGCCAGCTCTCGAATCAAGGTGTAACCAAGGCTGGTAATGCTCCTCACTTCAGGCCTGGAAAACCATTTGAGCACCTTGCTCTAGATTTCATAGGACCCTTAGAGAAGACTTCTAGAGGACATTCTAGCATCCTGACCATAGTCGATTTATTTACCAAATTCCCCATTTTAATACCTACAAGAGATCAATGTGCCAGTACAGTAGTTAAAGCGCTGTTGGAAAGCGTAATTGCTATCTTTGGAGTACCGAAAACTATACTTTCGGACCGGGGATCAGCATTCATTAGCTGTGTTTTCAAAGGGATTTGCAAGGCCATGGGGGTAAGTGCAGTGAACACCACTGCTTGGAGACCTCAAAGTAATGGCGCTGTAGAAAGGCTCAACAGAACAGTGATTGAATCTTTGCGTAGGTGTGAAGCAGGTTCTAATTGGGATGACATCCTGCCCGTGGTAGCTTTAGCTATCAGGACCACTGAACATTCTAGTACAGAATTTACGCCAGCGAAACTCGTCTTCGGACATGAGCTGAGGCTTCCGCAACCTTTCCAGGAAGCGGAGCAAAGTCCTGTAAGCGAAGATTTGATTGCTCAGACGGCAGCCTTCTACGAGCGGGAACTAACAGAGGAGGTCGAGAAGATAAGAGAGGTGGTAAGGCAAACCTACTTGAGTGAACAGGAAGAAGCTAGGATTAAGTTCGAAAACAAAAGGCTGATAACTTTTAATAACGGGGATTTAGTCCTAGTGGAGAGAATGCATGAGACGAAGGGGCGTCACAAATTTGAGCCAAGGTATGGGGTCCATATGAGGTACTAAAAAGAGCTGGTGATACTGTATATCTCTTGAAGAATCTAGAAACTGGGAATTTGGATAAATACCATATAGATAGGTTAAAACAATACCATGCACCAATTAGAATTTTCCCCACAGAGGAGGAAGGAACTAATGATGGTAATTTAAGTCAAAGTTCCAGTGATGAAGATCATTGGATTCATCTTACAGGTCCGGCTTATCTCCCTAATAGGTCCGTTAATGTAGTGGTTCCGCAGGGGGTGACAACCAGAGCGAACTCAGAAGTAATGAGTCGAGGGGAAATTGACAGAGTTAGTGTGGACAGTTTAACTTTACGCAGGTCTACAAGGGTGAAAAGGCCCACACAGTGTAAATTTTGCCTAAGCTGTCGCCACTAACTAGGATTTCGGAGTGTGTACGGAGAATCAGCTCAATAGAATGAGAGGTTTAGAGATTTCAATCTTTATTTTTTTTTAACCTTTTTTTTTTCGAAGTAAGACTTCATTAGGATTTTTTTTAATACAAACTATTTCTTATTAAACCCCGAGTTTCAGAGACCAGTGAGAATAATGTATACAATTGTGAATTAAATATTTAGTGTAAATCTGAATTTTGGTTATTATCGGGAGTAATAGATGAAGGAAGGTGTATGAAATCACAACTTAGAGGGGGGCTATGTCTAAAACAACGAACCAGTTAGGCATCCTGTGGCTTGCGTTGGGTAATCTAGAAATCCTATAATCCCCTACCTTCAGGTAGTAGCTTTTGAAATAGGTTTCTAATGAGGACATGAAAGGTCAATCTCAGAGTGAAGTTGTGAAGTATAGGGACACTGAATCAGTGGCCAAGGCAGCTGAGGGATACAGAAAAACAGGCAAATTGTAGGCCGGAAGGACTTCTTAGATAACGAGTTGGGTAATAACCAAGCCCTGTAAAACTCATGTCAAGAGATGTCAGGCCAAAGATGCAACGGAGGGGAAGTCTGGCAAAGGAGTGGGGGTCCCAAAGAGAATATGCCAGGGGTAGAAGTTAAGTAGGCCCAGACCGTAGTCGATCCTTGGAAAGCACTTGAGAATGTTAGTGTTGGGTAGTGAATCGTAAACCCTATAAATCCATCTTTCAATAGAGTGTTGAGGTCAGACTACTGCAAAGGGGGCAGACGCACGACGAGGTAAGAAGATAGTGACTTCACCCACGGTGGCTAGGGGAGTGACTCAATCCGCTTTTATGAGGCGTCACGTTTAATGGTCCTTTATTCGCCATTATATTTTTGTGTGTCTTTATAGAATTGTCGTGAATAGTCTCTTAGTGTCAAGGCAAGGGCAGTTTTTGAAGTTACACTGTTTTTTTTTTAAGGTAGGTTAGCTTCCAGATTATTTAGACAATTATTGTTAACAATCATTTAGTGAGTATAATGTATTAATATATATAGAGCTTGTACAGAGACATTTTCTTTTGAGTAACCTAGGGCTTTAGTTCCCAATTTGTTTTAATTTGGTAATTTTATTTGATTTCACATTTAGTCCTGGAGATTAGTAATAGTTAGAGTAAATGTTAACATTGACGATTGAAGTGCTTTGGCTTTTATAGTAGTTTCTAGCTTTAGTTTATGTGCAAGATGCGAATGAAATTGAATGAATGGGAAATCTTAGTGAATGTGTTAAGGATAGAAACAATTATACTGTTAGACCAAAGGTACATTAGAATAGTGTAGGGAATTAATAGGTTCGATTTTTAATTTTGATTTCTTTATTTGTTAGGATCGGTAGCCTCACAGGACTGTACAACTCTATTGATAGGAAGATGTCCCTTCCTTTTGTTAGGCCTCCTTTTAAAAGAGTATAAGTATAATTTCTTTTTATTTGTATAATTAATTACTTTATTTCATTGTATCAACTTGAATTCTAAGGATTGTGGATAAATGATCCCTATCCCGACCCTCAGACAGGGGATAGTGGGAGGCAAGGATCAAGCCGAAAGCCCCCTCATCTCCTCCTCGCAAGAGGAAGCGAAGAGGTATAGATCGAATTTTATGCAGGATGGGGGATTTGTTTTAGCCATGCCGTATAGCCTGGGGCATAACGGCGCGACCTTGGGTAACTGATCTGACACCGTAGTTTTCGACGCTTTTAGCGTGGCTGGAGCGAGGGTGTTTCAGAAGGGAGGTCTTGTAAGATTGGCATGTAGGCAGAGATTGCCCAGTTAATCTAGACGATGTGGTTTCCGTCTATTGATTTTTTTTGGTACCAGTTTGATCCCCCATAGCTAGCGGAAGTTTCTTCTAATAAAGGATTCGCCCTGCCATACGTTTTGTTGGAATGAATTCGAGCATAAGACCGATTCGAGAGGCAGAATAAGTAATTAATAGGACCTTCAACGAGTTTCAACTCGTTCCATGTTAGGATAAGACTTTAAAGTATTAGTTAACTATAAGAACCGCGAACGAGACGCCAGAACGAGCCAATGAGTCAACGTTTTTAGAAGTGTTGTAATGAGGACAGTATAATTAAGTGCAGTTATACAGGGAGTAGAATTCTGAAGGGATTTGTAAAAGAACCCAAAAAAAATTCAGATTGATAAAATTCAAATTGATAATATGTAGATTAATAGGATTCAGATCAATGAATAGAGAGCATATTAGTAGATGAAAGTAATATGAATTTCTTGGAAGGGGGAGAGGTAGCTGAACTGTACACACCCCAGAGACAAGGTAAACGGAGTCGCAAACAAAATAGGAGAAATTGATTAGTTGCTCTGTCAAACAGAGAACTTTCTTCATATGGTTGTCACCCTAGATTTAAATGGACTGTGTAGTTTAATAGAGGTCTGGGCTATGTTCCATTTAACCAAGATTCTAAATGACGTTCCCATCTGGGTTGAGAGAGTATTGTAATTTGAGGATTCTAACACAAGAACCCACCCTCCAGTGGGATGGGGATAGATGAATATTACCCAGTGACCAACGCGCGACTCCAGAATGGATAAGATTGAAAGCTTAACTGAGATACTAAACCTTGAACCTTCAGCGCACAAATATATATTATGTTTACATTTTCTTATTCATTATGTTATTATTTTTATATTATATATATTATATTATAATCATATATTATCAATTTCAACAATTTTTCTTTTGATATTCATGATTTAATCATATTTATCTACCATGATGCGACTTTTTTTTTAAAAATGTTGTCGTGGCTTGATCTTTCCTCAAGGTATGATCTATTTTATCCTTATTTTTTTCCGCTTTAATAATAAGTGTATATATATTTTGTCATCATATATAATTTTGTTGTAGTTTTCTTTTGTCATCTATCATCGGATGATTTTTATCACTTATGTCTTAACATATTTAATCACTATATACATGATATGCAAATATATATTGTACTCATCATTTAACATGGAATGATTCATTTATAAACACATATTTCATGCCTTATTTAATAATTATTTTCATAATTTGTTTTTTTGTAATTTTTTTTTCTTTTAACAAAAGTCATCATGTCATAGGCTAATCATTATGTACCAAGATATTTCTTTCAGCTAACTATAAGTATCTCTTCCTTTGATTGGATATATAACTATACCACACGAATGTCTTGATTGGTACTTAAATAAAGATGCTGGCATGTTTTAGGAGTTGGACTAGTCAGTTATTTCTAAACGACTTCTTGGCGCCCAAATTTTTTTTTCCATATATAATGTGAAATAGGGAAATGTTCTAACCGTATTGTTAGCAGAGAGAAGGTAGCAATGGGTCCAGCACCTCAAGAGGCAAGGATGGGGGTGAGAAGACTTACCACAAGGAAGGCCTACTCCTCAAGGCCAAAAGAAGAAAGTGGAAGGGTGGTATATATACCCATGAATGGTGAGACAGATGACCTTGCTTACTTCCATACATATGATATGACTGTCCCCCATGGCCTATGTCGATAACAGTGTGCTGACAGAAAAATATCACATAAAACCCCCCCCTTTGCCAGGATGCACAATGTCCACTAATGCTCGGAATAATAAACATCTAGAATGGCAAACCATCATTTTGATTAGCCTTATTTTCGTTATAGGTTTCGGTACATCTGGTCTTTACCTAGTAATGGAAAATGCATTTGTTAGAAATGGGCCTGCTTTCACAGTGACTGATGAAAGGCAGATGAATAATGAGTAGCACAAACGCATTTGTCCATTACTTGGCAGGGTGAGGATTGTTGGGGTACGTTTTATAATCATACCCCAACAGAAGATGTATGGAGTCAACATTAATTGGATACATGGCTTCCCTCCCATATAGACTTATAGATTACTTTTTGCCCAGAAACCTAGACACTTGAAGACACCAGACATCCATACTGGAAGCTGATACCTGGTGGAGATGGAGACACCAGACATCTATACTGGAAGCTGATACCTGGTGGAGATGGAGACACCAGACATCCATACTGGAAGCTGATACCTGGTGGAGATGGAGACACCAGACATCCATACTGGAAGCTGATGCCTGGTGGAAAAAAAGACCCCAGTGACATCCAGAGACATCCGTGCTGGAAGCTGTTGTACCATATGTATATATATGCCCCTCATTTAATATTTAGATAGAGGTGACTAAAAGAAATGATTAAATTTCAGCATCAAATTTAATATCCGGAAATTTATAATAAATTATAAACTCTTAACAAGTCGAATATCTACAGTAGCCCCAGTTAAATTAGTATTTGAAAAAAAATTTTTAGGAATAGAATTAGGAAAGAAATTAATTTATCATGTAAAGATTTAAATCAATAATTTTAGTAATATTCGGAATATATATTATTTAATTTCTTAAAGGAATTAATTTGTTTCTCAATCTACAATGTTTCCTTTTTTTTTCTCTCGCGGCAACACGGTAAATTGGAGGCGTGGTCACGATCACGTGCGTGTTTTCTTTTGACGAATGAAAATGCCAACCAATAAAAAAAACTTTAGCACGAGCAGCGAATCAAAATGGAAAGAGGCAAGGATAAAAGGGGGTTTCTTTGCTAAAAAGTGGGACAGAGGAGGTCAGTCGGCGGCAGTCAATCAGAAGGCAGTCAGTCAGCGATCGGCAGTCAAAAGTCAGGCTCGAGACGCGGAAGGAAGGAGACCAGACTTGCTCCGGCGCTTTCGGAAAAAGGTAAGCCTCTTTGCCATTATGGCCTAGTCTTTCTTTTGATCAGGAAATGACTTAATTTTGACATGGACCCTAAAGGGCTCTAAGGAATGTATTATTGATGAGACCTTTATTTTGTCTCGCTAGAGTAGATAGAGATCTAGGCTCTCTCCCATATAATTGCAAATTTGTAACTTCAAGTCACCTCTATCTAGATCATATATAAATAGCACATCCCGCCAGCATAGAAATGTTCCCTAACTTTGTTTGTTTTTGAATAAATATCTAGTTTGTAACTTATAAGAATATTTTTTTGTGTCTTCTCATACATGTTTCATTCTTTTGTTTTATGGTGCTACCCTTACATCTTATTATTACATTTTGTATAGGAACATAAAACTACCGGCTCCGATGGAATGGAGTTGTGTACTTTACTTTTGCTGTGATACACTGATACAGCAACAGCAGCAAAAACAACTTTATTAGGGCCACCTTGAGGGCATCCCTTAGGCAGATTTCAGTAACATTTGTATTTTCATATGAGGAATTTGCCCTTCTTTCACTGTTTAAATAAAAGATTGTATGATTTTACCAATTTGGAGAGAATGCTACCAAAAATCGAGTCTTGAAAGTGCCTGCCATATCCACTGTAATCAAAGAAGTCTGTTCTTCCTGTTTGTGTTTCAATATGGTTTCCATTATATCTACCCTTGCACTGTTCGTTGATTTATGTTTAGTAAAATCCATGTTGCCTTGGACTCATTAGATTGTCCTCTGCGTAATATTTATTGAATTTTTTTTTGTTTCAAATATTTTAGAAATGTTTAATGTCAATAATATAGATCTATAGCTTTTTGCTTGTTTCATAGCTTATTTTATTAGGTTTTGGAATGATCTTTACAGTAGAGTCTTTCTATATATCCGAATAGTAACCTAATTCAATGCATTTGTTGAACATCTGCTGTAAAATCGGGATTAGAAGTGTACCTGCATGTTTGACCATATTATTCCTGATAAAATCTGGACCTGATGCTTTCTTGATATTTAAAATTGAAATAATGTTTTCAACATTTTTTTAAATAAATGTTATTTGGTCTTATAATCAGGATATCATTGGAAGTCCTCTATTGTTGTTGGATGATCTCAGAGTTTTAAAAGTTTTATAGGCGCTTCCAAATATTCTCCAACTTTCTTTTAGGTCCTTTGATAGCGTCAATGTACTTGTTTCTTGCAATTTTAAAGGTTATTTAATTAGGGCCTCTTGCCCTGTACAGTTTCTCTCCCGCCGTGGAACTACAAAGGTATATGTATATCTTTGTAGGTTCAGAGAGTTTTGTTAAACGTATTCTGTATTTTATATATAATATCAGTATTGTCTCAGGCCCACACATGAGGGTCGCTCCTAGGTGGGTGCTTCTTATTTGGTAAAGCTCGGCTTGTCACCGACCCGAGTCCTCTAGTTTGTAGAGACGGTCAGTAGATGGCGCTCAATTCTAGCGTCTATTTGGATGGGAGAGCCGACCATTATTTTATAGATTACCTAATTTAATACAATATCAAGAATAATACAGCAATTCCCTCCCCTTTTCCCATGTACACATGAGCCTTCTTGTTTAAAAAGGGATTTTCTTACACATCTGTTCTAAAACTTTCCTCACTATCTCTTTTGTGTACGAATCTATTTACAACTGATCTATAGAGATTATAGAATGCCATTGCTATATTTTCCTTTCTGACATAGTCCTCAGCGTCATCAGTGGGTTGCTAAATCTCCAGAAGGTGTCTTTTATAGAATATCTAATTTAATAATGATTTCATGGATGTTACACAGTATATGCCACAAATGACTAAGAATAATTTTGAATAGAGATCAGTATCAGGCAAATATATTGAGAGAGAAATAGTAAAAGGTAAATTTGTACTAGATTCACGCAGATAGAATCAAGAAAGGGCATTTTTATAAGCCACTCGCAAAAAGGATAGTTGACACCCGGGCCCCCACCATTATCTCTTTTTCTTCAAAGTGTTAGCTGATACCCTGGGAGGGACGGACGACGGAATTTCACATGCCAGAGACCTCGTTAGTGCATTCCAGACCACTTGAAACTCCGGCGGAATCTGTCAACAACCCCCCCATATCTGCACCTCTCAGTGACTTCTCCCACGGTGGCTTGGGAGGAGGTTTGGAGTATTCAGACACTATGTAATCCTCAAAATGCTTCCATACCCTATATATTATTGATATTCTATCTTCCCAAATATAATTTTAGCTGCTTAAGTTCTATATTTGTCTACCTCTATATCACACACTATTCCTATGATGGTAACGACGCTGTTACCAAAATGTCACACTTGTATATTTTAATAAGGAAATTTTTCTAAGTCACTTCTTACATCCCTTCCCATTTGTCCAACTGAACCCAACAACAACAAAAGGAGTCCCAACAACAAACGGAACTCAACATTAACACCATAAATTCAAAAGATACCATTGGATTTCTCAAAAGAAACTTTAGCATACATGGAATTCCTAAAGTTCTTGAGACAGGTAATGGAAGAAATTATGCTTCAAGAGAGTTTAATGAATTCATCAACAAATGGAAGTTTAATCACAAGACTTCAAGTCCACATTACCCTAAATCAAATGGACTGGCTGAAAGAGCTGTGCAAATAGCAAAGAACATTCTTAGAAAATGCAAACAAAGTGGAGATGATATCCAGATTGCATTACTCAACTATAGAAATACTCCAAGAGAAGACATGGGATCACCAGCACAAAGACTACTTTCAAGAAGAACAAAGACAATCTTGCCAATCAGCAAAGAATTGTTAAGACCTTGCATCCAAAAAGACGTCACTTTAAAGCTAAGAAGATCCAGAAACAAGCAGAAATTCTACTATGACAAAGGATCAAGAGACGAACCAACTTTCAAGATCGGACAAGAAGTTTATCTAAGAGAAAACAGAAGAAACTGGAAACCAGCCACAATAGTTCGAGAAGATGGTCGAAGGTCCTATACAGTCCAGAACAACAAAGGACTCTACAGAAGAAACCAATCACATAATACAACTAACCAATCCCAAAGAGACCATGAAAGCATCCTTGAGCAAGAACCCAGTGGAAGTGCTTGTTCAACTATGGAGCAAGATCAAGAAACTCAGCCTAAAGGTTCTGACAGGATGGAGCTGCAGTCGGAAACTGATAATCCAGCTGGAGAGGAGGAGACCAGAGAGGTGCGGAAGTTCACAAGAAGCGGTTGCCAGGTGAAGCCACCAAAAAGAATGGATTTATAAAAAAGGAGAGATGTAATATAGTTAATATCGTACTCGGCAACACAGTTGAGTTCGATATAGAATGTAAATAAAAGAACTAACGCTATCTAATACTAACAACAATCCTGTAAGTAAATAAATATATCCAATACCCCAATAAATAAATCTTATAATACGTTTGCTAATTATATTACGTAAACAAAGATTTTACAGTGTGTACCTTATTTTAATTCTAATTTCAAGTGTTAAAGAAATATTTATGCTTTAGTATATGTTTGATTCGTTAGTGTCTTGTACAAAACAACGAATCACTAACCTATCATGAAGACGTAACTTTATTGAATGGCCACTATTGTAATATGTTATTTTACATATCCTACATGAACCAAAACATTAACTTGTGATGATGATATATTCAATCACTGAATAACCTAACATCTTCCCTTTTTTCACTAGTCTTTAAATCTACTTGGTTTTTTCACCAGTCGACCTGATCTGGTTCTAGTCTCTGATGCAGCATTCTCAGGTTCACCTACCGTGGGGCTGTCACTCTTTGATTGGATTCTGCATTCGGTAGTTTCAATTCGGGTTCTTTTCACAATGTTGTCTCCTCCTGCTGATGAAGTAGATGGTAAGCAATTTGATACAGTTTGTTCTTGATCAATGCTTTCTTTTCTTCCTTCTTCTTGATTGTTTGTAGATTTTTGATTTGCTGAAGCCTGTTGTGGTTTAATCCAGGTTCTATTTCTTCTGTAGGTTCTACCATGAATATTCACATCATAGGATCTTGTGTTGTGTTCATTTGTGATGTTAGCTTTGGACCATCTCAAGAATTCCTAATTATGTTCAACCCAACTTCTATAACGTTCAATTTTTTACTGGACATGGTGACTTCAACACATATTTGTTTAGAATTGGCAAAATTGGTTCACCTGCATGCACTTGTGGAAACGAACAACAAACCCCTGAACACCTTCTGATAAACTGTCCATTAACATCTGATCTAAGGGAAGAAAACCAACTTTACCTGACTAATACAAAACAAGCTGCTTGCAATAAAGAGCAATACATCAAGTTTAATAGTTTCTGCAGGATGTATATTTTGAGGCGAAAGTGTTGACTGTATATATTTCAAGCTACTACTTATAATTGCTATATGTAAAATTTGATTTCGAACGTTTAATTTTATTGATTTCCAATGTTCAATTGTATTAATTGTATATAATTTAAAATATACACGCAATTATCCAAATTGTGGATATGGCGTGTCTCTCCCAACTGTTAAATAAATAAAAATGATGGGGTGGTATTGGGTGTTCTGACATACACTTCTTGTCCTATGTCTAAGTATGGTAAATTTTTAGATTTTCTATCATAGTAGTATTTTGCCTGTTGTCTTTTGATGATTATTTTATCTGGAATATTTTCTGGAATTGATGGTTTAAGTAAATTTGGGTGAATTGGCAGTATAGCTCTAGTTCTTCTAGACATGATTCTCTGTACTGGGCTTGAATCTATGTCTATAGTGGGTGTATTTCTCCAATTTAACAAATTTTGCCAAAAATCACTATTTTCTTGTTTAGATTTCTTCAGTAAGTTTTTGGCTATTTTAACTGCCGCTTCAGCTTTTCCATTTCCCTGACTGTGAAGTGGTGATGATGTAGAATGTTGAAATTGCCATTCTTTGCTGAATTTTTGGAATTAGGTCGATGTAAATTGCCTTCCATTGTCTGAGACTATAATTTGAGGAATTCCATATCTGCTGAATTGTCTTTTGCAGCATTCAATTATGTATTCAGATGTTGTATTTTCTAGGCATTCAACTTCAAAAAAATCTGAGTAATGATCCACTATTATTAAGTAATTCTGTTTGAAGATTTCGAATATATCAAGAGATATTCTTTCCCAGGGATAATTTGGATTTCTGTGAGATTTCATTGGTTCTCTCACTTGATTCTGTGAATTTGATAGACAAATAGAACAATTTTCAATTTCTTGCCCTATTTGTGCATTCATTCCTGGCCAAAAGATATTGTCTCTTGCTCTTCGCATACTTGAATTAATTCCAATATGTCCTTGATGGGTTTTCATTATCATCTCTGCTCTTAATTTATTTGGAATTACAATTCTATCATTCTTTAGTATGATTCCATCTTGAACTGTTATTTCTTCTCTAAAATTCCAATATTCTCTGGTTAGCATTGATGTTTGATTTTTATTTGGTGGCCATCCATTTAGAATAAGTTTCTTCACTTCACACAGAATAGGATCAGATGATGTTTCTTCTCTAATTCTCAGGACAGTGTCACTGCATACACTTAATGTTTCCATAACATTGACTGTGGCAATTTCTTTGTAAATGATGTCAATGGGATACACATCATATTTCAGATTTTCATTCCTTACATCTTTGATGCAAGCTCTTGAAAAGATGTCCGCCAAGTGCATTTGAGATCCTTGGACATGTTCTAGTTCTAAGTTATATCTTTGCAGTCTCAAAAGCATTCTTTGGAGTCTTTGTGGCGCTTTTAGAATAGATTTCTTAAATATTGACAAAAGAGGCTTGTGATCAATTTGCACAATCACTTGACATTTGCCCAAAATGTACTGATGAAATCTTTCGCATGCAAAAACAATTGCAAGACATTCTTTTTATATCCGAGCATAGTTTTGCTCAGTCTTGCTTAGACTTCTAGATGCAAAAATTATTGGCTGGCTTTCTTGTAGTAGGGTAGCTCCAAGTCCATGTTTACTTGCATCGCATTGTATAGCTATAGATTTGTCCGCATCAAAATATCTTAAAATTGGTGCTTTTGAGGCTAGATCTTTGATTTGTTCAAATGCAGCTTGATGATTCTTGCTCCATGACCATGTTGAATTTTTCATTGTCAATTTTCTCAAAGGTTCACTAATCATTGAAATATTTGGCATGAAATTACATAGGTATGTTGCAAAACCAAGGAAATTTTTGAGTTCTGTTATACTTTCTGGATGAGGCATTTCTTTCAAGGCTTTAACTTTTTCTGGATCTGGCTTTAATCCGTGTGGAGTTATTATATGTCCTAGATATTTTACTTCTTTTAGTCTGAGCTTGACTTTATTGATGTTGAATTTCAAATTAGCTTGTCTGGCTGTCTTGAAAAGATTTTCAAGATTTCTATCATGATCCTTCAGTGCTTCTTCATATGAGTCACCTTTTCCCAAAATCAGAATGTCATCAGCTATTATTTCAATTCCTTCAAGACCTTGGAAGATTTCATAGAGTCTTCTTTGGTATTCTTCAGAAGCAGTCTTTAATCCAAATGGCATTCGAAGAAATTTGTATCTTCCAAAGGGAGTCCAGAATGTTGTAAGGTTCGATGATTCATCAGAGAGCTTCACATTCCAAAAACCATCTTTAGTGTCCACTACTGTGAATATTTTGGCATTTTGAAGATTTGGTATTATTTCCTCAATTGTCGGTATTGGGTATTCAGCTCTTTTCAAGGCGACATTTAATTCTTGAGGATCAATGCATATTCTTAACTTCTTAGTTGACTTTACTAGTACTAGATTGCTAATCCAGTCTGTTGGATAATCAACTTTGGCAATGATATTTTTCTTTTCCATGTCAATCAATTTTTCTTTTAATTCTTTTCTTAAGGTAATAGGTACTCTTCTAGGTGCTTGCTTGATGGGTTTGATTGTAGGATCTGTTTCTAGTTTGTATTCCCCTTGTAAGCATCCAATGCCTTCAAATATGTCTTTATATCTAGAAGGTTATTTTGTTTTGTCCATGTGGATTCAATTTTGCATAAGTCAGCTTTAATTTCTATTAAATTCAATTTCTGGCAAGTTTCAGCACTTAGAATAGGTTTTTCCCAATGATCTATCACTTGGAACACTATAGGATGTTGCTTGCTTTGGTGGGAACAGTTGATTTTGATTTGTCCTCTTGGCTTTAATATTTCTCCTCCATAGCATCTTAGTTTGATGTTGCTTGGTTTAAGAGAAGGATTGCCATCTTGCATGATTTTGCATAAATCTGCAAAATTTAAAACATTGACAGTTGCTCCTGTATCTATTTGGCAAATTATGCTTTCCTTGTATCCATTCAATTCTAATTCTAATTTAGTCATCAATTTTCTAGCAGAAATTTATGAGACATATTCTAAAGAATAACAATCTTCTTGTTCATCATTGGAGTTTTGAGATTCAAGGCTTTGAACTGTTCTCATTCTGGATTTGCAAACTTTTGCCCAATGATTCTTTTTGTTACACTTTCTGCAGGTTTGATTCCACGCAGGGCATTTTTGTCTGTTGTGTTCATGGAATGTTGCACAATATCTACAAGGAATGTTCTTTTTCATTTTATTTTGATTGACTGTTTTCTTTCTTATATTCAATTTGTTCACCTCCTCTTGAGTGTTTTTAGTTAAGTTTTCAATTTGTTTGTTAGCGCTTTCATTAGCCTTACACACATCAATAGCTTTTTGCAATGTTAGTTGAGGATCACTGATCAGCTGTCTTTTGGTTTGCTTGTCAATTATTCCTATTGGAAATATTAACGAATCACTCGTTAAAGCAGAGTGCCAATTGATTTATTGGAAATACAAGTTTAGAGAAAATCAAAAGAGAGATAGAAGTTGTAAACAGCCAGCAGCAGGCAAGGCAGGGGTAGGTAGGTAGTGACGTCACATGGTATCAGGTGCCGCCGCCGGGCTGTACACGTGTCAAGGTCGACTTGGGATGAAAACAGCGACTCTATAAATTTCACAATTTCTAACACTCCCTCTTGAAATTTATAACGTTCAAGTTTTCTAGGAGCCGCCTGAAGTGTTTCGGTCCCAAAGGTTTCGTCAGGAGGTCAGCCGTCTGCTGAAGAGTGCTGACATATCTTGTGATCAGCTCACCATCTTCCTGTTTAGTACGAATGTAGTGATATCGTACATCAATGTGCTTCGTTCTCTTATGGAACTCGGGATTCTGCACTAGCTTTATGGCTGCTTGATTATCCATGTTGAGTACTGTGGGTCTGTCCATCTTAATCCCGATATCCTTAAGAAGTCTGCGTAGCCAAACCATTTCTTTAGTAGCAGCACAGGCAGCAATATATTCACTTTCTGTTGTCGAGAGGGCAACTGTCGATTGCTTTTGGCTTGACCATGAAACAGCACCATGGTTTAACATGAAGATGTAACCTGTAGTACTTTTCCTTGAATCAATATCCCTAGCATAATCGCTATCTGAGTAACCTGTTAACTCTTGATGGTTAGCGTACAATATTCCTTATTGTGGTGTTGCTTTCAAGTAGCGAAATACATTTTTAATTGCTGTCCAGTGTGTCTGTCCTGGGTTGTCAAGGTATTTACTTAATTGTGATGTCGCATAAGCTATGTCCGGTCTAGAAACAGTAGAGGCAAACATTAGTGAGCCTACGGCTTCTCTGTAAGGAAATTTTGGTGAATTTCCATTTTTATCTAAGTCTGGGCAATCAGCTTTAGTTAGGACTGTACTCGGGTCCATGGGTACTGCTGCGGGTTTGCAATCAATCATGTTGAATTTATCTAAAATCTTGTTTATGTATGAAGATTGGTGGATATAGATCTTCGATCTATCCTCTGATTGTTCAATCTGAAGTCCTACGAAATAATCTGCATCTCTAGACGTTATATTGAACTCGTGAGATAGTTCCTGGACGATAGAATCGATATCGTCCTTGTTCCGAGACATGAGAAGTCCATCATCGACGTAAAGAGCAAGGATCATTTGAGTGTCGTTAATAGTTCCGGTGAAAACACATTGATCTGCATTAGATTGGAAAAAATTGTGTTTCTCTAAGAAGGATTTAAACTTCCTATTCCAATTTCTGGACGATTGTTTCAGTCCATATAGACTCTTTTGTAGTTTACAAACAAAATTGTGTCCTTGAGAGAAACCTTCTGGTTGTTCTAAGTATATGACTTCGTCTAAGTCACCATATAAAAATGCAGTCTTTACGTCAAATTGTTTTAAGAACATTCTTTCTGATGCCGCGTTTGCTAGTAACACTCGAAGTGAATCATATCTGACAACAGGACTGAAGGTGTCGAAATAGTCTACGTTTTTCCTTTGTGTGTAACCCTTAGCTACAAGTCTAGCCTTAAATTTAGGTTCTGTAGAGTTGGGATGGGATTTTAGCTTATAAACCCATTTACTTCCTATTGGCTTATATCCGTCTGGTAGGGTTTCGAGTGACCATGTGTTATTAGATTCTAACGCTTTTATTTCTTCTTTCATTGCATCCAACCATTTTTCGGCATTTGGACTTTCCATAGCATCTTTATAGGTTGAAGGCTCATCGACAAAATGGTAGTTACAAGAATCTGCTTTCTTTTTAGATCGAGGTATCATCGGGTGGAATGCCGGTTGCGTGGGAAACCGTAGCGCTGTAGGTGATTCATCCTCGGTTGTTTGTGCTGCCGGCGGGTCAAGGTCAATGTTAACTGGGATGAAATTTTCTCCCTCTAGTTCGCAATGTCCGAGCTTTGTCTCGTTAAAAGTAACATCTTTAGAGATAGAAATCTTTCTAGTAGAAGGGTTCCAGAGTCGAAAGTTAGTGCATGTTTTATCGTACCCTAAGAAAATCATCTTTTGTGATTTCTTATCCCATTTCCTTCTACGTTCTTTAGGTGTATGCAACCATGCTTCACAGCCGAAAATCTTTAGATTATACAAACTAACTTTTCTTCCGAAAAAGAGTTCATAGGGTGTGGTATTGGGAGCTTGTTTAGTGAATGTTCGGTTTAGAATGAAGGTTGCAGTATTGCAAGCTTCTGCCCAAAGTTCTTCGGGAAGATTTCGTGCGCACAGCATCGATCGAGCTGCTTCGACAATAGTTCTATTGTCTCGTTCTACGCGCCCTATCTGTTCGTGAATATATGGAGCTGACAATTCATGCACTATTCCGAACTTTCTGCAAGTATTTGTGAAATCTTTACTGGTATATTCTAGTGCATTATCGGTTCTAATCACTTTAATTTTATTGCCTGTTTGATTATAACTGAATCTAGCAAAGTTTTCAAATTTGTGTAAAATATCGGATTTGTGTCTAATGAAATCTATATGGCGAAAGCCACTGGAATAATCTTTGAATAAAATGAAATAAAGTGATCCTCCTATTGATTGTGTTGGCATAGGGCCGCAGATATCACTTAGAATGAACTCACCAGGATTGTACTCCTTTGTTTCAGACAAATGACTAGGCTTTCTGTGAGCTTTTCCTTCTTGGCAGCCTTGACAGAAGAAATCGTCTTCTTTTATGTCCTCGGGTTGCAAACCGTTGATCAATCCTTTCTTGGCCATTTCTCGAATAGTGCTGAGTGAGATGTGTGCTAGTCTTTCGTGCCACAGTTGGAGGTTGTTGATCTTTGCAGAGAATCCTTGTGAAGATGAAGTAACTCGGAACATCATCTTGTAGAGCCCATCTTGGCGTTGTCCAACTGCTTTCAGATCTTTTCTTGAGTAGATGCGCAGCTCATCCTTGTCGATGTCTACTCGGCATCCCTTTTCAGTGCACACTCCCAGGCTGAACAAATTTTTCTTGAGCTTCGAAGAGTAGAGCACATTCCTGATTGATGTTGTAATCCATTCTCCATTCACCATGGCAAGGATTTCAATGTCACCTGTACCTTCTGCAAGGACGGAAGTGTTGTCTCCAAGGTATATTCTATGATCGTTGTGGATCGGAGTGAAAGACTTGAACCAATCACGTCGGAAGGTCATGCTGCAGCTTGCTCCGCTATCTGCCCACCATATGTCGCAATCATTCCACTTTAGGATGGTATCAGCGTTGAAGCTTTTATGATCACAATCTCCTGCTTGGTTCTTCCGCTTCTCGTTTTTCTTCTGCTGGTCGGCAATCCGTTTCCGACATTCCCGTGACCAATGACCAATCTTGTGACAATAATGGCATTCAGTCTTTTTCTTTAGTTCTGATATCTTTCTTGAATCAGTCTTCTTTATGTTGTCTTCTTTGATTCTTGGTTTAGTCTGTTGGTAGAATGCTGTACCTTGCGAGGAATCGGCCTGCTGGTTTCTACATTCTTCAATCAGAAGACGTGCTGATAAGTTCTCTAGAGTCTGCGTAATCGGCGCTTGAGACTCCCATGCTGGAATGAAATACCGCATGCTCGAAGGAAGAGAGTTTATTATCTTTGCCACTTTCTGGTCATCTGTAATCGTTCCTCCTGCATCCTGAATTCTTGCACTAAGATTTTCAATCTTGGCGATATAGCTGCTGACATCCTCTGATGACGACATTCGGGCGTCAAAAAATTGTTGCCACAACATGCCAATTGCGATCTCTGATCTCTGTTCGTGGATGGACATGAGCCTTGTCCACATTTGAGCGGCAGTTTTACAGGACATCAAAGGTTCTAGAAATCTTAATTCAAGTGCCTGTGATATAAGCATTCGGGCTTTGATATCTTTGGCGTGCCATGCATCCTGTATAGCAGAGGTAGCGTCACTTACCTCTGGTTTGATTTCTTTGCCGTCCACGATATCCAAAAGTTGATTTTGCTCTAATAGTAGTCGGAACTGAAATTTCCAAAGAGAGAAGTTTTCGCCTTTGAACTGGCGGACTTAATTCTCAAGGTGCGTCATATTTAGCACGAGTTAGGCTTAGCAGTTTCACTTTAGGTTTGCTTCTTCAAATTTGGGGCGTAGTCAGGACCCATAACCTATTGGAAATATTAATGAATCACTCGTTAAAGCAGAGTGCCAATTGATTTATTGGAAATACAAGTTTAGAGAAAATCAAAAGAGAGATAGAAGTTGTAAACAGCCAGCAGCAGGCAAGGCAGGGGTAGGTAGGTAGTGACGTCACATGGTATCAGGTGCCGCCGCCGGGCTGTACACGTGTCAAGGTCGACTTGGGATGAAAACAGCGACTCTATAAATTTCACAATTTCTAACAATTCCCAAAACTAACCTATCCCTGATCATTTCTTCAGTCATTGCACCATAATTGCATGTGGAAGACAATTTTCTTAATCTACATATATATTGTTCAATACTTTCATTTGTTTCTTGATTTGTTTGGTTGAAAATTGATCTTTCATAAAAATTGTTAATTTTTGGTGTAAAATGCTGAGTCAATGCATTTATTATCTCATCTGAGTTATTTCTTTGTTCATCTGAAATATCGAGATGTTCAAATATATTATAAGCTTCTTTGCCTATAATAGACAATAAGGTTGCAACTTTTAATTTGTCTTCTTTATTGACCAACCCTGTTGCTATTGAAAAGTTACGCCAATGCGATTTGAAATATCTCCAGTTTTCTTCTATATTTCCTCTGAAATTAACTGGTTCAGGTGGCGGTTGTGTAGAAATGTAGGGTAGTCGGTTCACAAAACACTGAGCGAAATTCGGTAGAAGAATTCGCTGTGATGATTCTTTGTGGGCTGTTGCAAGGATTTAAATAATATCACTAAATAGCAGAAAGGAGGGGGTAAAAATCTCCTTCTAACTAACTTTATTTAATACATATTAAGAGGACAGAGGAAAACACGCGACTAGTGGGTAGCAAAACCAAGCCGTGTTCTGATGTTTATGTTGGCGGCTGGCCCCGCCGTGTTTACAGTCGACATTTGAGCTGTCTGGGCTGCGTCCGGAATAATGGATCTCCACCATTCCACACACACTCCCACCTGTTTTTATCTAGGCACACAGAAAAACACAAATAATCGTCCAATCGGTTGGGTTTACAAATGGTTCTTCCCGATCTAGTCTGTATTTTTGCAGTTTTCACTTTATCGTTCAGCAAACGCGAAGAAGCTGCTGTTGATGATATTTCCAAGGGATATATTTTCTGAATAGGTCTTAGGAAGGTTCCTACTGCGGTTTTCACCTTCACTAATCTATTCACTCCATCTCTTCCAAATAATATCTCCTCGATCACTGCTAATAGCCAGAAGTTACGCTTTTTATTGTCCATACCAACTAGGACAACATCCCCAGCCTGGAGTTTTGGATTGTAAATGCGTCTGTTTCTCTGGACCAGGAGGGACAAATATTCCTTCCTGAATCGTGATTTCAACTCCTCCCTCAGCTTGCTCAAATAGCGCAGTTTCTGTGTCGTTGGATTATGTCCCATATTCTGGCACTCGGGAAACTCGACATCTGTCTGTTCTTGTAGAAACATGGAAGGTGATATTGTCACAAGATCATTCGGATCGTCGCTGACATAAGTCATGGGCCTTCCATTCATCACTGCCTCTGCATGACACAGCAGGGTCATCAATTGTTGATATGTTAATGTCGATTTTCCGAGCATTCTTTTTAGTATGTCTTTGAGGGAACGAATCAATCTCTCCCACCATCCACCCCACCAGGCAGCAGTGGGCGGGATGAATTTCCATTCAATACGCTTCACTTTCCCGTCGTTAGAAACGCGTTCCCAGTCAATCTTTTTAAAGAAGTTATTGGCTCCTACAAAATTTGTTCCGTTGTCGCTGTAGATGGTGGATGGACGTCCTCGTCTCTTGATGAATCTCTCCAGGGCCATTAGGAAATCTTCTGTGCTGAGAGATATTACCAGTTCCAAATGTACACAGCGGTACACAGCACAGGTGAAGAGAACAACCCAGGTCTTGGTCTGATCTTTCAGATAGAGCGGGCCCGCCAGATCAATCCCTACCACCTCGAATACCTTGGCGTTATGTACTCGAGTGGCAGGTAATGGAGCGTCTTCCACCACAACGGGTTTAGCGGAGAAGCGGCGACATGTGACACATCTTCTCACTATTTTCTTAATGGTCTGTCTCGCCTTTACTATCCAATATTTTTCCCGAAGTTTGTTCATCAAAAATTGTACACCAGCGTGGCAATTCTCAACGTGTGAATCACATATCATTTGTTCAATCAACGGATGAGTCCCATGTAATAGTACTGGCAAACGGAAGCCATATTCGTCGCTGCTGTAAATCAATTTTGTTTTCACACGCAGGATTCCTTCTACTTCAGATACCTTCAGACCAGGTATAGAGTGGCTAGGGAAACACTCGGCCTGAACTAATTTCAAAAGCGCCAGCTCCGCTTCATCGATCTCCTTCACAGAAAGTTCGCCCTTTACTTTCGTTGAAGATCGGAGGTTGTTGATGAACCTTCTAATCCACGCCATCATCCGCACATTTTTTATGAACGAGGAGAAATATTTCATGTACCAATTGATCGGTACTCTTAACTGTTGTCACAACAGCAATCTTCTTTCTTTCCGCACAGATTTCTTCTTCATTCAGGTCTTTATACCTGGAAGGCCAAAATTCTTCGGAGAGTTTTAACCAGGAAGGGCCCTCCCACCATCTAGACTGTATCAGTCGGGAGAGGCTGCATCCTCTGGAGGGTAAATCAGCTGGATTGCACTCGCTAGGAACATATCTCCAATTTCCAGGATCACTAAGTCTGCATATCTCCTTCACGCGATTCCCGACAAAGGTACCCCACTGATCATCGCGCTTTATCCAAGCGAGGGCTGTTGTGGCATCAGACCAGAATACATTTTTGATATCTTTTAACTCTAGAGCTTCAAAGATCATCTTGTTTAATCGTGCTCCTACAACACAGGCTAAAAGTTCAAGTCTTGGTATCGTAGGTCTCTTGAGAGGAGCGACTCGAGACTTAGCCGCCATCATATGCACTTCAACTTTGTCACCAACCCGAGTCCGAAGGAAGACCACAGCAGCATAAGCTTCACTACTAGCATCAACAAACGTGTGTATCTGCCAGTCCTTCTGCGGTACCATCAATGGATTGAAATTCCTAGGAATTGCCATGCCTTTGTGCAGCTGAAGGTCGTCGAACCATAGGCTTAGTTCATCCTTGTAGTGACGGTCCAATTCATCGTCCCATGCCAACTTTAGAGTCCAAGCTTTTTGCAATAGAATTTTAGGCTTTATTAATATTGGACTCAGAAATCCAATAGGGTCATATATCTGAGCTAAGCAGGACAGGATACTTCTTTTGGTTATCTTGGGGGGTATGGCTACGGGAATTTCACATGACAAACAATCTTCCCTTTTATCCCAACATATACCAAGCACTTTAGATATCTCTGCTCTTTCAAAGGGGTAAGTATCGGAGGCCACGTCCAGGCTATGCTCCCAACGGCTTAGCTCCAACCTAGCATTATCCATGATGGACGTTGCGGTCAATTTGAGATCTTGTAACTCTTCAAAAGAGTTCACGCTTGTGACTAAATTGTCCACATAAAAGGATTTCTGCAACCTCTGAGCTAACGGTTTATGTTCAGGTCGAACATTAGACAGGTGGTATTCTATTACTGCCCCCAAAATGAAAGGACTACAGTTAACACCGAAAACAACACGTCTATGTCGGAATACTTCTGTCTTTTCTCTATTTTGGGAATACCACAGAAAACGCAGGTAATCTCTGTCCCTTTCATTCACCTCAATCTGAAGAAACGCTTTCTTAATGTCTGCCACGACACCAAACTTGCCATTTCTAAATCTTAGCATAAGGTTGGGAATCATCTCTATGAGGTTAGGTCCCTTTTCAAGACAGTCATTTAAAGATGGGGATCTATAGACCTTGCTAGAAGCATCAAAGACAGGCCTGATAGGCGTAGTCCCACTGGAGAGTTTCAACACAGGACGATGAGGCAGGTAGAAGGCCTCAGCGTCGTGTTGTTCAGCTGGGACTTTCTCAATTATCCCATCATCCAACCAGCCTCGGAAAATATCATCATAGTCCTCATAAAGATTCAAAGAGATTAATTTCTCAGTCGTCTGTTCTAATCTCTTCATAGCAACCTCCCTGTTGTCCGCGATTTTCGCTTTCTCTACAGTCCACGGGAGGGAAACAACATATCTTCCTGAAGCAGAATGTTGGACTGTTTTTAGAAAATGTCGACGCGCCAGTGCGTCTCTCTGATCTCTCTGTTTAACCTCAATAGGATCCATAATGCCAAGAACATCGAGATTCCACAGATTGGTTACACTGCTCTCCGAAATTGTCATCGTTGTAACATGATGAGCGAGTGGAACGTCACTACCTGGCTGACATTCTCCCATTAAAGTCCATCCAAAACGCGTCTGCGACGCAGTCAAGCCATTTGACAACACACAAGATTTCATCATGAAAATAGATCCCAATACATCGCATCCTAGAAGTATTTCGATTTCCATGTCATCCTTTCCAATATCAGGAGCCCATATTTTGCGGGCTTTGAGTTCTTTCAACCATGGCCCGCGGCTCAATCTTGGTAGGTTACCACAGATTTTTTGTTGGTCAAGAAGCTTCGCAACCATCTTAAAATTCCCCGATGCATGACCCAAATTGACTCTGTATTCTTGGTGGACACTTTCACTAGTATGACCTCCAAACACCACATGTTTAAGTGATTCCTGGCCAATGGGAGATAGTCCGAGATCCTGGGCAGTTTTAGACAAAATATAGGATCGTTGGGAACCTGTGTCAAGGAGGGCACGCACTACTTTCGCCGAAGTCGCACCTTCGACTTTAATCTTCAGAGTCTGTAGCAAAATCAGAGACGAAGCGCTAAGACCGGAGAATGAAACTCCGTTTTCAACTGTAGGAGAAGCGTCACAGTCTTCCACCTGTTCCTTGTTTTCATCCGCTGACTCTCGTGCAGGAGCATTAAGAGGGCATAAAATATCAAGGTGCTTCTTCTTACATCGATTACATTCAGTTATGCGCCTTCTACAATTAGAAGAGATATGACCTGGTTGGAGGCAGGAGAAACAACATTTAGCGTTTTTAATACGCTCTCTTCTTTCTTTAATGCTCATTCTGCGCACAGCAAGACATTCTGTGTTTTTATGATCTTTATTACAAAAGATGCAATTCTGGGCACGTCCAGCAAAGAGTCCAGAGGCCGTAGGTATCTTAGCAGGATGTGATTGTCTGCCCACGTTTCTATCTTGTTTCAGAGATCTAAGTCCAAACTTGGATCCAGCTAAGGCTCTGTCTTGTTCTGCTGCAGCTTCCTTTTGGAGAAACTCCATAATTAGGTCAACTCTAGTTTGAGTCGAATCATTAGCATCAATCTTGACATCATGGAGGGGGCTTCTTTGCCAAGCCTTCATGAGTTCCTCTGAGAGACATGCCTCAATCATTGGAAATATAAATACAGACATCTGTCTGGCCTCAATCTTTAAGGATTCCAATGCTCTCAAATGAGTCACCAACTCATCATAAAATGAAGTCACCTTCAACTGTTGTTTGGAGGAGCAATCGATCATAAGGCGTATAAGGTCCCTGACATAGACTTGTTGCAACAGTTCAGGCCTTCCAAATCTTTCTGTCAAAGTTTGTATAACTTTGGGGTAATTCTCGGCAGTCAGGGGGTAACTATCAACCAGTTTACTAGCTCTGGTTCCCGGCGACATAGATTGCACAAGATATTGAAACTTGTCGCTGTCTTCTAAAGTAGGATCGACATGTATCTTGTTGAACTGTGCCCACCATCCCAACCAATCTTTTATTTCTCCTGTAAACTTCTTTAATTCTATCTTGGGTAGTTTTACAGTTCTATGGTGTGAGCTAGAAGCGAAGCTCACTTCACTGGTCGTGGGACTGGATGCAGTGATCCTGGGTTCAACAAGAGCGAGACATTTTTTATATATCCTCTTATATCTCTGGGTATATTGCAAGGCTTCCTCATCGTCTTGCTCTAGTTCCTCTTCGCTAACGTCTGAAGTTAGCATAAAGTCTCTTATCTTGCCTTAGTTCACAAGAAGCTCACTGTGAGTTTCTTCAATGATCTCTCTATTACATTCAATGTCCTCTACAAGTATCGGTGGAGTACCTGACAGAAACTCTTCTGTCGTCTTCAAGCTGCGAGTTAGTCGCTTTCTAAGTAAATTTCTATGTCTTTTTAAAATTTCCATTTTTCAAAAAACACCATAAACAGAGGGTAAAACAAAAGGTACTTATCTTAAGTCTTGAACTTGTACTCCGCCGTTAATCCACTTGATCTTGCCTTGTCAGAAGCCCACCCGCGGGGACGCCACTTTGTGTAGAAATGTAGGGTAGTCGGTTCACAAAACACTGAGCGAAATTCGGTAGAAGAATTCGCTGTGATGATTCTTTGTGGGCTGTTGCAAGGATTTAAATAAGATCACTAAATAGCAGAAAGGAGGGGGTAAAAATCCCCTTCTAACTAACTTTATTTAATACATATTAAGAGGACAGAGGAAAACACGCGACTGGTGGGTAGCAAAACCAAGCCGTGTTCTGATGTTTATGTTGGCGGCTGGCCCCGCCGTGTTTACAGTCGACACTTGAGCTGTCTGGGCTGCGTCCGGAATAATGGATCTCCACCATTCCACACAGCGGTATTTGTAAATACATATTTTTTTGTCTATTTAATATACGATAAGGCTTATTTATTATTTTATTAGTCTTAACGTAAAATTGAACTTACCGTGATATTTTTTTTCGTTTGTTTTCAAATCACTTTTCTGACACCATGTTTGATTCGTTAGTGTCTTGTACAAAACAACGAATCACTAACCTATCATGAAGACGTAACTTTATTGAATGGCCACTATTGTAATATGTTATTTTACATATCCTACATGAACCAAAACATTAACTTGTGATGATGATATATTCAATCACTGAATAACCTAACAGTATATGCGTTATTTTAGCTTTTCAATTTCACGTGTTAAAGCAATATTTAATGCTTTAGTGTGTACCTTATTTTAATTCTAATTTCAAGTGTTAAAGAAATATTTATGTTTTAGTATATGCGTTATTTTAGCTTTTCAATTTCACGTGTTGAAGAAATATCTAATACTTTAGTGTGTACCTTATTTTAATTCTAATTTCAAGTGTTAAAGAAATATTTATGCTTTAGTATATGCGTTATTTTAGCCTTTTTTATTTCACGTGCTAAAGAAATATTTTATGCTTTAGTGTGCACCTTATTTTAATTCTAATTTCAAGTGTTAAAGAAATATTTTATGCTTAGTGTATGCGTTATCTTATCTTTCCAATTTCACATGTTAAAGAAATATTTAATGCTTTAGTGTGTACCTTATCCTAATTCTAATTTCAAGTGTTAAAGAAATATTTTATGCTTTAGTGTATGCCTTATTTTAACCTTTCAATTCCACGTGCTAAAGAAATATTTTATGCTTTAGTGTATGCGCTATTTTAACCTTTTCAATTTCACGTGTTAAAGAAATATTTTACGCTTTAGTGTATACGTTAATTTAACTTTGCAATTTCACGAGTAAAGAAATATTTTATGCTTTAGTGTGCACCTTATTTTAATTCTAATTTCAAGTGTTAAAGAAATATTTTATGCTTAGTGTTTGCGTTATTTTATCTTTCCAATTCCTATCCGTCAATTAACGTCCTCGCGAAAATGGCACAGTGCCCGCAGGACGTATATTAACGTCCTACTTTCTTAAAAATCGGTATAAAATCATAGCGCGCGCTACGTCCCGTGGCCACTTGCCCTCCTGCAAGTTTAAACATGCCTCAAGGTCGTTCACCACTTTGCCACATGATAGGGTGGATGGCTGACCAATTAAATTGAGTTTCCTCCTCTCCCAACCTCTACTGACCTATTTTTAATCTGCCGTCATTTGCTAATTGTACTTTGCGCGCTTCTTCTTGTCACGTTTTTTTTTTTGCTTAAAATTTTTATTTGAAGTTTCTAATATTTTAAATAGACATTTTTGGATAAAAATGAATCCTGATCAGCCCAGTACATCCAAAGTTATCTCCTCTTGCCCATCTCCAGAGTGGGAGATTTATGACCCCCATCTTTTTGATTCTGGATCAGAATTAGATGATTCTTTTGAGGATCCAGATATCACACTCCATGCTAACTCTGATGAAGATATTGATTCGGATTCAACAGAAATATATTTTGAGGGACCAAGAGATGAAGAGGCTCCTGCAACAACAATATCTCCTCTGGTAAGTGATGACTGGATTGAAACTACTACATCCACGATACCCAGACCTCTGTTTACTGCCCAACCTGGACCAAGGGCCGAGTTATTTCCAGAACCCAACTCTCCTTACCAGATATTCAAAAAATTTATTGATGAGGATTTTTTTGGTAATCTGAAACTTGAGACTAACCGCTATGCTAGGGCAACCATAGACAGAGAAAGAAAAAAGGGTCCTTTGAATCCTAGGAGTCATTTAGAAATGTGGAAAGCTGTTTCTGTGTCTGAGCTCAAGATATTTATGGCTATAATAATTCACATGAGCCTTGTTGTAAAGACCAGATTGAAAGATTATTGGTCAACCCGCAGTGAACTTAGGACAACTTACTGCAGAGATGTGGAGATGATCAGACCACGGTTTGAAGCCATTCTCTCCATGCTTCACCTGAATGACAACGCTTCCTATGTGGCTTTTGGTCAACCAGGCCATGATCCTCTCCATAAAATTAGGACATTCCTTGATCCTCTGGTCCACAAATTCAAAACATATTACTATCCCTGCCAACCTTTGACTATTGACGAAGCTATATGTCCTTTTAGAGGAAGAATACGGTTCAGAATATATATCAAAGGAAAGCCACACAAATATGGGATCAAGATATTTGAACTTTGTGAATCAAGTTCAGGATATGCCTGCAACATAGAAGTGTACACGGGGAAGCAGCCTGGTCAAGGTGCAGACTACAATTCGACCTTAAAACTGGTGGAAAGGATAGCGGCTCCATACTTCAATAGAGGACATGTTATATACGAGGGCCATCCAATAAATAAGTTTCCCTATTTTTTTTCTGCGAACGAAACGTTGTAAAAATTAGTTAGTATAGAATAAATGGTCACTAGGATGCGTTGGAAGCTGGTGACCTTCAAAATCACGCTACTCGACCTCGCAAGTCCGTAGCGCTTCAGTTTCCATCGAGCTACCACTGGTGAACGTGTCCACTTGCGAACTCCGTTCTGTAATTCGTTTTTTCACGGCGAAAAATTAAACTGCGGTCAATATTCATCGCAATTCAGTGTCAGTGTATGGTGAAGAATGTATGAGCATCCAAATGGTTCGCCGATGACGTTCATGGTTCTTAGAAGGACGGCAAAACGTGCATGATGACGAGCGAAGCGGCAGCCCCGTTACTGCTACGGACAATGCAGCCGTTTGCTGCTGTTCGGAATGTGGTGGAAGTAGATCGCCGCGTCACTATTGACGAAATAATGATTCGACTACCTCCTGGAATCGAAATTAGACGCTCTTCGATTGGAACAATCATGTCAGATGTTTTGAATTCTCTCAAAGTCTGCGCAAGATGGGTCCCGCGTTTTCTCTTGGAAAATCACAAGCAACAACGGATGGAGGCAGCCCGAGCTTTCCTGGAAATGCATCAAAGAGATAGAGATCAACTGTTTTGCCGTATTGTCACTGGAGATGAAAGCTGGGTGCATCATTCAACTCCAGAAACAAAACGACAAAGCATGGTGTGGAAGAAGCCTGAGGAAAGTGCACCAAAAAGGCGAAGGTCACAATCTCTGCAGGCAAAGTTATGGCTATGGAAAACTTCAAATGGGAAATTTTCACACATCCACCTTATTCTCCGGAACTTGCCCCAAGCGACTTCCATCTTTATCCAGGACTCAAGTGGCACCTTGGAGGCAAGCACTTTGCGAATGATGACGAAGTGCAGGCGGAGGCGAACCACTTGCTACGAAGACAGGACACGGCTTGGTACAACAGTGGTATCTAAAAATTGCTACAACGGTACCAAAAATGTTTGGACAGAAATGGTGATTATTTAGAGAAGTAGTCTATGAGTTGTATAATGAAAATAAAATAACTGCATAATTGTAAATAATGTGGTTTATTTGTTAAAAAATAGGGAACTTATTTATTGGATGGCCCTCATACTTTGACAGATGGTTCTCCTCTACCACACTTTTTCAATTTCTCTGGAGAAACAATACCCAATCTGTAGGAACAATAAAGAAAAATAGAAGAGGCTTGCCAAAAAATACATTTTCCAAAAAATTGAAAAAAGGAGAGGTAATTTACAGAATGAAATGTCCTCTTTTGGCATTCAAATGGCATGATACTAGGGACGTTTTCATGGTCTCCACAGCACATGATCATGCCATGATACCTGTAACCAAGAAAGCCAGGAAATCTGACCAACCTCTCACCATGAAACCAGCTGCAGTATTGGACTACAACAAGCACAAGGCTGGTGTTGACAGAAGTGACCAGCTCCTCTCTTACTACTCTTTTCAGCGGAGAAGTATGAAATGGTGGAAAAAGCTTTCTTTCACATCTTTGGCCTGACAATAGTCAATTCTCATATAATTTATAATAAATTAAATCCAACATCCAAACTGTCACTCCGAGACTATCATCTTGTCATTATGGAAAAACTGGTTGAAGAAGCCGGAGTTGAGATCACAGATCAAAAACTTGGTAGTTCAAGCTCAAAAGCCAGACTTTTGGAGAGACACTTCATTACAAGAATAAAAGAAGAAAACAAGCCAAATGTAAATATCCAACGAAAATGCGAAGTCTGTGCTGAAAAAAGAAAAAGTGCCACTGGAACCTTTCAACACTAACGGAAAAGGATTACCTTGCCATGGTATATGTATGAGAATGTATAATAACAAAGGTCATGGGTATTCTAATGGTGTGAATTTGAGCATTCCTTTTAAATAAAACCTACTTCCCCTTGGAGAAGACGAGCAAAATATTACAGCGATGCTGATTCATTATATGGATTTACAGATTTCTTATAATTATCTTGTTTTATAGAGGCAAGCTTTAATTATGCTCGTGAATCAGACGTGTGGTTTCTCTCCACGACAATAGTGTTTTTTTTTAGGCATAGTTTTTTTTTCCCGTGAAGGATCTGGGCAGTCTAAATCCTGGAGTTAGAGTGGAAATCTAGATAGGGAGACTTAATCCACTCATCGCAGATAACTCCAGTGATTAATTAAGACAAGTCTAACTAACAGGGTGTTCAAAAAGCAGAACTTTGAGGAATTAGTCACGTCAAAGATAATGTTTGCGCGGGAGTCTGGGGGGAAATGATGAGAAAGGATTACAGTGATCCAACTAATAACAGTTGAATAAATAAAATAGAAAGATCCCATATTGGTTACTAACATCAGTGGGAGCAGATACCACTATGAAATATATATAAGTTTCTTTTTTTTTTTTTTGGAACCATGCATGAGTTTAACAAGGAGCTGACGCCGTAGAGTGGCCTTCTCATTGGGGTTGATCGAACTTGCTGCTGATTAGGGGAAGTGTAGTGTGTCAGGCCAGTGTATTAAAAAGGAATAGAGAAGACAGTTGAACTAATAAAATTAACGAAGATATACAAGATTAAGATTCCTCCTTGGGTTCAGTTAATTTAATTACCGCGATGAGAACGGTATTATAAGTCGGGAGAAAGTTGATTTGGTCGCATAAGGGATGGCCTCCTGGACGTGACAATTATCACCATGGTACTTATTGAATACCGGACGGGATTCGTGTGTAATAATTCATGTCGTCAAGGGAGAGTAGGAAGAAACCAAGACACACCCCAAAGTATCTGGGTGGCGATAAAAGTGACGACATAGTATAAGTTCAACAATATACACTGGTCAAATATACGATTCCTTCCACATCAATGTTTTGACAACCACTTCATTCTGAAAGGAGCAACGGGTTTTAACCCTAATGTTAAGGTCCTTTGGAGCGACATCTCCTGTTGCATAACGTAAAGACGCATGGCAATAAAGACAATAAAGTTTACCTAGATCAACTGTTCCCAGATGAACATTTATGACCTGAAAGAAGGGCTTCATTCACCCGCATGAATATGTCTTAGACAAGCAGCCTAATTCTATGAGCTACTATCCTGTGAGTTAAGAGTTGTCAACAATGTTAAGGAATTTTTTTCTTTGGAACGAGAGGAATTGCATAGTCTGATTCAACCAGCGTACAACATTTATAAGATTATACCAAGTTATAGTTAGCATCTAGAACCTACAATTCTGTAAAAGGCTTGCATAATTTCTTGAAGGGAATATTGTTCAGCGAAGTTGTAAGACAACCGACTTTTGTACATATATATCTCCGTTTTACCATGATAAGGTTGCCCTGTCCCGTTTAGTGGGAGACAGTACTAAAGAAGATTGACTTGTCAAATTCCCAATGACAACAGTAAAGTATTTACTGACCAGCCTAGACAGGATTTCTAAGGCCGTCGAGACAAGCTTATCTCCTAAAAGGGGGAAGGTCAAGGGGAGACAGAATAAGAGGAAATTTCCTCCTTTCAAATAGGAGGGTAGGTCGTTAGCTTTGATAAGAAGTGGCAGGGGAGGAGTAGATTCCCAGATAGGACTCCTGAGATATCAAAGTGGACTAGCGTAATATCGGGATTCGTTCCCGAGGACGGGTTTCGTGGAAACTCCAGAGTGTTGAAAGGTATTGAAAGATGTTGAAAGCAATGGAAGAGAGATGCAAGAAAGGTGTTGAAAGATGTTGAAAAGTGTTGAAGTGTTGAAAAGAGTTGAAAAGTGTTGAAAGATGTTGAGAGATGGTGAAAGGTGTTGAAAATGATGTAAAACGAAGAAAGAGATGTAAGGAGATAGAAAAGAAGAAAAAGGAGATAAAAGGTGTAGAAAGGTGTTGAAAGAGATGAAAGAAATAAAAAGAAGTGATGAAAAGGTGTTGAAAGGTGTTGAAAGCGATGAAAGGAGATGAAGAGAGATGAATAATGATAAAAAAAGAGATGAGAAGTGATGAAAAAGGTGGAAATCGACAGAAAGAAATGATGAAAGGCGTTGAAAGGTGTAGAAAGGTGTTGAAAGAAAGATGTTGAAAGGTGTTGAAGTGTTAAAAAGTGTTGAAAGATGTTGTAAAGGTGTTGAAAAGTGTTGAAAGCGATGGAAGAGAGGTGCGAGAAAGGTGTTGAAAGATATTGAAAGGTGTTGAAGGAAATGAAAGGAGGTGAAAAGTGTTGAAAGGTGTTGAAAGAGATGAAAGGAGATATTGCCTTAATATTATACAATAATATAAAATAAAAGGATTAAAAGCGCGAATGTTTCTTTTATACATAAAACGAACTTCTACTGTCCTTACTGCGATGAAAAAATATATTGGGAAGGCTTGGCTCATCAGTGGTGAACCCTCCCAGCGGTTTCGCCAATTTAATCCACCAGACCGCTTCTCAGAGCTCTAATACTGTATTGGATCATTCTGCTTTTATATGCTACACTGAAGGATGGAATCTTAGAAATGGTTTTCAAGTAAACTATGGACATAAGCTTATAGGACAGTAGAATAACATTCAAATATTTGCTCTGAGCAATGCTCTTCAGCAAACTATAAAGACAAGGCCATTAGGAAGCAAATATTTGAATGTTATTCTACTGTCCTATAAGCTTATGTCCATAGTTTACTTGAAAACCATTTCTAAGATTCCATCCTTCAGTGTAGCATATAAAAGCAGAATGATCCAATACAGTATTAGAGCTCTGAGAAGCGGTCTGGTGGATTAAATTGGCGAAACCGCTGGGAGGGTTCACCACTGATGAGCCAAGCTCCCAATATATTTTTTCATCGCAGTAAGGACAGTAGAAGTTCGTTTTATGTATAAAAGAAACATTCGCGCTTTTAATCCTTTTATTTTATATGTATAGATGGCGCGTTATTGCTTTGTGTTAATACAATAATATATTATATTGCCTTAATAGAGCAATTTTGACTCTTCATCATTTAGTGTTTTAATAGATAATTTGTTTTTAGCCTAGAGGCCGATGTTTGTAAATAGCACAAAATATGCACTGAGAGTTTGTATAAGCTGATTTGTCTAAAGTTCAGTAACTGTATGCACTAATTTATATGTATAAGTCCATATTAATTATTATGTTAGGTTATATTAAATAACAAATATGTATTCTCCTTTTTGAGAATCCAGAATTTTTTCCTTTAAAGAGTTTTCAGTTTTTTTAAAACTACATTTGTTTTAGTGTTAGAATATGATTTTAAAGAGTTTTCAGTTTTCTTTTTTAAAGCTACATTTTGTTTTAGTGTTAGAATGTGATTCTAAAGAGTTTTCAGTTTTTTTTAAGCTACATTTTTGTTTTAATGTCAAGAGGTGATTTAAGATTGAAGTGAGTTCAACAGTTTACTTTATTTTTATTTTTATTTGAAGTAAATAATATCTGAACTCTGGTTCAACTTTAAATATAGGCAAGAAAACTTAGATGCACTAGATAACTGCTGTGCTTGTAACCAATTCCCTATGGGCAGGCTTGGAACATGCGTTGGGTAAGTTGACACCCTATAATCCCTTGTGTCCAGAATGCAGTCCAAGGAGAATTTCTAATGAGAGTGTGTAGGGCAGTTGTGATCTAAGAGTTGATAAGTAGGGTAACAAGTGATCTCTGTTGTTAAACTCCAAAACGGGTTGGGTATTAAAAGCCCTATGATTCCAGTATCGGGGGGAGTTTAGCTGAAGAGCAGAGAAAGGAAGACGCCAATAACCTTGAACAGGACGTAAGGTCGGCAAACACTTGGAGATTTATCCTACATGGCAATGAGGTAAATGCATGAAGTTCAATTCGCTCCAATTTAAGTGCTAGTTTGATGATTCATTTTGTTTAATCACCAAGTGTCAAGACAAGAAGAAGAATTTCAAACCGTTAGATGCACAATTTTAATGATAGGTTAGGTTTCAGATTTGATTGTTGGCAATCAATATATATTTTTATTTATTTATTTAAGTATAGGTAATATATATAGAGTTTGTATGAGGCATTTTCTTTTGAGTCAACTAGGGCATTAGTCCCCAATTTGTTTTAATTTGGTAATTTTATTTGATTTCACACTTAGTCCTGGAGATTAGTAATTGTTAAGGTGAATGTTAACATTGACGATTGAAGGGCTTTGGCTTTTATAGTAGTTTCTAGCTTTAGTTTATGTGCAAGATGCGAAAGAAATTTAATGAAAGGGAAATCTTAGTGAATGTGTCAAGGATAGGAACAATTATACTGTTAGACCAAAGGTACATTAGAATAGTGTTAGGGAATTTAATAGGTTCGATTTTTAATTTTGATTTCTTTATTTGTTGGGATCGGTAGCCTCACAGGACTTACAACTCTATTAATAGGAATATATCCGCTCCTTTTTGTTAGGCCTCCTTGTGAAGGAGTATAAGTATATATTTTTTTATTTTTGTGTAAGTAATTACTTTATTTAATTATAATCAACTTGAATTCTAAGGGTCGTAGATAATGACCATGTCTCGAACCTCAGACTAGGAGATTGTGGGAGGTCACGGTCAGACCAAAAAGCCTACAAATCTTCTCCTCATGAGAGGGAACGGAGAGGTATCAGGTGAACTTTGTGCTAGGTGAGGGATTTAGTTGCCAATGTCGTAAAGCCAGGGGCATAGCGACAAACCTCGGGTAACCGATCTGACATCGTAGTTTTCGACGCTTTAAGCGTGGCTGGGATGAGGGTGATTCAGACGGGAGGTTGGGAGAAATTGGCACGTTAGATGCTCTTCTATATATTGCGCAGCTTGGAACCAATCCTCTATGGACAAACTTGGAACATGCGGTGGGTAAATTTGGATTCCCTATAATTCCTTGTTTCTAAGTCAAAGTCCAAAGGGGGTTTCTAATGAAAGTTAACAATGCGAGCAAATAAGAGGCAAGTTACGATTAGACGAGGCGATTCCGTCTACGAATTTAGGTACCAGATAACAAGGTCACTATATGGACTGTCTAGATTCTTTGTGTTTTTATCGCCCCAGGCTAGCAAAGATAATCACCTAGTAAAGACTATTGTCTGCCATACGTTTAGTTAGAATGAGTTCAAGTCTAAATACCATTTAGTAAGTAGATTTTTTTTAAAATGAGAGTAACTCATTCTATGATAAGATAAAATTTAAATTAGTAGGACAACAAAAACGAACTTCAGAGCAGATTGCCAGAACAGGCCAGTATTCCAGACCTGAAGAAGGAGAAAATTTAAGGGAAGATTGAATACCAATTTTTTTTTGTGGACTGAGAAGTAGCCCAGAACAGTAAGCTTTTTAGAACAGAAGATCAAATACTGAAGAGATATTAAGAAGTCAAGTGTGAGAAGATATATCATAAGGTAGAAGTAAGACATAGGTTGTTATTCACCAGCATTTATCCTCTTTGAGGATAACAATATATATTTATTAAAGTGATTTTATTAGTTTAAATATATAAGTACACATTCTATAGATAAATTGAACAATGGGATAATAGTGGTTGACAACAGTGATCAACTAAAAACATAGAGAAATAAGGTTGTCACCCTAGACAAGGTAAATTTGGAATAATCTGGTTTAGAGAATCATTGACTACTAGGATTTCTTTTTCTATTTGACTAACATCATGGTTGAGAGAGGCGGAGAACACACCAGAAACACAATCCCAGTGACAAATTAGTGAGAACAAACTTTTAGTTAGTGTATGTATATTTTAAAATACTCGTAAATACCCATGACCCTCAGTGCATATTTATTCTTCTGATATATTATTTATTCAGTAATATACCATTTACCATGTATATATTTTTTTCTAATTATATTTATGTATATATATATATATATTTAGATAAGGCACAATTTGGATTATAGATTATTAAACACAAGATAACGGGACCAAATCCAAATAAATAAATAGTGTGTGACATTTCGGTAAAAGCGTTGTTACCATCTTCAGACAAATGTACTGAATGAAAAATTTAACCACAGCATATATTTTTTTGTTTGTTTATCATTGTATATCTTCTATATCAACGTCATTTCTTTTCTACATATATCATATTCATTCATTTTTTTTGCATATACCATTCCCCTCGTTATTTACCATATTGTTATTATTATTTAATCTTATATACCATTTTGATTTTTTTGCCTTATAAAACCTTATATAATCATGTTTTTTTGTCATTCATATTCTAACATTACCGCATGTACCTCATTGCTTATAGTTAATAAAGCATTTATAAGATATGTTTTAGGAATTGTGCATATCTACGTTAACACTCACAATTCCTTGGCGCCCATATAACTATGTTTTATCTGGAATGGTCTAAATGTCTGTTTGTACAGAACTTGGGCATAGACCACTTCCCCATTTCACCCCCCTATAAGGACTGCAGCAGGGAATGTATGGAGTCACTTCACAGCTAGACCAAAATCCCCGGCATACAGGCAGTGAAAATGGGCTTAGTATATTGCCCACTAAATGGTAGGGTAAATTTCCTTTAATGCTACCATAAGATAACCTGTTCTAAGTACCCTTGCCTGTTTGTTTGTTTCCCCTTTGCCTGAGTGTCAGTAATTGCCCATACTGGTATATCGTAAAAAAATATATTTTACTCCCAAAAATCATATTTATCATATGTCATGAGCAGATCTGAATTGGAATAAAACACATTTTTTCACTCTGGCAATATATATACAGTGTCTCGTCGAAGTGTTTGTTGTCCAGATGGAGAACTTGGACTAGCTCTGGGCTTGTATCCCGAAGCCCGCTGCAGAAAGGCCCAGTTGGAGAATGTACAGAATGTACATATGTAATATATGTTTTATAACCAATCCCTTCCTTTATATGCAAAGATGAAAGGTCTAAATTTTTAATACCACTTCGAAATTTAAAATTATTTTTTATTTTAAAGAATAAAATTAATTAAATATATACTCTAGATAGATCAGATATTTTTTTATTTTAGAGATAACAATAAAAAAAATTTTAAAGAAGAAATACTAAATTAAAATCTCAGGGAATAGACCTGATATAATTTATTATTTTTATTATTAATTTCGAATTATTTATTCCAAAGAATAATTGTTTTATTTTATTTTCCAAATATATTCTGAGAAATAAATACTTTTTTTTTACTCTGTAAAAAGAAGATAAAAATTTTGAGGCACGCGAAAAATTTAAAAATTTAGACAGTTAAAACCGAAGAGCCGAAGGGAATAGAGAGAGCAAATCGAGTCGAGAGAAATGGGCTAGGATGGTGAGTAGAAGAATAGACAAAATGGTAAGTTTACTATACCCTATAAAAATTTCTTTTGTGGGCCAAAAGGCTCGTTTATAGAATAGAAGCCACATATAGTATTTAATAGGTTATATATATATATATTTTTGGCTGCAATCTCTACTATATAGTATATATAGCAAATAGAAGATTTTCTTTTTATATTTCGATGGAATTAGAAGTAAAGAAACTTTTACTAGGAAAGTACCTTTTATCTTGCATACAATCCCCTCTTTGTCCCAAATTATAGATAGTTTTAGTTATAATAAAATTTCATATGTATTTCATTTATATCAATTTGTATCTTTTTTTTTATGTTTTATACCAGTCTAGACATATAATGGTATCTTCCATGGTAGTTAAAAACAATGTACTGAATATACACACCCCATTGGGAATCAAATCTATGTTTGTATGTATCATGTTTTGATGTGTTTTTCACTTTGGTCAGGTATCTAAAGGTCCAACATATTTGTAAATTCCCATAAAGTGTATTGGAATGAAGTGTGTGTGTTATCCAAAATCGTAAAGGTGATGATTATACACTTTATCATTATAGAAATTAACCCAATATAATTGTTGCATTAAGAAATATTTTTGTTAACTCACCTTGAGGTTTACCCTTGGTACCATGTTATAATATGGAGGTTGAACTTTACATAGAAGGATTTGATATACTAAAATAAATTTCCAAACTCGAAAGTGTGTTAACATTTAGGTGTTTATATTAATTGTATATTGTATATTTTTTTATTTGTGTGTTTGCCGTGGCGAGTTTTGGTGAGTCTAGTTTATCAATTAGTTACCAATATAACGTATTTCGACATGTACGAAATCCGACTTAACAGTCACATCAGGCTCAAGGCAGCTATCCGGAAAGCTAAACGCCACTCCTGGCTCAACCTCTGCGAGGAGGTTTCAATGGCGGCGTCGAGTGCCATTCACCGTTTTATCGCCCGAGGACGCAGCTCCCCAAGAGGACCGCCTCTTCTCAAACATGATGATGGATCTCCTTTTTCTCCCCAAGAGACCTGCCTCGCTGTGTTGAATCACTTTTCCCCTCAGGACACCAGACCTCATCCTCGGAAATTTGCTCATGCAATGTTTCCAGATCAACCCGAATTTACATGAATTTACATTGTGGGAGGTCACAAGAGCCATACAGCGCCGTGGTAGGAAGAAAGCTCCAGGACCAGATGGCCTTGGTTCCTTTTGCCTTAGATCTTGGAGGCTCTGATCTACACTCCCTGTTAGCTGGTATATTCACCAAATATTCAGAATGGGCCACTTCCCTCGCCCATGTAAGGAAAGCCGCCTCATACTCCTGCCAAAGGCATCCAACTCTGCCAGCAGTCAGTTGGCGAGATATAGACCAATCACTCTTCTGAACACCCTAGCCAAGGTTTTTGAACGATGTATCCTGGCCAGACTACAATGGCTCGCCGATCGCCATGGATGGATCTCGGACGACCAATTTGAATTTGTTCATGGCAGGTCAGCAGAAGAAGCACTCGCCAAAATTACCCAGTTTCTTGATGAAAGTCAGTCCCACTGGAGAAAAACGTTGGCCATCAGCTTAGACATAAGCAAAGCATTTGACACCGTCTGGAGACCGGCCATCATACAAGGTCTCAAACGCCTGGCTTGTCCATATTCACTGATTTGTATAGTGAAACGTTTTATGGAAGACAGGAAGTTATCTTTCTCCACGTGGACAGCTACCGCCTTCACATTCTCTCAGCTTGGCATCCCCCAAGGTTCTGAACTAAGCCCATTCCTGTGGAATACCATCGCCCGCTTCCTCTTCATCATACCTCCCATTAGAGAAAGTTTACTAGTAACTTATGCAGAAGACTTCACCCTGTTAACTCAAGTTCGGGGCCGTCTGCCGACCAAAGCTATTAACACATTTCTGGATCAAATCGCTTTATGGAGCACCGAGAACGGACTCGAGCTGAACCCCAGAAAGACGCAAGCCTGTATCTTCAAGTGGCAAAGAGTCCGCCCCAACCACTCATAATCCTTGGCCAACCCATCCCTATTAGTAAGACTATAACCATCTTGGAGATGTAATTCGACCAGACACGAGGTTTCGTCTCTCACCTATCCAAACTCATTCGCAGGTGTCGAGCAATTGTTCCAAGATTGACGAACTCAATCCACGAGAAATTCGGTATTTCCTATGCTGCTGTCATCAAAATCCTTCGGTCGGTGGTCATCCCGGCCCTTCTATACAGAGTTTCAGCCTGGGGTCGTTGCGCTTCCTCCAAGGAGAGTGCCCGTCAGCTCCGGAGAATCCACTACACGTTTGCAAAGCATATATTGAGAGGGGGTCCTTGTCCGCCAACCATACCAGCCATATCCCTGACAGGCAGCCTCCTTCTTGACATCATCATCCAGGCCTGGCTAACTTTCCTAAAGGAGATCAAGGAGGGGAACTACGAACCGAAGTCAGGACCTGCTGCACTGCCACACCCCTCATTCAGACGAACCCTTACCTTCAATTTGAACATAGAAGAGGTAACAACGACACTAATTTTCACAGATGGATCAAAAAGGGATTCAGGCGTTGGTGCTGCGATCATCTTCCCTTTCCAAGAACATCAGTTAGTTCTCCTACGGCTTCACCCAGACTGCACTGCCTTTAAAGCTGAACTCTTAGCAATTCTCTGGGCAGCTCAAATCGCGAAGACTAGTCCAACCAAAACAGCAGTGACCATTGACTTGGATTGTAGATCCGCTTTAGTAGCTATCTGCTTCTCAGGACCAACACATACATCGCTAGTGGCAAATATAATAAAAGTCCTTAACAGAGAAACCTAACACGTAAGGCTGCTCTATCATCATGAACTGTATTATATTCCCAAGACCATTCGACCAGATCCTTCAGGAGATTTGCTTCCACTCCAAGCCATCTCCTCAAATTTCTACCAAAAACCCGCCATGGAGAGGCCACAACCACCATCCTCACGGGCCATGGCCATGTACTGGCAGACATTACACGTGTGCACCCTGAAACAAACCCTACCTGCATCCACTGTTCAGAAGAGCAACAGACAGTCAATCATAATCTTTTCAGCTGTCCAGCATTCCTAAGAAATAGGATGAAAACAGCTATCATGCTTGGACTGACCCACCACCATCCTAGATCTATGGCCAGCCTCCCAGACTCAACATCAGCATGGAAATTTCTGGTCAACTGGTTCAACTCAGCAATCAAAACAGGACGTGAGTAAAAGCGCTCAACACTAGTCTATACTAGTGAGCTGTGTAGTTGGCATTATACACTCCTGGAACCTTGGTTATAAATCTCTCTCTCTCGGCCGTGCGGCCACGCGGCGCGCGAGCTCCGCGTTATTATGGGATAGAGAAGAGGCAATGATGATTTGTAACCCCTATGGAGTATTGGCTGAAAGCCAAGTAAATGGGCTGCAAGCCCGAACAAACCCCATGCAAAAATGTCAAGTCTCCCCCGAAATATCGGCTAAAGTTTCAGAATTGGCTGAAAGCCATTCTGATTTAAAGAATTACAAAAATGTAAATTTTGAGCCGGCGGACCGGCGGCCGACGGCAAGAATGCAAATTCTCGCCGCAACTGGGCTGACTGCGCGGAACAAGAAGACGAGCTTCTCGGTGACTTTACCACAGTGGGCGCCTCAAAGAAGAGGCCGCATGAATCAGACCACGCCAACTCGGGAACCAAAAAGAGATGCATCCAGCCACCGAGAATCCCTCCTAACAGCAGCAGGCCACGAGCCACGCTAAGACCCAGTAAGGTGCATGAATGCCAGACCACCAGGCAGAATCAGGCTACCTTCCGAGCCAGGTCGGCAGCAGGGCAGGCGGACCAGTGTATCTACTTGGAATTCTGCCCAGACTTCGCCCAGGAGCAGTACTTCCGGGCGTTGGAAGCCAAGCTGGGCAAGGGCACCGCCTACCAGCTGACAAAGATGGAAAGGCACATCCTGGTCTGCCTCTCCAGCGTGAAACTCGCCGCCAGGCTGATAGATAAAGGCCTCGACATCGAGGACGCCACCCTGCGGGCCTTCCCTCTAAGAAAAAGGGCCGAGCGATTAGTGCTCGGCAATGTGCCATTCTTTGTGGAGGACGCTGACCTCGTCGCTGCACTACGACCTTACGGACAGATCACGTCCATCATCCAGAAGATGATGCAGCTCGAAGACTCCTGCTGGGCCGATGCTCGTCGGGAGGCCTTCATCCCTCTGAGAGACGGGATAAAGCTCTCCCAGATACCTGCCAGACTGGATGTCAAATCCAAAGGAGTGGTCACACACATCTATGTGACCTACGGCATCAAGTGCTCCCTGTGCCTTAAGCATGGACACAAAGGCGCAAAGTGTCCGCGTAAAACTGGTGCCCAGGCAGACAAGCTGGTGCTCCCTGTGGATGCTCCTGCTGCACGCACACAAGGCTGGACCAAGCCGCCCTCCACCTCGTACACCATGCCGGCTGCAGCACCAACTACAGCTGCATCACCAGCCCTACCTGCAGCACCTACACCTGCTGCTGTGGACCCAGCCCCATATCCATCAAGGGCATCCAATGCTCAGCAGAAGGACCTGACCCCCAAGCCAAATCCCATAACGAGCGCTCTAAAAATCTGGAGCCGAAAATATCAAGGAAAAAAAGGCAGGTCCCGGTGTCGAGGCCTCCCTCATCCAAGCCCATGCCCTCCAACAACTCCGCTCTCTCAACACCAGCTGCGGAATTGTCTGCGCCCATTAAGCAGACCCCCTCAACACTCTCCAGCCCTGCCGCGCCTTCGCCCGGGGCGGACTTCCCTGTCCGTCCCGACGAGACTCCAGCCCCCGAGCTTCCTGTTGCGGCGCCGAGCACCAGCCAGTTGCCGTCACGGCCAGAGCCCTCCTCGACCAATACTGAGCCATCTGCGGCTCCTGAAGAGGAGAACCAAGACATGACTGATCAGGTAGAGAATATTTTCATAGAGCTAAACGCTGACTCTATTTTGGCCCCTCTCTATGATGAGGTTGATGATGATAAAGTTGTGGTCGCGGTTATACACCGCTCTGACAGAGAAGCACTCCCCGATGCACTCTCCTATGAAAACAGGAAAATTCTGTGCGAATTCCTCGGCGATGCAATTGAGCACGTTGGGGACAAAAGCCCCTCCATAAGCACGGGCCTTTCCGAACTCAGGGCGGCCTTGAACATTTGACATAGTCTAGACATCCCTTCAGAGAAGGCTGATGTAAATATTTATTAATTTTTATATATATATTTTACTTTATTTTATAAATATGTAATATAATTTTTTCTTGGTACTATATAATTTTATATGGGCGATCAATAAAAGTTATTTCAATCTCAATCTCTTTCTCTTTCTCTCTCTCTCTCTCTCTCTCTCTCTCTCTCTCTCTATATATATATATATATATATGTAGTATATTTTGACATAGCTAGATCACAATCTTCTTCTAATATTTATTATAACCCCATATCTGTATATAAAATTATGTATCGAACAATAATAGTGACAAATAAAATAAAGGGGTAAAGGTAGACCAAGACGACGCAATAACCCAGACTAACAGGTGTTTATGCTAATGAGTTCATTCCCCCGTCAGCAGGTGGCCGAACACGTGGCCAGACATCATTAATAACCGGCGCCTGACAGGTGGCGTGATTTTATGTGAGCCAATCAAAACGCGCCACCACATGCCAAAGTCTGAGTATATAAGGAGCCCAGAAATGGGACAAAAGAGAGTTGGTTAGTTGTTTTCAGAGCGACGCCGTCATACGGTCGGGTCTCTCACCCCTATCCGCGATGTAGGCATCCGCGGCGCCCGTGGTCCGACTTGCCTTCGTCCGTGGTCTACCTCTACCCTCTTGGAGTTACCATCTAGACCTGCCTCTGTCTCTTGCTGTCCCAGTGCGGAATCCCATCACACACCCACGACCACGACTGCCCAGCACATTCCACAACGGGGTTACTACAGAACCCGTTAAAGTCGACAGGATGACTGAGGACAGCCGCATGCAGAGGATGACGGAGGCCGAAGACGAGTACGTCGCGGATGCCCTCACCAACATGCAGCCCCACTGCGAAGACCTAGTAAGCCGCCTAACAGACGCCATGCGGGGACAAGCCGTGCCTCGTGCGGAGGAGGCCATTATCTCCTCTTTCGACGGATCCCACACAACAAGCAGCCTTCTTCCATACAGCCATCTCCAGAGATCAACTCCAGCCAGCATCAATCATTTCAAGGTACTTTAAACTTTGTTTCTACCATTTTCCCCATAAATTTTATTCTTATATTTTCACCTTAAGCATTTTAAAATCAATTATAACCTTTTTTTATAACATTTTTATTCAAATTTTAAAACTTTCACACTCTCCTTTATCATTTTTACTTTATTTTAATCAAATTATAAATTTTAATTAATCATTTTCAATTTTATTATTAAAAATATTCAATCACGCATTTTGCCAATTTAATAATCTTACATGACTTTCTTAAATTCACCTAAAATGACATTATCCAAATATGCAACTTTCAATTTTACATAAAAAAAATCGTATTATATTTTAATTACTCGAATCATATTTTCTAAACTCATTTGTGTTATTTTTTTAAATACCTTATTTGTGGCCATAGTATTAATAATTAAATTTATTACGCTCTTTATTTTACTTAACCTATTTAACCTATTACTATTTCAATTGATATTTCTCAATATTTAAAAGTTTTTTAAAAATTAGTCCTAGATTTGTATTTTTATAAATATCAATTTTAAATTGTCTCATCTCAAAATGTGCCTCCCATTTTTCCCACAATTACAAATACAACCATAAATGTAATATGCGAAAACTAAATATTATACCATAAAATTTCCATACCCCATTGCATTTCATTCCTGCCTATGTTAAATTGTTAATTTACGAAACTCTACCGAATTTTGTACCCATGCCATAACCTTTTCTCTTAAAAAAATTTCGTAAATTCATTATTTTATAATTTTTCTAAACCTAATCACCGCTAATAATCTCCAATCTAACGTTTGTCTGAACATCTTGACGCAAAACTTACTGAGAAACTAAGGTTATTTTCACCTAGAGAATCCTAGAACCTCGTGGACGAAGTTAATCAAGATAGTTACTAATAAATATAAAGACACGCCCCATACTATAACATCCAAAAATTGAAAATTCCCCGAGTTATGTAATAATATAAATCCCAGTATAATAGAAAGTAGAGAAATATCAGTACCACGTACAAATGACAGGCACGACAAAGAGAAAAGGACAATTAATTCCAGACTTCATCCCAACGCGCGCGACAACAAATTCAAGGTCGCACTGATCTCCCCCTAATTGTTTTTTTTATACTTCGTCTTCCCTTACCTACTTCTAAAGGGTTGGAATGACCTTGTACTCACCATTAGCAGAGATAGCCCTACTTCAACACTCTTGCCTGACAATCAATCAATTATAGGCCTTCCATACTTCTATCGTCTCTTGATCATTTTCCATTGGCCTCCTATGCCTTCGTTCTAACCACCCCTCGTCCATCGCAGAGTTCCTGTTTGCCGACTTTTTTATTTACACCCAGGTCACCGTCCCAGCATTCTTTATTTCATTTTTTTTCCTCAAACCCGGGTTCAATCAATCAATGGCAACAGTCGAGCCCTGTTTTCACAATCTACCTCCATCCTCTAACCTCTTCAACGGTTCCTGAGACTCCTGCTCGTCAACCTTTTTTGATTTTTATTTTTTAATAATTCATCGACCTGATACACTCTTCCTCCCCATGTTAACTCCACACGGAGAGCTTGGATAACAAGCGAGATTTTTTTTCTCTAATGCTCGACCCAGGCCATCACAGCACGATGCGCCCACTCATTTTTCGTTTAATTTTATTTTTCATCTGATCGAGCTCAATCACCGACAACAGCGCAGCTCTTGAGCCACCATCTCTTTTTAACCTCTCTTAGAAAAGTTTTCTTTCCCATATTCTCCCATTAACTACCTCTCCTTCGATCTTCACGCCTTTCGCCTATCTGATCTAATGCTACTTACAGAGCATCTTGAGATTGCTGAACCTTGAAAACAATACTTCGCTTCTAAGCTCGTATTGCAGGGCAGGACTCCTGAGATGTCCTTTGCAGAAACCAATTCAGACCTTCTTCCTCTATTTCCTCACTGCGTCACTACCTATCGCAAACCTTTTGCTTAAGTCAATTTTCTTTTATATTTTATTTTACTTTTATTATCTCTACTTCTCCTCCTTCCTGTATTACATCCCTGAAACTATGTTGAAAATATTCAAGACACCTTAAGTAACACACTATTGTGCGTGTTTACTTTAAATTTATCCTTCCTATGTACTCCTCTTATATATTTTTTTGTAGTTTTATAATATTATATCAATGTGTCACCACTACTCCCCTTTATCTTTATTTTATATTGTGCCCCAAATTATTTCCCATTTAATAGGTTTGCTAGCTTTTCTCTAATTTATTGTACATAGACTTACAGTTTACCTAGTTTTGTGGTGTTGGACTTTGTTTTTTAACTTACAGATGTAGATAAAACATTTCACTATTCATCAATAATATCATTTTGTTTATTAACCATCAACATTAATGCCTTCAATTACCAATCAACCCTTTATATATTATTACCTTTAATATTTTTATTTTCTCTTTTTCTCATCATGTTCAGACTTAGCATTTTACAACTTCAACTATTTTAGGCACCGTCTTAAAAAACCTACACCTAACAATATTTATAATATTTCTTAAATAGATAAAACATTTATCATTTTATTTTTCTTAATAGATTTTCAGAATTTTTGACGCTTCCCTTACAACCTCTTAACTCTATCCCATGAACCTTTCCCTCCATCAAGAGTTTATTGTTCGTCAGCCATTTTCTTTTTTTTTTATTGATTAACCTAACTAGAAGACCCTTCCTCGCTGTACATCTCCCAACAGTGAGCTCAGGAGACCCAGTTAGCTTTTATTTTTTTTCTCTCATCGTCCGGCTCATCATTTTTTCATTTTTCAACTTTTTCTTTTCACCACACAAGCCGGGCACAATCAAAATTGACAGCAATAATTCTCTTACACCCACCTCTCCTTTTCCGCATCCTTCAAACCTCCAACCTTCCAAGGGATTCCAGTTGACCGAACATTTTTGTTTTTTTTCATTAATTAATCCGACTGGAACAATCCTTCCTCGCTATACCATTCCCGATAATGAGTTCAGGATATCCAGCGCGATATTTTTATTTTTTCTCATCGCCCGACGCATCATATCAATTCATCATATTTTCAACTTTTCACTTTTTTTTTCTCTCATCATTCAACCGGGCATAATCATTATGGACAACAGGGATCCCTCTTACATCTACCTCTCCCTTTTACCTCCATCAATCTTCCCACTTCTTTTCACTATCTGAGCTAATGATGCAGACGGAATATCTTGGGCCTTCTGTTAATGAAAACAATGCCTCACTTAAACAAGTTCGCATTGCATTGCAGGATGCTTGGGATACTACTTTTGCAGAAACATGCTCAGATACCCCCTTTCCCTTTTTCAACCTTAGCGTCACATTATACGTTCAGTTAATAAACTAACATTTTTTTTCTCTCATCTTTTATGCAATAAGATATTATTTTCCTTGTACGATTCATTTTACAATATTTACCATTTTGTATTATATACTTTCTCTTAATCCTTTATCATTCATTTTGTACGTTTTTATTTTTATAACCTTGATATTAATATTATTGATACACCACCATTACAACATCTTTCTCCTTTTAACTTGTAACTTCATAATAATTTTAACTAATTTGTATACAAATTATTTCTTTTATTTTTTATAATAGGTTTGTTAGGTTATCATTCATTACATGTCATTCCCCCAACCAAACCTTCATCACCGGGGACACATTCTGTAGTATATTTTGACATAGCTAGATCACAATCTTCTTCTAATATTTATTATAACCCCATATCTGTATATAAAATTATGTATCGAACAATAATAGTGACAAATAAAATAAAGGGGTAAAGGTAGACCAAGACGACGCAATAACCCAGACTAACAGGTGTTTATGCTAATGAGTTCATTCCCCCGTCAGCAGGTGGCCGAACACGTGGCCAGACATCATTAATAACCGGCGCCTGACAGGTGGCGTGATTTTATGTGAGCCAATCAAAACGCGCCACCACATGCCAGAGTCTGAGTATATAAGGAGACCAGAAATGGGACAAAAGAGAGTTGGTTAGTTGTTTTCAGAGCGACGCCGTCATACGGTCGGGTCTCTCACCCCTATCCGCGATGTAGGCATCCGCGGCGCCCGTGGTCCGACTTGCCTTCGTCCGTGGTCTACCTCTACCCTCTTGGAGTTACCATCTAGACCTGCTTCTGTCTCTTGCTGTCCCAGTGCGGAATCCCATCACACACCCACGACCACGACTGCCCAGCACATTCCACAACGGGGTTACTACATATATATACACAAAATCGATTTTTATTAATTCATAAAGAACGACGTTACAATTTTAAGAGTTAGTGGGGGAGGGGGTACAATTAAAATCTACATTGATGAAAAATTTATAAATATCGTATTTTGTTCTGTTTAAAATGCGACGTAATTCGATCTTTTCCCCTTCGAGGATAAATTTAGAAGGATTGAACCTGTATAGAGGGTCGATGTTTCGGCATTCTTTAATAGCGTTGTCGATAAATGGTTTCGTCAAAGCGCATTCTGTATAGCGATGCTGGATATCTGGGGGTCCGCCGCAGGCGGTGCAGGAAGCTTTTCCATTTCTTGTAGGGTAAGGTAGAGCTCTCAGCTTCAAACGCCATGCGATGTCGTCGTATATATTAATTCTTCTGTGCCAGCAAGGCGCAGTGTCGAATGTCCATTTGGCCGTTTTTTCTTCAGCGTACTTCAAATTAAAATAGGACGATATGATTATTTGGCGTAGCGCGCTGCTTCTGAACCGTGAGAAGAGGCGTGATTTGTACGTAATGGGAAGGTGAACGCAGGAAGGATGGTTGTTTGGTTTAAAATTCATAATTTTCGTTTCATTGTAGAACGTAGTGATTCTTTGAAAATCGTTCCGAATGTTTCGCGTGGCGTGGGAGAATAAATCGTTGATATCTCGTATTTCACCGTTTAAATCCAAAAAGTCTTTCCGACGTCTCAGGCCTCGTACATTGAAGATGGCAGGATTTTGCATATAAAGACCGTGTAAAAGGCGGCATTTTAAAAGCACGATGTGTAAAAAGTCGTTTTTCGAGAGGCTTTTCAAAATCGATATGAAAGTTTGGCGCGATGTTTTTCCAGCTTGATAGAGTCTGCTTTCGTCGTGGCGATAGAAAGCTGTGTAAATCGTAGTTAAACAGATTGTAGTAGTTTGTCGAATTTTTGTTTATAAAAAGAAAATCGTTTTCGTTTTTTTCCCCGTTAATAGACTTTTGTATACGTTTTAGAATAAAGAGGTCGCGCTGAGAAGCCAAGTGCAGCAGGCCGAGGCCACCCCTCTCGGCGGGTAGGCAATTTATTGACGAGGTCGTCCAGGTGGTTTCATTATAGAGCGCGTCATCTAAGTCCCTTTGTAGTTCGTTTAATGTAGAATCGCTTGGTAAGATGGCGTTTATCATGTAGGTAAATTTTGGTATAAAGTTCGCATTTAAAAATCGCGTCTTGAGGTGGAGGGGGAGCGTTAAAATGTTTTGTTTTGCAATTACGGCTGAATGGCGGAGGTAGGAACGAAGATTTTCAGTTTGCATTTTTAAGGGCGTTTTGGAATTCTCAAAATGTATACCGAGGATATCAATTGTGTCGTTCCGCATTTCTATATCTTCTGGCCTATCGGTCCTGCTGCTCCAATTGCCGCACCACAACCCCTTACTCTTTTTAAAGTTAATAGCGATGCCGGAAGTTTTCTCGAAGTTTTTAAAGCAGTTATAAATACGCTTAAAATCAGTTTCGTCTTTTAAAAACAAGATAAAATCGTCGGCATATGCATATATCTCGGACGTAGAGCTGAGGTTTCGACGAAGATGATGTATGAGAGACGTCGTGGCGAATGAAAAAAGCAGCGCGGACTAGCCGCAGCCCTGACGCACGCCTCTATTTACGTCGAATTCAGGAGAGCACTCGCCGTTCATGTCGATTTTTATTTTATTTCCACTAAAGACGATTTTAATCCATTTCAGGAAAATATCGGGGATATCGAGTCTTTCAAGCGTAGCGATAATAAACGGTCTGTTAATCGAATCGAACGCCTTCTGTAAGTCGAGAGTTACGATTGCGAGGGGCGTATTAAATAAATTCGATTTGTAAATGTTTTTCTCAATTTCGGGGATGATGTCGAATATAGAACGGCCGGGAATGGCGTACTTTTGTTCTGTTGGTATCATGCGCGCAGAGTACGGCTTGATTTTTGAGAGTAAAATTTTCGATAAAATTTTATAGTCCGTGTTCATAGCGGTGATCGGGCGCCAATCGTTCAGAGTTCGTGTATTAGGAGTTTTCGGTAATAGAAACATCTCACCAGCGCTCATGTGGTCAGGTAGGGAGTTTTCTAAATGCGCTTCATAAAAAATTCCGAGTAAAGAGTCGGCGGCGACGTCACAAAAATCTTTATAAAATTCGGCGGGGATGCCATCATCGCCGGCCATCTTTCTATTCGGTAAGAGCTTAATCGCGTTTAAAATGTCGTTTTTCGTTATAAAATTTTCTTCGTTGAAATGAAATTCGATATCGAGGCGCGGAATAATATTTACATAATTTCTAATGTCTTCTAAAATAACCGATTCATCTGCCTTCGTTTTATTTTGATAAAAGGCGAAAATATAGTTTAGGATAGCGTCGTTGTTGTTGAGGAATTCATTGTTGTCATTGTAAATAGCAGTAATTGCGGGTTTGAGGCGTCTAAATTTCGTAAGAGTGTATTTTTGACAGACTTCCGCAGTTTCTAAAATTAGTTTTTTCAAGCATCTCCAATGTGCCTTCGCGCCGATATGATTAAAATTCGTAATGAAGCTTTCGTGTTCGTATAAAAATATTTCTTTGAAGATATGAGAGTTAAAAATTTTCGAGTCGATGTTCTTTTTAAAAAATTGCGTATTCTTTGTTCGTAATCGCGTGATAATGGCGTTGTGGTCAGATAAGTTGTAAGCAATGGTTTCGCATTTGAAAAGATTAGGTGTAAAGTTTGACGAGCAAAATATATAATCGATTCTGGTTTTAAAAGGCGTGTTATGGATGAGAGCTTCATGTGTAAAACCGTCGAGTCCAGGATTAACGTGCTTAAAAATATCGATAAGATTGTTTTTTTTATTAAATTCCGATAAAAAGTTTAATTTTCGACGTGATTCTGTCTTGCCCGGTTTGTCGCGAATGTTAAAATCTCCTAATATGAACGTCGCTGTATCTCTCGGGTATGCGTTCAAGTAGTTTTGTATCAGTTGTAAATCGTTTAAGGCTTCATCGGGCTCGTGAGCGAGGTGTACATTAATAAATAGTGCGATATTCCTGTTCATTAAAATTTCTATGGCGCATATTTTCCCGTTTTTTAGTATTTTAAAATTTGCGCTAAAAATCGAGTGATGTATTAAGAATAGTTGTCCGCTGCCGCGAGAAATAGGTTCATTTACATAGAGATCAAAAGCCGTTAAGTCTTGTCGCGTTTTGCTTGTTTGAATATTCGTTTCTTGAATTGCATATATTTCCGCTTCGTTTTTCTTTAACCAATCTTTTAAAAATTCTTCTCTTTGCTTGTTCGCGATTCCGCGGGCGTTCAACGTTAGAATTCTCAAAAAATCAATATTTACAGTGTCGCAGGATGGCTTACAAGAGTTCAACATCCCAAAAACGAAAGAATAAAAAGAGATAATACAGATAAACAGTTAAATAATAGATTAAGGAAAGTAAAATAGTATAATTTAGCGTTAGTTTTAGAAGGAATGTATTTACAATAAAATCGAGAGCGAGAAGATAGAAGATAGAAATATAGTGTGTGAAATAAAAAGAAACAAAATCGAAGTAAAAGAGAGAGGTAGTTCAAATAAAAAAGTAAGATGAACACAATACTGAGTTAGTCTACTTTCATCGTATTTAAAATTGTTTTAGCCTTCCTGATTCTCTCCCTCAGTCTTTTTCTGTCGTCGCTCTTCATGTTGACAGTATTCTTATCGTCTTCCAAGAGGACTTCGAGATGGAGGGATATTTGATGGAGTAGGTCGGGGTGTTTTTCAATCTGCTCCTGGATTTTGATTTTCTTTGCCTGTCCTGTTCTCTTGAAAATTGTGGCGATAGCTTCCTCGAGGTCTGGATTGGGCATGGTTTCGCATTCCACAAGTTGTTTCTGGAGTTGAGACGATGTAACCGACCAGTCTGATTTGCTGGTCGACATATTATCCTCATCTTCACTGGTTGGATTTTCGGTGCTTGGGCCTGGCAACCCCGCTAGGAATTGGGCCGCGTTAAAGGTCTTCTCCTTATTCAGCTCTTTTCCAAGAACAGATCTTATATCTTTCCCCATTTCATCGTGAGACGGTGCAGCCGTGAGTCCACTCTGGGGATCTGGCCTTGATTTTTCCACGAGGTCATTTTTATCCTTTTGGCAGTTTTCTTCTTCAGAAGAAGCTGTGAGAGGTAGTTTCTTCGATGGTGTCTCGCTTGGTCTTTGGGTCGGTTCGCGAGCTTCTTTTGGTGTCTCAGATGGTAAGACAGGGCTCTTTGATGGATTAAGGGCTTCCGCAAAAGTTCTTGTTACAGTGGCCCTAATATTAGGGTCGAATGGGCATTTATTTTTAACATGCCCGTGTCGTCTGCATCCATTGCATACGACATCTTCACCGATAAATATAGTAAAATTTTTGTCCATATAAGGCACGTTAAGCGTTGCAGGCATAGGGGTTTTCTCCTTAGTCTTAAAAACAATTTCCCGCCTTAGCGACGAGAGGTGCTTCAGGAGGGGATTGTCCGTGGGGAATGGGAGGGGACGGCTGCTTATCATTTGGCCATAAGGCTCCAGAGCTATCTTGAGGTCTTGGTCTTGAATAAAGGCCAGTACGCCCGAAAGGATATATTTCTTTGAGGGTTTGAATAGTGGGCAGGGGAACACAGTAATGTCTTTGACCTTGAATCCGCTATCGATTAGTTTTTGGGCTTGTTCATTGTTGGCGACAGACACTATCGCCTGTCCATTCATTTTACCAACAGAATGGATGCTTTTGTATCCGATGATATTTGCTATTCCTATCAGGTGGTCTTCGGCTGAGGCGTTGGGTATAGATTCGAATTGCACTGTGGATTTTATGAATTTACTTCTACTTTCATAAGTGGCCTTTCTTTCCTCGTCGAATTTTTTCCTATCTTCTGGAGAAAAGTAATGTTTAGTTTTTTGCATATTTTCAGATATTATTGCTTCATTCGGTAAGTGTGTAGAGATTGCCTTCGAGGCTTGCGAAGATGATGGTGATTTTGGTGATTCATGAACATCCGATGAACTTTCAGATGGAATTGATGACGCAGCGCCAATCTTGGTCGTTGCCATGACGATGATACTTCAAGCCTCAACTTGAGACTTGAAGTTATGCAAAATTGCAAACTGAAAGAACAAAAAAAAAATCAAACAGTGATACTGAAGATGATAAATATACAATATTGATGAGATTTTTATGCTGATAATGAATATGATATTTGAATTTACCAGAGACAAGCGAAAAGCGAACAACAGATACAAAACGCGGAGCTCGCGCGACTCGTGGCCGCACGGTCGACGTATTATACCTATTATATATATATATATATATATATATAGTGTAAAAACTATATAATAAAAATATAACAGTGATTCTACATTTAAAACTTAAGGAGCAAACTGATAAGAATGATAAATCATATTAAGTAGATTTGGTTAGATTAGCAAGCTAAATCTAAATTAATTATAAAAATAAATAGTTGTAACTATACAACTATTTATTTTTATATATATATATATATATACTAGTGGATGTGTACCCAGCTTCGCCAGGGTTTTTATCCGAGTGAAAGTTTGCCTAACGAATATTATTGATTATAATATTCCGAAACACACAGAATATAATGATAATAATATTTGTTACAATAAATATTTATATAAAACTAGCGGATGTACCCGGCTTTGCCCGGGTTTTACCCGAGTAAAGGTTTGTCTAACGAATCTCTCGATAAAGTGAACATTTTCCCCCGTCCCTTGAAAAATACTCGATAAGTTGAATGAAATCAATATTAATTGGTTCCCTCGGTAATTAGAAGTTAAAGGAATAGTATCTTGCCTTGGAATTGTATCATTATTCTTGTATGGATGTACCCGGCTTCGCCCGGGTTTTTACCCGAGTAAAGGGTTGTCTAACGAATCTCTCGATAAAGTGAACATTTTTTCCCGGTCCCTTGAAAAATACTCGATAAGTTGAATAAAATCAATATTAATTGGTTCCCTTGGTAATTGGAAGTTAAAGGAATAGTATCTTGCCTTGGAATTGTATCATTATTCTTGTCTCAAATAAATTGCCGTGTCATCCTGAATTTTGTCTTTCCTAATTTTCTACATTACAAAATCATCGTATCATCATGATAATATTTAGAGCAGATTCTTGAATTATAACAGATAAATTAGAATATTTATCTTGATTATTTTTAGGCGAAAAGTTATTTCAAAAATTTTATTTGCTAGAAACCTTCCCAGTACTATACTAAATAACTTCCCAAAGTTTCATGGCGTTCCAATGAGTGGTTTGGTCAGGCATAAAGGACACACACACACACGCACGCACACATACATTCATTTATATATATATAGATATAAAATATATTTTTCGAGCAAACATATTCTCTCTCTCTACTGAATAGATTTTTAAAAAGATATATATATGTAGTATATTTTGAATTATATGGTTCACAACCTTCTTCTGATATTCATTATATAACCCCATATCTATGTATTGAAATATGTATCGAACAATGGAAGCAAATAAAACAAAGAGGGAGGTAGACCAGAGACGACAAAGGCCAGACGAAAAACAACCTGGCGCCATAAAATGACGTGATTACAGTAGCCAATCAGGAATCGCCACATATGCGGGCGTCCAGAGTTATATAAAGAGCCCAGAAATGGGACAAAGAGATTCAGTTGGTTGTTTTCAGAGCCACGCCGTCATACGGTCGGATTTCTCACCCCTATCCGCGATGTAGGCGTCCGCGACACCCGTGGTTCGACTACCTTCGTCCGTGGTCTACCTCTTCCTCTTGAAGTTACCATCTAGACCTGCCTCTGTCTCTTGCTGTCCCAGTGCGGGAATCCCATCACGCACCCACTACCACGACTGCCCAGCACATTCCACATCGGGTTTACTACAGAATCCGTTAAAGTCGACAGGATGACTGAGGACAAGCAGAGGATGACGAAGGTCGAAGACGAACACGTCGCGGATGCCCTCACCAACATGCAGCCCCACTGCGACGAACTAGTAAGCCGCCTAGCAGACGCCATTCGGGGACTAGCCGTGCCTCGTGTGGAGGAAGCCATCATCTCCCTTTTCGATGTATCCCACGCAACAATCAGCCTTCTTCCATACAGCCATCTCCAGAGATCAACTCCAGCCAGCATCAGCCATTTCAAGGTACTTTAAACTTTGTTTCTACCATTTTCCCCATAAATTTTATTCTTATATTTTCACCTTAAGCATTTTAAAATCAATTATAACCTTTTTTATAGCATTTTTATTCAATTTTTAAGACTTTCACACTCTCATTTATCCTTTTTACTTTATTTTAATCAAATTATAAACTTTAATTCATCATTTTCAATTTTATTTTAAGAAATATTCAATCACGCATTTTTGCCAATTTATTAATCTTACATGCCTTTCTTAAAGTCACCTAAAATGGCATTATCCAAATATGCAACTTTCAATTTTACATAAAAAATCATATTATATTTTAATTACTCGAATCATATTTTCTAAACTCATTTGTGTTATTTTTTTTAATACCTTATTTATGGCCATAGTATTAATAATTAAATTTATTACGCTCTTTATTTTACTTGACCTATTACTATTCCAATTTATATTTATCATTATTTAAAAGTTTTCAAAACTAGTCCTAGATTTGTATTTTTATAAATATCAATTTTAAATCATCTCATCTCATAATGTGCCTCCCATTTTCCCCATAATTACAAATACAACTATAAATGTAAATGCTAAAACTTAATATCATACCATAAAATTTCCATACCCCATTGCAATTCATTCCTGCCTGTATTAAATTGTTAATTACGAATCTCTATCGAATGTTGTACCCACGCCATAACCGTTTCTCTTAGAAAAATTTCGTAAATTCATTATTTTATAATTTTTCTAAACCTAATCACCGCTAATAATCCCCTTAGACTTAAATAACCACCTAAACCCCAATATAATAGAAAGTAGAAAACGATATCTTTCAAATAACCAATTGAATAACCTAAAACGTCCTGTTACATTGTGTAAGCGCCCAATCAGAAAAAGACATAACCTAACTCGGGACGTGGCCAGACATGGGATCGACTGACAGTAAAAACAAATAACACCAGCAGCGTCAGTCGGCAACAAAGGATTGGGGCGGCCATGTTGACCTCTCCAATTTCAGTTCACCTGTACTTGAAACACGTGATAGTGGCACACCAGGTATTCTAGACTTCGTGTCCACCAAACAACCTGCCAGATTAAAACGGATAGGAAAATTATATAAAATCCCTTTTATGGCGAATCTTATTTTTATAATGTTATAGAATAGTTTATTGTTTTATCAACCCGTTTAAAAATTAAATCCCCAAAATGGCGTCCATCGCCACGACACTATTCCAAACATCGTCTAATTTGCGTTTATAAGTATTGTATCACGTGGGGAACACACTAACCTAAATACTTACTATATTTTAAAATCTTATTCATTTATATTTTTACGATCCTTGATGTGTGCCATTTTATATCTTAGAATATTCGACCATCAGCAATCATTTGGAATACTACTATTCGACTATTTTTTCATCTGTCAGCATATATAGATTCTAAAACGTTACAAATTCACGCTTTTTAAACACCATTTGAGTTTTTATATAACATTAAATATTTTTTAAAAAATACCTTAAGATCGTCTTATTTCTGATATCATTGTTTTTATTAGATTATTATTATTTTCTCATATTGACGCCTCTCTCTCTCGATCCTATCTTCCCATCCTATACCACTTATTCACACCTCCTTAACCCACCTCCTCTCAACCTCATAGTCTCCCATAGGGTTCCTGTTGCCACCCATTTTATTTTTTTATTATTAATTCATCTATTGGACCATCCTTCCTCGGTATACAATTCCCGATAACGAGTTCAGGAAATCCAAAGATTATTTCTTTTTTTTTTTTTTCCATCACCCGACAACATCATTCATTACATTCAACTATGTCGGGTTGTTCAATCATCATTGGCAACAGTACCCTTTACCTTCCATATTTCCCGCAGTCAAGAGTCTCCTGCTCGCCAAACAAACTTTTATTTTTTTTATTTTGATTCAACCAGCTGGCTCTACCTTCCTCACTGTACATTTCCCAACAATGAGTTCAGGCGACCAGTTCGAGTTTTTTTTTTCTCAACGCTCGGATCATCATCACAACCATCATTTTACCATTTTATTACTTTTTTTTTAACTTTTAATCCGAGCTCAATCATCATTGGCAACAGACAACTCTTGACTCCACCTTTCCCATTTCTACTCTTTCAACTTACCTACCTTCCCCATCTGATCTAATGCTACTTACTGAACATCTTGAGATTGCTGAACCCTGAAAACAATACTTCGCTTCTAAGCTCGTATTGCAGGGCAGGACTCCTGATATGTCCTTTGCAGAAACCAATTCAGACCTTCTTCCTTTATTCCTCACTGCGTCACTACCTATCGCAAACCTTTTGCTTAAGTCAATTTTCTTTTATATTTTATTTTACTTTATCATCTCTACTTCCCCTCCTTCCTGTATTACATCCCTGAAACTATGTTGTAAATACTTAAGGCACCTTAAGTAACAAAAAACTGAAACTAGTATACCAACTTTCCCAAATATTTATTCTCGCTATTGTGTGTGTTTACTTTAAATTTATCCTTCCTATGTACTCCTCTTATATATTTTTTGTAGTTTTATAATATTATATCAATGTGTCACCACTACTCCCCATTATCTTTATTTTTATTCTAGTAACTAATTTTTGTGCCCCAAATTATTTCCCATTTAATAGATTTGCTAACTTTTCTCTCATTTATTTGTGAATAGACTTACAGTTTACCTAGTTTTGTGGTGTTGGACTTTGTTTTTTTTTTTACTTACAGATGTGGATAAAACATTTCACTATTAATCGATAATATCATTTTGTATATTAATGCCTTCAACTACCAACCAACCCTTTATATATTATTACCTTTAATATTTTTATTTTTAGACATAGCATTTTACAACTTCAACTAATTTAGGCACCATTTTAAAGAACCTACAACTAACAATATTTATAATATTTCTTAAACAGATAAAACATTTATCATTTTATTTTTCTTAATAGATTTTCAAAATGTTATTTTTGACGCTTCCCTTACAACCTCTAACTCTATCCCATGAACCTTTCCTCCCAACCTTTTACATCCATCAAGAGTTTATTGTTCGTCAGCCATTTTCTTTTTTTTTTTTATTGATTAAACTAACTAGAAGAGCCTTCCTCGCTGTACATTTCCCCACAGTGAGCTCAGGAGACCCTGTTAGATTTTTATTTTTTTTCCTCTCATCGTCCGGCTCATCATTTTTTCATTTTTCAACATTTCTTTTCATCACACAAGCCGGACACAATCAAAATGACAGCAATAAATCTCTTACATCCACCTCTCCTTTCCCACATCCTTCAAACCTCCAACTACCTTCCAAGGGATTCCAGTTTGCCGAACATTTTTGTTTTTTTTCATTGATTAATCCGACTGGAACAATCCTTCCTCGTTATACCCATTCCCCATAATGAGTTCAGGATATCCAGCGCGATATTTTTATTTTTTTTTTCTCATCGCCCGACTCATCATATCAATTCACCATTTTTTCAACTTTTCATTTTTTTTTCTCATAATTCAACCGGGCACAATCATTATGGACAACAGGGATCCCTCTTACCCTCCTACCTCTACCTTTTACCCCATCAATCTTCCCACTTCTTCTCACTGTCTGAGCTAACGATGCAGACGGAATATCTTGGGCCTTCTGTTAATGAAAACAATGCCTCACTTAAACAAGTTCGCATTGCATTGCAGAATGCTTGGGATTCTACCTTGCAGAAACATGCTCAGATACCCCCTTTCCCTTTTTCAACCTTAGCGTCACATTATATGTTCAACCAATAAACTAACTTTTTCTCCGCTCACATTTTATGCAATAAGATATTATTTTACTTGTACGAATCATTTTACCATATTTACCATGTTGTATTATATACTTTTTCTTAATCTTTTATCATTCATTTTGTGCGTTTTTATTTTTATAACCTTGATTTTTTTTCTCATTGATACACCACCATTACAACATCTTTCTCTTTTTAACTTGTAACTTTATAATAATTTTAACTAATTTGTATACAAATTATTTCTTTTATTTTTTTTTTATAATAGGTTTGTTAGGTCATCATTCATTACATGTCATTCCCCCAACCAAACCTTCATCACCGGGGGCACATTCTGTAGTATATTTTGAGTTATATGGTTCACAACCTTCTTCTGATATTCATTATATAACCCCATATCTATGTATTGAAATATGTATCGAACAATGGAAGCAAATAAAACAAAGAGGGAGGTAGACCAGAGACGACAAAGGCCAGACGAAAAACAACCTGGCGCCATAAAATGACGTGATTACAGTAGCCAATCAGGAATCGCCACATATGCGGGCGTCCAGAGTTATATAAAGAGCCCAGAAATGGGACAAAGAGATTCAGTTGGTTGTTTTCAGAGCCACGCCGTCATACGGTCGGATTTCTCACCCCTATCCGCGATGTAGGCGTCCGCGACACCCGTGGTTCGACTACCTTCGTCCGTGGTCTACCTCTTCCTCTTGAAGTTACCATCTAGACCTGCCTCTGTCTCTTGCTGTCCCAGTGCGGGAATCCCATCACGCACCCACTACCACGACTGCCCAGCACATTCCACATCGGGTTTACTACATATAAATAAAAATATCTAGAGATATACTACATGATCTTATCCAAAAGGCTGAGAAACGATATTTTATATATAGAGATGACCTGGCTTCGTTTGTCTTCTGCTCGATTGAATGTTTCGCTGGTAGATTTTGTTCCTGCCTACTAAAAATTATTATACGGCTTCGCCAGTGGTCTGCTTTAGTGAATATTCCCCTAAATAATTTTGTTTATGTTAATCAAGCATGATATAGCAATATTGTCATAATCATTTCTTAATAAAAATAATTGTTGCTCAGTACTTGGTTAATTATATTTTTCTTGGTTAAAAGTGCGACAAAAAGCTCTTCCAGATTTAACTCTCTGTCCTGTTCAAATTTCAGCGAGATTAGTTATATATTGAGGGCTTGCATAGCCGACAAACACATATTACGATGCACTAGCGCGCCATCTGTTATCAAATTACAAAACTATTATAGACGCGTAATATTCTTTTTAAAATAAAACAATTTCTACTGCCCTTACTGCAATGGAAAAATTAAATGATGAGCCAGCCTCCCCCTTTAATTTTTCCATTGCAGTAAGGGCAGTAGAAATTGTTTTATTTTAAAAAGAATATTACGCGTCTAAAATAGTTTTGTAATTTGATAACAGATGGCGCGCTAGTGCATCGTAATATAATTGTTTGAATAAATGAGACAAATCTATATTTGCGGAAGAGCGATTGCTCGAAGCATATTATACATATGTATATTCGTAATTATATGTAATTCTGCTGTCCTAAAAGCTTATGTCCATAGTTCATTTAAAATACCCATTCGAAGAGTCAAGCATCAGTATCACTATAAAGGGAAGTTCCAAAAATGCAATATAACAGCGGTATGGTAGATTAAACTGGCGAAACCGCTGGGAGGGTTCACCACTAATGAGCCAGGCCCTCCCTTTAATTTTTCCATTGCAGTAAAGGCAGTAGAAATTGTTTTATTTTAAAAAGAATATTACGCGTCTAAAATAGTTTTGTAATTTGAAAACACACACACACACACACACACATATATATATATATATATATATATATGTGAAAAAAGGGCATCTCCTTATCTGCAACTAAAAGTTGCTGATGGCTTGCGCCATCTATCGGAATAAATATCAACTATTCTCGTTGATTTTTAATTATTCCAGAATTGGCCAAATACCCATTCTTGATTAATGAAGAAAAGCTAACCACGGACGCGTTTCGGGCAGTTGGCCCTCATCAGCGTGGTGCAAGCTGTACCTCAGCGACCAAAAAACTGGTCATTCAAGGCATCCTGAAAAATCATGAAACGGGTAGTTAAGGCCAGAATTGCGTGAGACCGCGACACAATGTGAAAAATAGTACAAATGTGATATTGTGTCGCGGTCTCACGCAATTCTGGCCTTAACTACCCGTAGTTCCAACTGGGCTTAACTAGACGTTTTTGACTTCTATCTCTTGCTTCAGCTCAAATCTTAATCTATTACAGAGTTTTATTTATTTATCCTCAGTTTGTACAAAGTACATTACATATGATGATGTGATGTCACATGTCAATCATGCGTATAATAATTTACAGATGTGTTTCTATTATACATGAAAATCTTGTTATAAGTATTATACAATATAAGGTTTTGGTTTGAATTACCATATATACATACATGTATATTTATTTGAAGTTTTAAACTCTCATAAGAAACATATTTAAAAGTTTAATAACTTATTATGGTATATAATATTTGTTACGCAGACTTTGACTTTATCATCACCGGTGCTGACGTCACTACTTCTACTACTACGCTTCAACCTTTCTGTTTTTGATTTATCGCTCGCTTGTTTTAATAATATTTGTATTGGAACAAGTCGTACCTTAAATAAATATATATTAGTTTATATCAAAAGGGATGTCCTCTTAACTACAAAATACGTGAGTACAAAATAACTTGAAATCCTTAAAAAAGAAACATCGTATTTTTGCTAAGCCTATCAATTTGGTAGCAGAGCTTGGTTTGGGCGCGCGAATTGGACTAACCGCCAATTGATCCATTTAAATAAAAAATAAATTAAATAATTGGACTAACCGCCAATTTAGAAAGAAGAAATTGAATGAAAATGGATACATATAACTTAGCAAAAATCGAACAGTTAACAGAAAATAACTATACAACGTGGTCCATGAAAATGGAAGCAATTCTAGATTCAAAAGATCTCTTCGAGGACGTAATTGTTAATGACGAGCCAGAATTTTACAAAAAATAAACTAGAATATGATATTTGGAAGAAAAAGAATCGGGAAGCATACAGCCTAATAGAATTGTTACTTTCGGATGACTTAACAATCATCATTCGAGGCGATAAAAGGGCCAAAAGAATTTGGTACGACATAAAGAAAAGGTTTGAAGGATCTCTAGAAAATAAAAGGATAGACCTAATGTTGGATCTAGCCAGACTAAAATTGAACCCAAATGAAAATGTTAACATGTATATTGTAAGAGCACAGAAACTGGCACAAGAGATCACCCAGCTAGGCAAGACTGTAACAGAAAGAGAACTTGTACGATACATTGTTGAAGGACTCACACCTAACTTTGACACGATCACAGCAGCACTGTCAATAAACAGAGAAATCTCCTTACCAGACTTGAGACAAGCTCTACTGGATTTCGAGAAGAAAATAAAGGACAGAAGCAAAAATCATGAAAATGCTTTCAGATCATCAGGCAACCAATTCAAAGAAAAGTCATGCTTCATTTGCAAAAGAAAAGGACATTTCAAGAAAGACTGTTGGTTCAACCCCAACAACAAAGGAAATCAAAAGAATACAACAAACAAAAATAACATGGCCAGTACAAGGAACTACCATAAAGGACCAAAACAAAACAAAGACACGGCCAGATCAGCAATCCAAGAACGAACGGAGGAACCATCCCAACGAAGAGACTCCACTTCAGAATACGCACTACATGTAATCACAAGGGAGGAACGCCCGACGACTCAGGACGTGTGGATAATTGATTCTGCGTGCACAAGCCACATGACTTCCCATGGTGAATGAATCGAGCACAAGACGGAGGAGAAAAGAAGCATACAAGTGGCGGAAGAAGGGAGAGACACATCGAATCTGCCTCATCAGGATCAATCCAAGCTACTGTACAAGGTAAGGACAAACTTAACAACGCTGTAACCCTGCATAATGTCCTCCATGTACCACACCTGAAAGGAAATCTAATGTCCATTCCAAGAGTGGTAAGAAGAGGGAACTCTGTTCTTTTGAATTGTGAAGGAGCATACATATACTCTTCTGATGACAAGCTAATAGGAACAGGCAACTTTGATGGTAACATGCACACATTGAACCTATCACGTTTATCTGAAGCAACTCATGTTCCAAATGAACATTGCTTGATTTCAAAGGATAATTCTAGGACTGCATGGCACAGAAGGTTAGGACATCCTAGTAACAACAAACTAGACCTGATTTTGAAGAACAATCTTCTAAAAGGCTTTGACTCAATAAATGGTACCCTTGATCAATGTGATGCTTGCTCCTTGGGAAAAATGACCAAAGTACCCTATGTTCACACAGATAGCGATCAGGAAAGCTACCCCTTTGAAGCCATTTATGTCGATCTCTGTGGTCCAATGAGAATAAACTCCTTGGGCGGAAGTAAATATTTCTTGACCATCATAGATGGATTTTCTAGGAGAATATTTGTAGAATTTCTCAAAGATAAACTCTCAGCAGCAGAAGTTTTGAAGAAGTTTATTGTAAAGAGATAAAACGAGCTAAACTCAAAACTAAAACGACTTAGAACAGATAACGGAACAGAATTTATCAATAAAAACCTTGAAACCTTCATAGAATCCAAAGGAATTAAACATGAACTAACTACACCGTACACCCCAAGAAGCAATGGGAGAGTTGAAAGAGCTAACAGAACACTATTAGACAAAGGCCGAACACTTCTGGCAGACTCCCAATTACCCCTACACTTCTGGGCAGAAGCTGTGAATACAGTTGCATATCTGTACAATCTAACTCCCACAACCAATGACCCAGACACTATCCCTATGGAAAAATGGAAAGGTAAAAAGCCATTCATCTCTCACATCATGAGATTTGGTTGTGAAGTCTTCTATAAACTCGAGAATCATCAAAGACACAAACTAGAAGCTAAATCTAAGAGAGGAATATTTGTAGGCTATTCAAGATGCAGAAGAGCTTATCGAGTATTTGATATCACAGCGAGAGTCATTCTTGAAACCGCAGACATTCACTTCATAGAGAACAATAATGTCATCTCGGAAGAAAAACAAAGTGATAATAATACGGACACTGAAACATATTTCTTCATTCAGGAGGATGAACAACTGGACAATCATGTTCTATCAGATGTTGATATTGAAGAGCCAGCACCAGATACCATGATCAACAGACAGACAGAGTCAAGTGGATCAGACAGACCACAAAGAACTCGCACAATACCTAAAAGATTCGATGACTACGTTCTGGCTACTATGAATGAAACCATTCCGAAAGACTATGAAGAAGCCAGCGCATGCGAAGACAAGAAACATTGGGAGAACGCAATGCTTGAGGAAATACAGAACATGTACTCGCATCAAGTATGAGAACTGGTACCTAGACCTGTAAACGCTAAAGTTGTCAAAAGTAAATGGGTGTTCAAAATATCTAAAGACCAAGAAAACAAAAACAAAACTTAAAAAGCTAGACTTGTTGCAATGGGATACAACCAAATCCCAGGAAGAGATTACAACGAAAGTTTCAGCCCTGTAATTAAAAATGCCACCCTAAGGACTATTTTGTCAATGGCAGCAACAAAAGATTCAGCCATTAAACTATTTGATGTAAAAGCAGCCTATCTAAATGGAAACAATAAAAATACAATATTCATGGAACAACCTGCTGGATTTGTCCAAGACAGAAACAAAGTTTGCAAACTCAACAAAAGTATTTACGGGCTACCTCAATCCGGAAGATCGTGGTATGAGAAATTCAGTCAAGTACTTCATGACTGTGGACTGGAAAAACTTAAATCTGATCCTTGCCTATTTGAATGGAAGAATGAAGACAAATACTTCTATGTAGGGATATATGTTGATGACTTTATCACTGTCTCAGATTCTGAAGATACCTCAAACAGATTCATCAATAAATTGAGACATCACCTGGAAATAAAGGATGTAACATGTAAAGGCATGTTTTTGGGAATCAAGATCATACAAGACAAGGAGGGAATTTCGCTACAGCAAAGCCACTATGTACAACAAATATTGCAGAAATATGGAATGGAAACTTGTAAGGAAGTTCCAACACCAGGTTCCAAAGAAATCAATTTGGACAATCATATTGAAGATGACAATTGTGATCAGCACACTTACCAAGAAGCCCTTGGAATGCTAATGTTTCTAGCTGTTAACACCAGACCAGACATCGCTTACATCACTAGCAAACTTTCACAGTACTCCAGACAACCAAAACAGATGCACTGGACAGCAATCAAAAGAGTGATGAGATACCTACGAGGAACAATTGACCTAGGAGTGAAATTTGAAAGAGGGAAGACTGGAATCCTGAAGTCCTACACCGATGCCAGCTGGTCGACCACTCATGATGGAAAATCCTACGGCGGATATGTATTGAAGCTCGGCGAAGCAACTATAGACTGGAAAAGTAGTAAACAACCACTCGTCGCCCTCTCCACAATGGAAGCGGAAATGATAGCTGCTTGTGAAAGCTGCTGTCAAATCAAGTAGATAATAAACCTGTTACGAGAGCTGGAAGAATGGAATTTCATGGAAAAAAACAACTGCGATCTATACAGACAGTCAGTCATTGATCAACTGGATCTCCAGCCCTAAACAAAGCCGTCGCTGTAGACATATCAACAGAAAGTACCACTTCTTTCACCTTTCTGTTTTTGATTTATCGCTCGCTTGTTTTAACAATATTTGTATTGGAACAAGTCGTTCCTTAAATAAATATATATTAGTTTATATCAAAAGGGATGTCCTCTAAACTACAAAATACGCGAGTACAAAACAACTTGAAATCCTTAAAAAAGAAACATCGTATTTTTGCTAAGCCTATCAATATTGAACCTGGGCATGTTATAAAATAATATCCCTTTCTGGTATATCAACATTTTAAAATGTTTTTGAGAGCAAATATTTAAAGATTTAAGAACAAAATTTCAAATTTCAACAAGTCATATTAAAGTATAATATCAACAATCAAAAATACAGTAGAACCTCGTTAATTCGATACACCCAAATTCGACACTATACAATAATTCGACCATGTTTAGATGTTCCGACCTTCGGCTTATCAAATAACAAAGCGTAATTCGACAATATCGGTAATATGACACTTCTGATAGTTCGACCATTTCAAAATTCGAATTTCGACAGTTGAATGTTTTTTACATACAACTTTACCGCTAAAAAGGTATTACAGCGGCGGCAAACGGCGACGATCGGCGGGCGCCGATAGGATCGCGCCTGCGCACTTTTGGTTTCTGTTAGTTTAAGTTTCACTTTGCAGTGCTGTTGCGCAATGTCGCGAGTGTTATTGTTTTTTTTTACGCGGGAATTTAGGCTTCGTGCGCTAATTTATATTTTCTTTTAAATTTCAGCATTGAAATATTTTATTTATTTTAAAATTTACAAATAATTTCCTTTTAAGTAAATAATTCTTATAAAATGTAGCCACAATGATTATGA